>OY804600.1:30214674-30814674 GCA_963680895.1 Fragum sueziense | reverse complement strand
AACCCATCACCACACAATGACTCTTTTTGACTCCCTACAATATCTTGGCATGGGAAAACATTGTGAAAAATGAAGAAATTGCTTGTGACAAAAAATGCTGTTCGCTATAGACCAGATAAAGTTTTGGCAAACATTGAGGAAAAAGAAGAAAACACCCTTTCAAGTTGGAACATTCCAAAATTTTGTTGTATGGTAAATGGTTTAACCCTTTCCCAAACAAGACCTGGTTTTGACGTCACTAATAGAAAAGGCTTGGGAAAACATTGAAACAAAAGAAGAAACTGCTGATAACCAGCAGTTTCTCCTTTTGTCTCAATATTTTCTATGTCATATTTTACACAAATCCTATCTTTAATAACATCCATTTTGTCATTTGTAGCAGTCTTTGAATTGGATCATCCGAAAATTTTGTCGTTTGGGAAAGGGTTTAAATTTTTCTTATTTTCGTCGCCAGGTGAAGAACAACAAGTTAGCTATAGACCAGATACAAACGTCTCCGACTGCGTCATCCGGTCTCGCATCCCGTGTCCAGAACATTGAGAACAGATTAAACAACCTGCAGCCGACAGGACAAGTTCAAACTCAGCTTCTTACACTGGGACATAGGATAGATCTGCTTCAGGCAAATGTAAGTTGTTAGCTCACCTGAGCACGAAGTGCTCAAGGTGAGCTATTGTGGTCGCTTTTGTCCGTCGGCGTCCGTCCGTCCGTCTGTTCACATTTTGTTGTTACCACTCTAGCACCCACAAATATTGACCAATCTTAACCAAACTTAGTCAAAACATGTATGACCATAAGTTCTCGGATGAGTTCGATTTTGAGTCAAATCGGACTAGGAAGTCCAGAGTTATGTGCCCTTGAAAGTCAAAAATGGCTAGTTTTGACTTTGTTACCACTCTAGCATCTACAAATATTGACCAATCTTAAGCAAACTTGGTCAAAACATGTATGACAATAAGCTCTTGGATGAGTTCGATTTTGAGTCAGATCGGATCTGGAAGTCCGGAGTTATGCGCCCTTGAATATCAAAAATCGCTAGTTAGCTCCACTGGCCGAAGGCCAGCGAGCTATTGTCATGGCGTTGTGTCCGTCGTGCGTGCGTCCGTGGGTGCGTGCGTGCGTAAACTTTTCTTTAAAAATCTTCTTCTCTCAAATCAGTGGGCCAATTTTGTTCAAACTTGGCAGAAATGTTCCTTGGGTGATGTTTCACTTAAATTGCGAAAAGAATTTTGATTGGTCCATAAATGTGGGCGTGACAGGGCGGGGCTTATCAGACTTAGAGAAATCACAAAATAATTCTTTAAAAATCAACCAGAGGACCAATCTTGACCAAACTTGGCACAAATGTACCTTGGGTTAACCTTCATCTATTTTGTCTGTAAAATTTTGATTGGTCTATAAATGTGGGCATGGCAGGGCGCGGCTTATCAGACTTAGAGTGTGTGCGTAAACTTTTCTTTAAAAATCTTCTTCTCTCAAACCAGTGGGCCAATTTTGTTCAAACTTGGCAGAAATGTTCCTTGGGTGATGCTCCACTTAAATTGCGAAAAGAATTTTGATTGGTCCATAAATGTTGGCGTGGCAGGGCGGGGCTTTTCAGACTTAGAGAAATCACAAAATAATTCTTTAAAAATCAACCAGAGTGCTAATCTTGACCAAACTTGGCAGAAATGTACCTTGGATGGACTTTTATCTAAATTGTCTGTAAAATTTTGATTGGTCCATAAATGTGGGCGTGGCAGGGTGCAGCTTATCAGACTTAGAGAAATCGCAAAATAATTCTTTAAAAAATCAACCAAGGGGCCAATCTTGACCAAACTTGGCTGAAATGTAACTTGGGTTGACCTTTATCTAAATTGTGTGTAAAATTTTGATTGGTCCATAAATGTGGGCGTGGCAGGGCGTGGCTTATCAGACTTAGGGAAATCTCAAAATAATTCTTTAAAAATCAACCAAGGGGCCAATCTTGACCAAACTTGGCTGAAATGCAACTTGGGTTGACCTTTATCCAAGTTGTCGGTAAAATTTTGATTGGTCCATGAAGTGGGCGTGGCAGGGCGGGGCTTATCAGACTTAAAGAAATCATGAAATAATTCTTTAAAAATCAACCATTTGGCCAATTTAGATATAATTTGGCTTAAATGTTCCTTGGGTGGACTTTTATCTAAATTTATTGTAAAATCATGTTTGGTCAGTAAATGTTGGCGTGGCAGGGCGGGGCTTATCAGACTTGGGAAATCACAAATTCATTCTTTGAAAATCTTTTCCTCTCAAACCATAGTGTCGATTTTGATCAAACTTGGCAGAGATGCTCTTTCGGTTGTGCTTCACTTGAATTGCGAATGAAACTTTGATTGGTCAATAAATGTTGTTTTGGCAGGGACGGGCTTATCTGACTTGGAGAAATCACGAACTAATTTTTTTAAAAATCAACCAATGGGTCAATTTAGTCCAAACTTTACAAAAATATTTTTTGGTGGCCCCTTTACTTAAATGGCACAAGAAAAATTTATGTGGGTTTGCCAGGGTGGGGCTTATCAGACTTTGAGAAATCATAAAATAATTCTTTAAAATATCAACCATTTGGCTAGTTAAGACCAAAATTAATAGAACTATTCCTTAGGTGGCCCTTTACTTAAATTGTTCATGACATTTTGATTGCTCCATAAGTGTGGATGTGGTAGGGCGGGGTTTATTGGGTCAATTCAGACCAAACTTTGTCAGAAAACAGGGTATGGCAGTCGGTTTACAAGAAATCATTAGATAATTCTTTTAATCAATTAGCCAGTGGAGCGATTCAGGCACTCTTGGGCCTCTTGTTTTGACTTTGTTACCACTCTAGCATCTACAAATATTGACCAATCTTAATCATACTTAGTCAAAACTTGGTCAAAACATGTATGACAATAAGTTCTTGGATGAGTTCAATTTTGGGTCAGATCGGATCAGGAAGTCCGGTGTTATGCACCCTTGAATATCAAAAATCGCTAGTTTTGACTTTGTTACCACTCTAGCATTTCCAAATATAAACCAATCTTGACCAAACTTGGTCAAAACATGTATGACAATAAGCTCTTGAACGAGTTTGATTTTGGGTCAGATTGGATCAGGAAGTCCGGAGTTATGCGCCCTTGAATATCAAAAATCGCTAGTTTCGACTTTGTTACCACTCTAGCATCTACAAATATTGACCAATCAAGACAAAACTTGGCTAGAATGTTGGTAACCATACAATAATGAATGATATTGATTTTCACTGTCATCGAAGCAGGAAGTCTTGAGTTATGTGCCCTTGAATTTGATAAATTTGCCGTTTTCGACTTTGTTTACACTTTAGCATTTACATTTATTGACCAATCAAGACAAAACTTGGCAACAATGTTGGTTACCATAAGATGCTGTATTAGTTAAATTTTCAGCTTGATCGGACCAGAAAAAAGTGAGTTATTGGCCCTTGAATTTCACAAAATTGCCGTTTTTGACTTTATTTTCACTTCTAAAAAACACAAATATTGACCAATCAAGACACAACTTGGTCACAATGTTGGTGACCATGAGATCTTATATAATTTCATATTGATCAGACTAGAAAAACCAGAGTTGTGTGCCCTTGATGGTGACAAAATTGCTGATTTCGTTTTTAATTTCACTCAAACAGCAAGAAATATTAACCACTCAAAAAAAGACCAACTTTGACATAAGGTTGATGTGCCCTGGATTATGACAAAATTGATGTTTTTTGATCGACTTGGTTTTCACTTTAACAGCCACAAATATTGATCATTAAAGATTAAGAATGCTGTTTGCAGCTGGATCATAAACTCGCATCTTAAGTTTCGTGTTCTTGTCTTAGAGATACCTAGGTCTTGTAAAAGGTGGGTCTTGTTCTGCATGGAGAAAGTTTCAAACTTCTATCAGGTGAGCGATCCAGGGCCATCTTGGCCCTCTTGTTTTTATGCTTAGGTTACAAATAGTTGCATTACTCTAGAAATGAAGAAGTCTTTAAATATCAACCCTTTCTCATTTTTAACTGCAAAAAATGTACTGTTCCAATTCCAAAGATGCTGCAGACAACAAAATGGCTGTTAGTAAAGTAGTTAGTAGCTAACTACCAGCATTTCTTTTTCTGTCTCAATGTTTTATGAAAGCTTTCCTATCAGGGATGTCAAAATCAGGCCTTGTGTGGGGACAGGGTTATTCTACAAATGCTTATTTTCTTTGAAAACCTTGTTACTGCAGCTTAAAACAAGCGGAAATTACAAGATTTCAATGAAAAGTGACGAAAATTAATGCTCATGCAAACTCTGTATCATGGGTAGTTAGGCAATCAATTTGATTGTATGGATGAGACAACTCAAAATAAGCATCCACTTTTTAGGGATTGATAAATCCTAGTGGTATTTTTACCTCTAGAAAAGCCAAAATACACTACGAAATATTGCTATAAAAATCTAATGTTATGTTAATAAAGGTACTTTATCTGTTTTCTTTCTCTATTGACAGACACCAACCAATGTGAACACAAGACTGACAGCTGTAGAAAACAGCCTGAATGATCTACAAGCAACTGGACAGGTCCAAGATCTGATAAATGGGCTGACTACTAGGCTCACAAGGGTAGAACGCAGGGTAAGTTCTAACCTGGCCGCGTTCTTTAGAGCGAGATTTCTTGAGATATCTTGAGATTTCTTAAGATATTTTAGGATAAAGCACTCTTTAGAGCAAGATTTTTAAGACGATCACAGTGGGAGCCACCATTGCTCTATACTTCTTTCGGAACCCCTGAGTAAATTCTGTAGAATCTATATGGGATAGAATTGACCAAGGTGTTCCAAATGCTCCATGATTCATAAACCGCGGAGTTCCGAATGATCATGGATACTTCATACATTTGTATGAAGTGTGGAATATTCGGAACACCTCACTTAAAATCTCGGTCTCAAAAACGCTGTATCAAAAACATCGTAAGAAATCTTGAAAAATCTCGCTCTAAAGAACGCACCTCTGTTCCCAAACTACAATATTCTGGGCTGGTCCAAATTCAAAGATGTTACTGATGACAATTTCATGTAATTGATTTTACATTTTTGGTCTTTCTTGGTAAAAACATTGTGGAAAATGGAGAAATTGCTTGCCACAAGCAATATCTTCATTTTCCACAATATTTTTCAAGCCTTTATCTTGTTGGGCGTCAAAAAGTGTCACTGTGTATGAATAGATCGAACACCAATCCTCGTCAAATAATAGTGAAGTTTAGCTTCTTCAAGGATAAAGATCGCATTTTACGCAAATATAAAGAACTAACCAAGTCTCAACAGAGCACAGATGATATCGTGTACCAATCTAATGTCCACGTTGGCGAAGATTTCCCAGAACGTGTGAAAAAAGAGCGTGCTTTATTATATCCGTTCTTGAAAGAGGCGTTTGATTCTGGCAAAAAAGCTTATTTCAACTATGATAAACTCTGTGTTGAGGGTAAATTGTACATATACGATGAGACTCTGAAACGGCCAAAACCAGTTACAAGGGAATAGGATGTAGGCCAAGGCCCAAATTATCCTACTCGCCCGACGGAAACCCAAAAATTGTTTAATCTTAAGCTATGCAACTGGAACATAGAAGGTCTTGCTAAACATAGGAACAATGTATATTTCAAAAATATTTGTGATGAATTTGATATAATCTCATTTTGTGAAACTTGGGGACAAAAAGATGATGATTTCAGTTTAATTTTTCCCAATTATACTAATTTTGACTTAAAAAGACCGCTCTACGGGCATCTGGTGGAGTATCGGTTTTTATTCGCAACGAAATATTCAATTCAGGTCGCTTTAAGCATATATATGATGACTTGTTAGATTGTATTGTATTATTGTTTGATTGTAGTAATTTAGTAACTGATGTTAAAAACATTATCTTTATTTTCACATATATTTCTCTGGAGTACTCTCCGATTTATGAAGACAATGCTGATAACGGGATCGAACGTCTAAATAATAATTTGTTCTCCATCGCAAGTGATTATCCTGATGCATCCATTTTTATTGCAGGAGATCTTAATGCTATATCCAGTTTTGCAGAAACTATTATACAATTACAACGACAAATTAATACAATAGAACAATTTTCTAATGGGGTAGGGTTAAATCTTAATATTGATAAAACAAAAGTTATTGTCTTCAGAAATGGAGGAGTAACAAAACAAAATGAAAAATGGTTTTATAAAGGAAATCGAATTGAAGTTGTGTCAAGCTATAAATATCTAGGAGTTTACTTTACAAGCACTTTGTCCTGGTCGAAAACACATTCAAATCTAGCTTTGCAGGCTACAAAAGCAGCAAATCATATACTTAGATTGCGAAAACATTTTAATTTGTATGACATTATAGATTTGTTCCACATATTCGATACAACAGTAAAACCAATATTGTGCTATGCTTCTCAAATTTGGGGATACCAATATGTTGAAAAGATAGATAAAGTACATTCCAAATTTTGTAAAAAAATGTTTTATCTTCCTTCTAATACATGTGACTTCCTAGCTCTTGGAGAATGTGGAAGATTACCTCTGTGTATTTCCTATAATCCTAGCTGTATAAAATATTGGTTAAATATCATTCGAATGGACCCAAAACGTTATCCCAAACAATGCTATTATCTACTTTTTCAACTTGATAATGCGGGTAGAACTACATGGGCAACACATGTAAAAAATCTCTTATATACATATGGGATATGGGTTTGGACAGGTCTGGATTGTTCAAGATGTAGGTAACGAAAATGAGTTCATTAAAATTTTTACCCAAAGAGTTAAAGACTGCTATACACAAAAATGGCACTCAGAAATTAACGAATCCCCAAAAGCTACACATTATAAATATTTCAAATCTCTATTAACACCAGAAAGCTATCTAAATATTAAATTGGATACTAAATTTAAAAGAACATTAGCAAAATTTAGATGCTCATCGCATAATCTCATGATCGAAAAGGGGAGACATCTTGCCTTAGACAGACAGTATAGATATTGTAGAATATGTGAAAGTAATAATATATTTGTTGTTGAGGACGAATATCATTTCTTTTTTGAGTGTAATACATACGAGATATTAAGACAAAGGTTTTTCAAGAATCATTGGCTTAATAATAGAAACCACCAACAGTTTTATCGTATATTAGAGTGTAAGAATAAATCTGAAATATATAAAATATCGAAATTTTTAGTTGAAGCATTCAACCTTAGAAAAGAAATTATTGATGAATTAAGTTGATAGTTGTTTATATTTGACACATAATGAATCATATGTTACTTTACTATGTGTCTTTCTATATAGGAAAAAATTTAATGAGATTTGTCTAATGTTGTGGATGTGAAGCCACCGCTTTGACAAACGTATGTTTGGTCAGATCTTTGGTGTCACATTCTACAATCATTCTACAATAAAGTAAACATGTTTTCTCAATCCAAAAACGGAGAAAGCAGATATCTATATTTATTACTTAATTTGTTATACATCGTTTTCAATGCAAAAAACGAAATAGAAATGTAAAATTCATATCCAGTATATATCGGAGTTTAACCCTTCACCAAATAAGACAAGGTTTGAAGACTGATCAGTTAATATGGCGAGAAAACGTTGTGGAAGAAGAAAATTGATGAAAATCAGCGTTTTCTTCTTTTACATCAGTATTTTCTGTGTTATAAAGTAGACAGACTGCAAACTTATCTCAATCATTTATCTCATCTACATAAAGTTTTCATCTTGACTAGCCCACACATTTTTGCTATTTGGAAGAGGGTTAACGAAAAATACATGTATTATGACATCACTCTGTAAATTGTATTTCTATGTAAATATATATGTATATGGGCCGGTGGCCTAAATACTTCATTAAAGTTTTGGTATTGGTATTGGTATTGGTAAAGGATTTTAAATAATTTGTAAAGAAGTTTTGCTGTAGGAAATATAATTTCAGCTATCTTATGTGAAAAATTTTAAAACTAGATTTCAACCAGTATGTATAATTCTTATTTTTTTCAATTGTGTAGAATCACATTCTGTCTGTGATTTGTTATGCACATCATTTCAAAGTTCTTGAAAAAAGTGTAGATAATTATGATCAATCTAGGTGTAAATTATGATTTTGTGCCATTCAGACTCATTTATTTGAAAATTTCGTTAACTTTTCATGCTTCTTTTACTATCTAAAGCTTTCAAAATCTTTATCAGGTATCAAATATTGTGGATATAAATGAGGAAAATGATGATGATGATGGTGATACTTTACTAGATAGGGTGAGAAGTAGATTCTAGATCTAGAAAAAATTGTGTAGTGTAGTGCAAGGCTAAAGATGGTGCATATACGATAAAATATTTGCACTTTCTTTGGTCTTAAGGTAGAATACCCATAACATGGCCATTTTGAGATCGAAAAAAATGTTGGATTTTTTTTAACGTCCTCGTTACATATCTGAACTTATGTGGGCACCGACGTAACCATTTGGCTGTAGAGTTCCACCGCCAAATGTTTTCAACATCGCCCAAATAATTCCGATGTCGCACGAATCTTATTAGAGGTAGACTACCTTAAACTACATTCCCCAAAAATGTAGATGTTGATATTTACTGGTACCTTTTAGTTGCATAATAGCTGATGTACTACAATTAGGAACAATCTGAAATTTTTTCCTCAGAAAATTCACCCATTAGTTGTTTGCCTACATGCAGCATGTATAATAGTAATTCTTCCCACTATAGGTTAGAAGGGCTGCTAGTTCTAGAACCATTAGAAGATCCATTAGAAGAGTTTCCAGAAGAGTAAATATATTTGTGACCCACCACGCTAAAAGGGACCTTATAGGATGTGTGAAATATATCGACCCTAGTCAGTCTGCGTAGTCCACGCAGCCAGACTAGGGCCGACACTTTTCACTTGTATTTAATTTTCTAAATTCGTAATGTTTTTACCATCTTACTATATGTTCATTTTTCGCATACGGGATCTGGTTGACCTATGCTGGGTCTGACAAGTTTGTCGAAATTGGATTTTTGGAGTTCGGATAAGGTCCCTTTTAGTTTGACGGGTCACATATTTGTTCCACAATCTTCAAGAATGGCCCCTATTGCATTGAGACCTACATGGATCTTAATTGACCTATGTTTTGGCAGAGTCTGATCAAGATCCATAGTACTGTCTCACTTTTAACTTCTTCATTATCTATTGCAAATGCAAGGGACCAGTACGTGATCAGACTTCACTAGGGTATATCCTGACTTGGGATGGTCAGGCATGGCAAACAACCAGAAATCTTTGTCAGACATTCGGTCTGACAGTACTGAATAATCTGTCAGACCAAATAAAAATTTTTATCAGACTGAACTCTTATTCACTATATCGACAGATCAAAAGTAGTGTCAGACAGTAGGACTGACAGTAGCAATAAATCATCAAACCAAGGAAAATTTTATCAGATATGTCTGATTGTCCGATGGTTTTTGCCATGTTTGGATGATATTAACCAACCAGCCAAATTCCAAGTTTACCTTTAGAATTACACAACATTTCATCTTTTTGACAGAGACATAATCTCATCCAATCAGATGCCTTGTAATGTAACATACTTTAGACAATCAATTAAAAACTGTTGGTGAATACCGCCCCTGGTTCTGCAGTTGTCTCAAATGCTATATTGGCCTTTTGCAAGATCCCTGCCCATTTTCCTATAGATCTACTTTATAGAAACCCAATGGTCATATTTTGTTAACACTCCAGTCATTTGTGTAGCTGTCCATCTGTTTATAAATTTAAATCCACTGAAACCACTTTAGTTTCAAACTATGGTTAAACTTTCAACAGTATAATCTCAATTTGTAATTTTTGGGAAAATCCCTATTCCCATTCAATATCACATTTTGCTATCATATAGGCATCTTTTGGTAATGCTTTTGTTCAACTTCCATTTTGTTCTTGTCCATGAGTTTTACATTGTCATATTCTGTGCCTATTTTTAATGTATTTACTTGTTTAGATAGATGTATGTTTGACTTTAAGAAATCTAGGGAAATCTAGGTATAAAAAAGACATTATGTCAAAATATTTCTTTCAATTATAATTTCATTGTAATCCTGTCATATGATGATAACCAGAAAATATCTAACATTGTGAAGGATACACTACTGACACTAGCTGTAATTTCCTTTTTGAGTTTTAAAGAATATTTAAATATTTAATTTGAAACCCTAGAATTTCTCAACATAGATACTTAAGATTAATAAGCTTATATACTACATATTTGTAGTTATCATAGAATACAAATGATCTAATTTTGATTATCCATTTTGACATTTTCTTTTCTGTTTAGGTAACGACACTACAAAACACTGTACAAAATCTACAAAATGTGAGTATTTTTCAAGCATCTGTTTTGCATTTTTCTTTATCTAAAGCCTCTCTTACAACCCGTTGTGCGTCTTTTTAAATCATACGTTTTAAAACTCTGCAAAATTGCATAATTTTTAAAGACGCACTACGGGTTGTAAGAGCGCCTCAAAATATGTACATTGAAAGCAGCTTAAAAGTATGAATTTCTTTCGAGGAAAGAAAGCATTTTTTATGGGTTTTTAGGAATTTCTGTATAATTTTCCATGCGTCACATGCACGTCTGTCGTACGCACTCAGTACTTCTGTCTTGCATGCTCCTTGCATTCTAAGCGACGCAGAATGGTCGTAGCAAAGAATTGTTCGGTCAATTCTTTGCTGCGTGCAGTGTGTGTCGTGGTTGCGTCCACCAAAATCGTATGTTGCAAGTGCGTGCATTGCACGACTAATGGTACGTTTAAGATGCAGACCACACGCAAGAGCACGTACGACCGGTTGTAAGAGAGGCTTAATTAATGAAATCTTAACTTATGTAATAGCTTGTTCACATAGTATCATTGAATTGTCAATGCCCCTGGTAAATACCTCTAAATGCTGTCATTGATGTTTGAATAAAAATTGCAACCCATTCTGTTTTTGTCATTCTGTTGAAACTCAGTTGATAAAAGGCTTACTACTGAAGGCTTTTGTGACACGTATTTCATGAATATGCACCATGTGTTGCAAGAATTATCTCCATTTGAACTTTGTCTCTATAGAAGATATGAATCACATGCATTCAAGTTTTATTTTAACCCTCTCCCAAACAAGACCTGGTTTTGACGTCCTTAATAGATGAGACTAGGAAAAACATTGAGTCAAAAGAAGAAAGTGCTGATAACCAGCACTTTCCCCTTTTGACTCAATATTTTCTAAGCTCTATTGTACACAAATCAAGCCTTGGTTAAAATCTATTTTGTCGTCTGCAGCAGCTTTTGAATTGGATCACCCTAAAATTCTGTCGTTTGGGAAAAAGTTGAATGTTTATTACAGTTACTGACAGTAGACGAATGTGACAGTAATCCTTGTCAGAATGGAGGTACTTGTGTGGATACATATAATGGGTATATCTGTCAGTGTTCAGCTGCATTCCAGGTAACTTTGTTCACTTGTATTCTTGTTAAGAATAAGTGCATGACATGTACACAATATTCTACATGTATTTAGATATTCATGTTTCTAACAAATCTATCATGAATCAATGAATAATTATGATTTTTACAAAGCTTTGACTGAATACAATGAATAAAAAAAAGAAGGTACCCTCTATTACATTGTATATATTCAACTGAGCAACTTTCCCGAAGTGTATTGCAAATTTTGCTTTGGGTTTTCCTCAAATACATTTTGTTTTCATTATGTTTGATATCCTTCTCAACAATTGTAAAGTACTAATATATTCTTGATTTCGACTGGTTCTATATTTTTCACTAGGGCCAGAATTGCGACAGTGATGTGAACGAGTGTGCCATCTATGCAGGCACAGATCTGGGATGTCAAAATGGAGCAACCTGCACCAATACTATTGGATCATTCACGTAAGCCTGGTTATGTACTTCCATGTAGCTTTAATGCAGGTGAGAAAACTGGTCTGAAAAGTTTAGAGTGAAATTCAATTTGTATAGGTAGCATGTAATAGATTTAGTAAAGAAAGCTTCTGTTGAATTTGAGCCAGGATCTGGAAAAACAACCCTTATAGCATTTTAGAAAACAAATTTCAGATTGCTGAAATGCAATCCAATAAGGACTCATGCTGCTATCTTTAAGTTACTACAGATCACAAAGAAATTCTGATCAGACTGGGAATATGCACAGGCTGATCTTGATGCATGTTGTTCTCAAATGCCTTAAGGGACCTTTCTCCAGATCCCTACTCATTTGTATTTGCTGACAGTACAGACCAATAGAAGAAGAGGCTGTATTTTCTTTGAGTCGAGATACATCTATAGATCTTCTTACCCTTTTGCAAACTACAGAAAGTATGCCATTGTATTGTAGGTGTCAATGTGCGACTAACTGGCATGGTATACGCTGTACTGAGAGTCATGATGACTGTACAGGGGCTTCGTCATCTGAACTGTGTGGACATGGGACTTGTGTTAATGTACCAAGGGTCGCACAGGGACAGGTAATGTCAAATGAGCAATAGATTTAAAAGCATGTGATAGCATTTTGTCAATAATTATGATAGATGTTGAATAAGGTGTGGTTATTGCTTTTTTCAAAGTTACTGGCGTAACTTTAGGCATTAAGTGGTTTTAACGGTAAATGTACAACTAACAGCCTTTTGCAGTAAGTAGAGGCTCCATGGCTAAAACATGTATTCCATATGTGCAATTAGGGATGTAAGATCTTAAGTGTTAACCCTTTCCCAAACGACAAAATTTTAGGGTCATCCAATTTGGAAGCTGCTGCAGACGACAAACATGATGATAATAAAGATAGGATTCGGTTGTGATAGAGTGAGGAAAATATTGAGACAAAAGGAGAAACTGCTGGTTATCAGCAGTTTCTTCTTTTGCCTCAATGTTTTCTCAAGCCTATTCAATTAGGGACATCAAACCAGGTCTTGTTTGGGAAAGGGTTAATGTATGGTTATGCTTTTCCAATTACAGGCCAAGTACACTTGTATATGTGATGATGGTTGGACATCAGTTGGAGGATCTGACCCAGCATGTACTGTGGATGTCAATGAATGTACACAAGCAGGCCGGCCAGTCTGCTCAGTTGATCCACCGGTCACATGTATAAATCTTCCAGGAACCTTTACTTGTGGAGCATGTCCTGCAGGTATTTATCGATCAACTCTCAAATCATGTTTTCTTTCCATACTTGATCTTTAAGTTTTTATGTACAACAGACCTTTCAAACTTTGCACATGCTTCTTTGGCTATAATATCAGCCTCTTTATATGAGAGATTCATTTCTCTATTTAGTGGAATGTTATCCCTTTTCAAATATTTATCTTGGTCAAGTTTTTATGTGCAACTGTCATTATCTGATAACATTTGAACATTCTTCTGTGACCATATTATCAGACAAAGACCAGTACTCTGACATTTGATTTAATGGAATTTCAAACCATTTCAGACTTACAAATATTTGGTTAAGGTTTTACTTGCAACTGTCATGATATATCTGTGATAACTCTGTTTCTGCTACAGCTTTTCCTATCAAACTTTGCACATGCTTCTAGAACTATAATATCAGCCTCTAGGCAAAGATACATTACTCTGACGTTTAGTGGAATTTTAACCCTTTTCTAACTTCTTTGCTATCTTTCGCCAGCTCTTTTTTTGTTTGGAAGAGTGCTTAGTTAAAAACCATGCACAAGAAAAATTTTACTGTTTCACAGGTTTTAGTGGTAATGGGTTCTCATGTGTTGATGTCAATGAGTGTGCCATGAACAATGGTGGATGTTCAACAGCCCCTATGGTAGAATGTATAAATACACCAGGATCCAGGCAGTGTGGGCCATGTCCTGATGGTAAGGTGTTCTTTTAACTCTTAACTATACAAACTTATACAACCAATAGAGCCAGAATAATACATATACACAAATATTGCCCATGATCTTAAGATTTCTGTTTATTTTAGGCTCTAGCCATAACCCGGTATATAGCTTGTCAGACTCTCAAGGTTTTACTCAGTCTTTCATTCCTCGGTTTGATTCCTATTGTTTAACCAATACCCTTTCTGACATTTATCTCCCAACCATGCTTCCATAATCTTAAACCTGAGTGGAATGAATAAGTCAAGAAAGGAAAGTGTCATAGTGTTGGTGAGAAAACTACCAAGAATCTGTTGTTAATTGACCAAACACCGGCTGTCAATCAAAACCATCGATAAGCCAATGGACGATCAGAAAAATGCCACATCACCATTGTTTGTATAAAATTCTTCGTTGCATGTGGTATTATATCGATCTATCAACTGAAAATTAAAACAATCCACATGCCAATGCCCTCATTGTTTGTATTAGATTCTATGTTGGGCGGAGCGATCTATCGATTGGCGTTTGGTCAATTGACTAAAATACTGTAAAAAATTATTTTAGGTCGGGATAAGGAGAAAGAGCCTTTATTGCATTTGAGAACAACATGGATTCAGAACAGCCTACTTTTACTCGCAGTCTGACCAAGAACACTGTTGATCTCCAAAAGCTTTTTTCATGGCCTTTAGCAACTGTAAGAAAGCAGCATGGATCTCTGTCAGTCTACACAGGCTGATCTGGAAAAAATGGTCTCAAATGCTATAACGCATTAATAGATGGCCAAAGTTTGGACTGTTCAATTAAATAGCTGGTGAAATAATAAAAAAGACTTTTGTATTTGGGTAAGAAAACATTGTGGATAATGAAGAAGTTGCTTGTCACAAGCCATTTCTTCATTTTCCATGATGTTTTTTTTCTTGAGGGCATTAAAAAGTATCACTGTATGGGAAGGAAATAATTGCCCTTGTCCTGATTCCAGCTCATTTGTAAGGTTTTTTCCAACCAGGTTTTCAGGGTACAGGTGTGACATGTACATGGGTTGGGATGTGTCAAGATAATAATGGTGGATGTTATCCAACTGCTGCTTGTACAGAGAGTCAAGGTATGAATTTTTGTTTCATTCATTTGAACCTTCTCAAATGTCCAAATTTGAAAGCTAGAACAGAATTATGACAAAATGATTAATGTCAAAAGTAGAGATTGTGTTTGTTATAGCAAAATAAACCCTGATGATTAATATTAAATAAAGATTTCACACATCTTGCAGTACAAGAGACATATATGGTTTATTTTTTGTGTGCATCGATCTTCTATCCATAAAAGAGGCATAATCGTAGAACTTACACAGTTGCATTTCTATCAAACTTACACACCAGTAGTTTATCTTAATGCCATGCATTTTATGTTGTAGGTTTTCAGGGTAGGACTTGTACATGTCCGCCAGGCTATGTTGGAAATGGTATAGGTGCCACAGGCTGTGTTCCTCAGGGGCCAGTCACAGGGGCTTGTGCCAGCACTCCTTGTATGAATGGTGCAGCATGTCAGGTGAGTAAAGCTTTTTAAAGCTCAGAGTTAGATTTTTGAAATTGTTTCATTACTAGAATCAGCAGCAATAACAACTCTTGTAGACTTACTCAGTAAAAGATAAATTCTCACAAGTAAAAATTATAGGGATTATGAAGCACTGTGAAGATTTAAGCGCACCTTTCTTTGATAAATTCTTAAGCGAATAAAAGTGCGATAGCTTTGATTAAAATAGCGTTTTAACAATGATAAATTCTCCCAACCTTGCCAGATGTTTTTGTTCCAAGGACAAGACATACAAATATCATTTATGTAGATCTACTAGTCCATATATTTTACCAACTAATTTTATTTGGTTAATAATTACAAATTTTTTTCAGAGTATGGGGACCAATGGCTATCGATGTGTATGCTTAGCGGGTTACTCGGGCCAGAATTGTGGGACCAATATTAATGAGTGTGCCTCTAATCCATGTCAAAATGGTGGATCATGCTCTGATAGAGTGAATGGCTATATGTGTCAGTGTCCGAGCAGCCATACTGGGGCTAATTGTGAAGTTGTCAACAGTCGTAAGTAGAGCTACAGATAAGAGGAGGGATGACTTTACAAAATGAAATATTTCACTAAATGTTCATCAGAAAGTCTTCACCCCCTCTTATCTGTTGCTCTGGTTTTCTTAAGTGCTTAGTCCTTTCTGCAACCATTTTCATTGATTTTTCCATAAACATGTGGGGAACTGTTTCTTTTAGCTATTTGAAAAGAACTTGGCTTGGCTATAATATGTAGCAGTCTGTACAATGAATGAAGGTGGATATATATCTGTTGGTATCTTAATTCTTCTCTCTGTCCCAACATCCATCTGTACAAACATACTTATACTGTGAATGGAACTCCTACATTTATTGAGGTTTTGGACCTTATTTTCACAGAACTTTCCTAGTTGCCTGATGTTGTAGGCTTTTTGCCTAATTAGTCTATGTCACATGAAAATTTAACCCTTTCCCAAACAAGACATGGTTTTGATGTACCCTGAAGGAAAGGTTTTGGAAAACAATGAGACAAAAGAAAAAAATGCTGATAACCAGCATTTTCTCTCAATATTTTCTGGGCAAAACATGAAAAATTCATTGATATCAATTTTTCATCTAAATCAGCTTTTAAGTTGGAAAACGGTAAAGTTTTGCTGTTTGCTGAAGAATTAATGCAAAAAAGTCATATATTATGACTATGGCACTTGTATTTCAGAATGTGGAGGTGTCCTAACTGGAGAGTCTGGTACATTCAGATATCCTACTGTAGCTGGTACCCAATATGCACATGATGTTAGTTGTGCTTGGAGAATAACCACAACTAGAGGAAAGGTAGGCATAGATATAGACATATAAGGGACCATTTGGGATATGTAGGCTTTGCAGCGGATAACAGAGGGTGAAGACATTCTAAAGTTTTTGCAAAGGAAATAGTTTCAGAATGACTAAATTAAAACTGGATTGGATGATCCTTATCTAGCTTGTCTGTATAACAATATTCATAGGACTGGTATTTAGGGATACTTTCTATGCAAGATTGTGCTAGTATCAGTGTTTATCTTAAAACATCTAAAATTTGTCAATATCATGAGAAAGAAGTATTTATGTAATGAAACTTAGGCAATTTTTTAACCAAAATGGATACTGTTTGGTTGAAAAAAAAAATCGTTTTTGAAACGTTTTACAAGTAGAGCAACGTCGGGTCATTTCGACCATCGGGAGTTATCGACCATTTACTGTTTTGATTACCATTTCCTTCATATGATCTCATTAGATTTCATTATAACTTAAAAATCCGACACAGCGGATCTTTACCAAGTATAATGTCTACATTTCTACCCAAAATCAGGCGTTCTTCAAGAAATTTTAACCATTCATTGCAAGAGGCACATGAACGTTATTGACAAAATGGCCGTCTTATCCGATGAGTTTAGAGCTATGTTCATTGAAAAAATGGATTTTTATGATATAGCGCTTTGTATTTTTCCATTTCATTTATCAAAACAAGTGCCAAATTGAATTTCTTACCTCTCTAACTTTGTCTGGTGACTGTATAAGCTGTCTGACCTTAGATACATGGGTGGTCGGTAACTGCCACAAACATTTATGGAGTGCGGGTGTTACCGACCAAAGAAGTGCCCTTCTTCCTGTAACTATGTTTAGAGGTCGGTAACACACACAATTGAAAGGCATTTTTTGAATATGGCTGACAGTCTACGATGTTAGAACAAAAGTCAACCCATTTCATCTTCCACATGGTTTGAACCTCCAGTGGTCGATAATACCCCACACTCTTCTGATCAGTCAATGTTGTTAAGATTATTACTAAACGACCTCCCTAGAAGTAATCAATCATTTGTAAAAGCAATGACCTCTGCATAGAGATGGCGGATCTTACACCCGTACATCAACTTTCAAACTATAAATAACATTTTGGGTAAGTGGTCGATAACTGCCACACTGGTCGATAATAGACTGCTCAAGGTCATCTTATAAAAACGTTGGTACTTTATTACATTTCAAAGATATATGGTCGGTAACACACGCAATCGAAAGCCAATATTTGAATCTCGGTGACAGTCAACGATGTTAGGAGGACAGTCAGCCGGTTTCACCTGTAACCTGATTTGAACCTTAAGTGGTCGATAATACCCGTCTTTGCTCTAACTGATTTTGTCTTTAATCATATGATACAATCAAACATTTTCTTGTATTTTATCTTTGCAGATTTTGATAGTCACCTTCCCAACATTCAACTTGGAGTACCATGAGAACTGTAATTACGACCATCTCCAAGTCAATGATGGTCCTACAGCTGCCTCTCATCCTATTGGTCGATATTGTGGTGACTCCACCCCTAATAATGGGCAGCCAATCAACAGCACAGATAACCAGATATATTTTTGGTTCAAATCTGATAGTAGTGAGGCTAGAGATGGGTTTTCTGTACAATGGAGATCTGCCCTGCCAGGTAAATAAGTTTAACCCTTTCCCAAAATGACAAAATTTTAGAACTGTCCAATTTGAAACAAGTTGCAGACGACACTCTTATTGGTAGAAAACAAGCAAATTTGTTGAATTGATATCCCCCGCCGAACATATTTTCATTGCCAATGGAGTAGCACGGAAACGAATATCACTCTGTATGTATATGGCTTCAACAGAATGAATATCACTCTGTATATATATGGCTTCAACAGTCAGGGGCAGTAACTCTGAATTCATTGCTTGAACCAGGTAACCCCGACGATATGCGCATGTCCTCTTTGTAGTGAAGCTGTGCACAAAGTTTCATTGAAATCCGGTCTATAGTTGTCAAGAAAAAGCGCGGAAACGAATATCACTCTGTATGTATATGGCTAAAACAGTCAGGGGCAGTAACTCTAAATTCGGCGGTTGAACCAGGTAACCCCGACGATATGCGCATGTCGACTTTGTAGTGAAGCTGTGCACAAAGTTTCATTGAATACCGGTTTATAGTTTTCAAGAAATAGCGAGGACACGAATGTCACTCTGTATGTATATGGCTTCAACAGTCAGGGGCAGTAACTCTAAATTCCTTGGTTGAACCAGGTAACCCTGACGATATTCGCATGTCCTTTTTGTAGTGAAGCTGTGCATAAAGTGTCATTGAAATCCGGTTTATAGTTGTCAAGAAATAGCGCGGACACAAATATCACTCTGTATGTATATGGCTTCAACAGTCAGGGGCAGTAACTCTGAATTCATTGGTCGAACTGGGTAACCCTGACGATATGCGCATGTCCTCTTTGTAGTGAAGCTGTGCACAAAGTTTCATTGAAATCCGGTCTATAGTTTTCAAGAAATAGTGAGGACACGAATCTCAGACGGACGGACGGAAGGATGGACAGACGGACGAGGCAAAAACAATACCCTCCCGATGATTTCATCGGCGGGGGATAACAATGTGGGAAATAAAGATATTTCTTGTTACAAGCAATTTATTCTTTTTCCACAATGTTTTCCAAAGCTTTATCTTGTGAGATGTCAGAAATCATCAAAATGTGGTAATGGGTTAATAAGTTTATCGAAAGCTCCCACACAACTTCTTTATTTTTGTGCCATACTGTTTCAACTTTCAAATGAATACCAATATTGATGCTATATATTTTCAGTATGTGGTGGTCAGTTACAGGGTATTGACCATGGTCAGTTTGACAGTCCTGGTTACCCTGGCAACTATCCCCATAATCGAGACTGTGTGTGGGACATCTCGGTGTCACCGGGGAAGAAGATCATGTTTAACTTTGCTACTCTAGCACTTGAACACCATCCAAACTGTAACTATGATTACCTAGAGGTAAGGTCTTTTTTATTCGTTTGAAACATTTTATGAATATTAACAGGAATTGTTTATATCAACTGACATTTGCACAATAACCTATGGCAAAATTTTAGACTGGTCCAAATTCAAAAACATTGCAGACTTGTCTGTCGTTTGAGTAGAAAATATTGTGGGAAATGAAGAAATTGCTTGTCACAAGCAATTTCTTCAATTTCCATAATGTTTCCTTAGGCCATTAAATACTGGGGAGTCATAAAGAGTCATTGCATGGAAATGGGTTAAGGATATATGTAGGACAAGCATTGTGGAACAGCTTTGTACCTGAACATGTTTCCAAACAAGACCTGAATTTGACATTTCAAATGGAAAATGCTTGAGAAAACAATGAGGCTGCTAATCAACATTTTTTTCTTTTTGCCTTAATGTTTTTAGCTCCACTGGCCGAAGGCCAGCGGGCTATTGTCATGGCGTTGTGTCCGTCGTGCGTCCGTCCGTGCGTCCGTGCGTCCGTTAACTTTTTCTTTAAACATCTTCTCCTCTTATACCAGTGGGCCAATTTTTACCAAACTTGGCAGGAATGTTCCTTGGGTGACCCTTTTCAAAACTTGTTCGCCAATTTTTGATTCGTCAAAAAATGTGGGCGTGGCAGGGCGGGGCTTATGAGACTTAGAGAACTCATAAGAAAATTCTTTAAAAATCAACCATTGGGCCAATTTGAACCAAACCTGGCAGGAATGTGCCTTGAGTCATTCTTTTCAAAATTTGTTTACAAGTTTTTACATTTGTCAAAAAATATGGCCGTGGCAGGGAGAAAGGGACTTATCAGACTTAAAGAAATCATAAGAAAATTCTTAAAAAATCAACCATAGGGCCAATTTGAACCAAACCTGGCAGGAATGTGCCTTGAGTCATTCTTTTCAAAATTTGTTTACAAATTTTTACATTTGTCAAAAAATATGGCCGTGGCAGGGAGAAAGGGGCTTATCAGACTTAAAGAAATCATAAGAAAATTCTTTAAAAATCAACCATAGGGCCAATTTGAACCAAACCTGGCAGGAATGTGCCTTGAGTCATTCTTTTCAAAATTTGTTCACAAATTTTTACATTTGTCAAAAAATGTGGCTGTGGCAGGGAGAAAGGGGCTTATCAGACTTAAAGAAATCATAAGAAAATTCTTTTAAAATCAACCATTGGGCCAATTTGAGCCAAACCTGGCAGGAATGTGCCTTGAGTCATTCTCTTCCAAATTTGTTCACAAATTTTTACATTTGTCAAAAAAATGTGGCCGTGGCGGGGAGAAAGGGGCTTATCAGACTTAAGGTTTACAGACCCTGAAAAAATCACCACCTTCTAGCCATACGAAATGCACCAAATTACACACACTTGTAAATACCTTTCACACAAGTTGATTCGCTGTGCCGTATTTCAAAATTATGCTTCTAGAAGAAAATAATTTACAAATATTGTTTTACTCTATATTCATATGCAAGGGAGGTAATTTTGAACATTTTTGTCAAATATTTCCACAAGTATGCATTAATTCAAAAATCTAAACGGTAAAAAATGCTCATGTTTGTATTTGGAATGGACCTGTAACACAGTTTAAGAATTATTTGCACTTTTAAAATTTTGCCTGTGGCTCTTTGGTGGTTTTGAGGGTTTGGATGCCTTAAAGAAATCATAAGAAAATTCTTTAAAAATCAACCATAGGGCCAATTTGAACCAGACTTTGCAGGAATGTTTTTTGAGTCTCTCTTTTCAAAATTTATTCACAATTTTTTACATTTGTCAAAAAATGTGGTCGTGGCAGGGAGGAAGGGGCTTATCAGACTTAAAGAAATCATAAGAAAATTCTTAAAAAATCAACCAGTGTGCCCAATTGAACCAAACTTTGCAGGAATGTGCCTTTAGAGTTCTATTTAAAATTTGTTCACAAATTTTCATATTTGTCAAAAAAATGTGGCTGTGGCAGGGAGAAAGGGGCTAATCAGACTTATAGAAATCATAAGAAAATTCTTTAAAAAGCAACCATAAGGCCAATTTGAACCAGACTTTGCAAGAATGTTCTTCGAGCCTTTCTTCAAAATTTATTCACAAATATCAAGATTTGGCTGCCGCTGTGTAAGGCTTACAGTAAATCATGGGATAATTCTTCCACTTTAACCAGTGGAGCGATTCAGGCCCTCCTGGGCCTCTTGTTTAAGCTTTATCATGCACAAATCCTATCTTTGTCAGCATGTGTTCTGCTGTCAGTACCCCCCCCCCCCCCCCCCTAAAATTAGGATAGTCCAAATTTCTGTCTGCCATTTGGTAAAGAATTGAACAGTTTTGGACAAAAATCACAGTTTGATTATGTTGGAGTTGACCATATACTTATCTAGATATAACTGACCCTTTAATCCCATATCAAAGGGATTGTTTTCATACTTACATTCTATCCAAAGCTTACATGTTCTTTTTGGTTTAATCCCATTTTGTCTACTCCCAATTTGTCTACTCCCAATTCATCTACTATTTTGGACATAAGTCCCATTTCGTCTACTTTTCTATACTTAGTATATCAATATGATATTATATGATTTTTATTAAAATGTTTGTATTTTTATTTCTTTTGTGAGTATATTGACTTAATTTCTTTTCTTACACCAAAAATAATGTTGTTAATTGATGATTTGACACAAAAGTAGACAAATTGGGGCGGTAGACGAATTGGGACGTGAGGCACTAAAAAAACAGTAGACGAAATGGGATGTTACCTTCTTTTTATACGCCCGAAGGGTCGTATTATGTTATGGCCCCGCTCGTCTGTCCATCCGTCTGTCTGTCCGTCTGTCTGTCTGTCCGTCCGTCCGTTAGCAATTTCTTGTGTGTGCAACTCCTCCTACAGTTTTGATCGGAATTTGATCAAACTTACCACAAATGATCTCCATGGTGTCTAGTTGTGCACAGCGCTTACGGAATTCGAATAACTATTTTCGTTCTTGAATTATCTGCCCTTGAATTAAAAAATGCCCATTTTCTTGTGTGCGCAACTCCTCCTACAGTTTTGATCAGAATTTGATCA
The DNA here is from genome assembly GCA_963680895.1 of Fragum sueziense. NCBI lineage: Eukaryota > Metazoa > Mollusca > Bivalvia > Cardiida > Cardiidae > Fragum > Fragum sueziense. Next base: position 30,791,838 of record OY804600.1, on the reverse strand, counting down.
AACTTGCCACACTGAATCTCCATAGTGTCTAGTTGTGCACACCGCTTACAGAATTTAGATAACTGTTTTCGTTCTTGAATTATCTGCCCTTGAATTTAAGGAAAAATGCCCAGTTTCTCAAAAATGCCCATTTTCTCCTGTTTGTTACTTCTACAGTTTCAACCAGAATTTAATCAAACTAGCCACAATGAATCTCTATGGTGTCTTGTTGTGCAAACAAAATTTTGATAACTTTTCATGTTTTAATTATCTGCCCTTGAATTGAAAAAATGGCCAATTTTTACTGACAAGCCCCTCTCGGGCGTATATGCGCCGCTCTGCGAAGCTCTTGTTTACCTTTATTGGAGGTGTGATTCATTTCAAGTTTGTGTCATATGTCATTTACTTTTTATGCCTACATATCAAAAGATCAGGGCATATTGTTTTACTTATATGTCTGTCTGTTCGTCAATTTGCCTGTCTTTCCGAAAACTTTACATCGGCCACTTTTGAGTCATTGTAAATTCCCAAACACATTGTGCTTTTCAGGACTAGTTAGTGTTCTAGGTGATAAATTGATTGTAAGACTATTGTGACTTTACATTCAAATCCGTGATGGTGCACTTTACACTAGCCCGGTCTTAAACCGTTACTGTAATACAACCATACTACCTCCATTGACGACCACAGGACCAGAAGCTAGAGTACTTTTATTGTATGACACAAATGTATAACTTCGCTTTTCATCATAAACCTTGTAACTGCAGCTTGTATTAAGCTGCAGTTGCAAGGTTTTCATTGAAAAGCTATGATAAACTCTTTACTTCAGATTCGTGATGGTGCACTGGACACCAGCCCAGTCCTCAATCGTTACTGTAACACAACAATACCACCTCCATTGACTACCACAGGACCAGAGGCTAGAGTACTTTTCCACTCGGATGGCAGTGAAAGTGATCAGGGATTCCATATTACATATGCTGCTATTGATGGTAAAATTATTGCTTCAGCCATTTTGCATCAGACTAAATAAAACTTTATGAATTCCATGAGAGAGAGATAGTTGCGGAAATTAAAGAGTTGGTGTATTTCAGTGTTTGTGAGTTTACGGTTTTGGTTTTTGTCTTTTAGTTTTTAAATTCAAAGATTGACAGATTGAGCCTGAACACTATGAGCTTTTCTTCTGGTATTTCTTTGGTAAATGTCAAGCTAAAGATCAATAATCGAATATTTCTCCTGAGTATCATACTTCATAATTAACAGACTGAGAATATATTCACATAGTTGTACCCTTTAAAGAGTAGATATACAATTCTAATTATTATTTGACAGCTGACACAGGTTGTGGTGGAACATTCACAGCAGAATCAGGCATTTTGATCTCACCAAACTATCCAAACTCGTATAATCATGATGCTTCATGTGTGTGGATTATCCGAGTCCATGAACAAGATCAGATAACCTTGACCTTCACAAACATGGATATAGAAGGGAGTGGCTGCCAATATGATTATCTTGAGGTGAGTGCTAGGAAGCTAGCAAGACAAGATTTGTTTAGCTTTTGTCCTTCTGGACTACTGTTGTTTAAAAAACCTCTTCTCACACATGGACACTATTTTGCCATCTGGTAATGGATTATCCATGTTCATAACCAAGATCAGATAACCTTGACCTTTACAAAAATGGATATAGAAAGTAGTATCTGCCTATATGATTATCTTGAGGAGAGCATATTATGCAACATAATATTATGACTGAAACAAATAAAAAAAAATTTTTTTTAGCAATTTTCAATGCAAGATGAATTTTTAGCGAGCCGGGACTTTATTTCCCGGGAGCTAATGTCACAGCCCTAGTGTTTGCCTCGGCGTCAGTGTCGCGTCTTGAAAAACTTTAACCTGGTCTATATCTCAGGCACTATTAGAGATACAGCCTTGATACTTCACACATGGATACCTCCTGCCAAGACCTTTTATTTGGGACCATGACCTTTGACCTAGTGACCTTGACCTTGGAGTTTGACCTACTTTTAAAAAAAACTTTAACCTGGCCTATATCTCATGCACTATTACAGTTAGAGCCTTGATATTTCACATATGAAACATCATGTCATTACCTTGACCTTGAGACCATGACCTTTGACCTACTGACCTTGACCTCTGACCTTGAACTCCTTTTTTTGTGACAAGCTCTCGTATAGGCGAGCTACGTTGTCTGCGGACAACTCTTGTTCTGGTATGTTTCTGTCAAACACAATACAAGAAAGACTAAAAACAAAATTTAGCATAACACATTGTCAGAGAGCAAAGTCTTAACATGTCTGCATCTTTGATATGTTCTAAGGGTCTTATTATGTTATTTCCCTGGTTGTCAGTCTGTCCATTAGCAATTTTTTGTGTGCGCAACGCCTCCTATAGTTTCAACTGGAATTTAATATAATGTGCAACAAATCTCTATTGTATCTAGTTGTGTACACTGCTTATGGAATTCAAGTAAATTTTCGTTTTCTGCCATTGAATTAAAAAAAAATGCCCATTTTCTTGTGTGCACAAGACCTTCTACCAGAACTTGATCAAACTTTGGCTACTTTGAATATATTAGGTATCAGGTTGTGTACACCACTTACAAAATTCAGATAAATCCTTTTCGTTGATGAATTATTTGCCCTTCAATTGAAAAAAAAAAAGTGTGTGAAGGATTATGTCTAAATTATTTTCATCATCATTATTATGTAGGTCAGAGATGGTGACAATGGAGATGCACCATTAATGGGTCGTTACTGTGGCACCAATCTTCCTGTTCCCTTGACAACATCGGGAAATGTGATGTATGTCAAGTTTGTAACTGACCACAATGTAGCTATGGCGGGCTTTAGGGCCACTTGGAGAGTTGGTAAGTTGCTTGTTTATATTTGGTTACTATGTCGGCAATCTTCCTGTTCCCTTGACAACCTGATGTATGGGATTTCTTTTTAGATAGACTGTAATTATAGCTTGTTTTAGGACTGTTTAAAGAGTTATTTGTCGATGGTAGCTCTCTGTGGCAACAGCCCTCTGGTTACCCTTTACAACCACCAAAAAATGTCATGTTTGTGGCGTCTTGTTGTCTGCAATAGCTATCAAATCAGGACAGTCAAAACCCGAAGAGTGTTTTTAGGTCACCTGACCGAAGGTCATGGTGACCTATTGCGACCGTGTTTCGTCCGTCGTCATGCGTCGTGCGTCGTCCGTCGTCCGTTAACTTTTAACATTTTCGACTTCTTCTTGAGAACCATTGGACGGATTACAACCAAACTTGGCAGGGAGCATCCCCATGGGAAGCCACTTCAGATTTGTACGAATCATGGAGTTATCTCCCTTTGGGGCCCCATAAGGGGCCAAAAAGGGGTTAAATAGGGTACATCTTAAAAAATCTTCTTCTCATGAACCGGCTGTTGGATTTGATTTACATTTGGTATTTAGAGTCTTTAGGGCAAGGACAACAAAGTTTGTACAAGAGAAAAAAATCCGCCCAGAAATGGCCGTGCTGGGGATTGGGGATGGGAGGGGGGGGGTCGCGTTATTAGTTAACTTAACATTTTCGACTTCTTCTTGAGAACCATTGGACGGATTACAACCAAACTTGGCAGGGAGCATCCCCATGGGAAGCCGCTTCAGATTTGTACGAATCATGGAGTTATTTCCCTTTGGGGCCCCATAAGGGGCCAAAAAGGGGTTAAATAGGGTACATCTTAAAAAATCTTCTTCTCATGAACTGGCTGTTGGATTTGATTCACATTTGGTATTTAGAGTCTTTAGGGCAAGGACAACAAAGTTTGTACAAGAGAAAAAATCCGCCCAGAAATGGCCGTGCTGGGGATGGGGGATGGGAGTGGGGTTGCGGTATTAGTTAACTTAACATTTTCGACTTCTTATTAAGAACCATTGGTTGGATTTCTACCAAACTTGGCAGAAAGCATCCTAATAGGAAGCTGCTTCAGACTTTGTACAAATCATGGAGTTATCTCCCTTTGGGGTCCCATAAACGGCCAAAAAGGGGGTAAATTGGGTACATCTTAAAATATCTTCTACTCATGAACCGGCTGTTGCATTGGATACACATTTGGAAGTTAAAGTCTTTAGGGCAAGGACTACAAAATTTGTACAAGAGAAAAAAACTCGTCAATAAATGGCCGTGCTGTGGATGGGGGATGGGAGGGCTTGGCATTATTACTTAACTTTGAACATTTTCTTCTTCTTTTTGAGAACCATTGGACAGATTTCTACCAGACTTGGCAGGAAGCATTCCAATGGGAAGCCGCTTCAGATTTTTACAAATCATGGAGTTATCTCCCTTTGGGGCCCCAAAAGGTGCCAAAAGGGGGTAAATAGGGTACATATTAAGAAATGTTCTACTGTTGGATTGAATTCACATTTTGGTATTTGAGTCTTTGAAAAAGTTTGTACAAGAGAAAAAAAGACTGTCAAGAAATGGTGGTGCTGGGGGGTTGCGCTTTTTGTTAACTTAACATTTTCCTGAAATGTTTCTGCTCATTTGATTCAGGTGACCGATAAGGCCCAGAGGGGCCTCTTGTTCAAGACTAAGGCTCTTTTCTTTTCTAACAGGTTGTGGTGGACAGTACACAACACCAACAGGTACCCTACGATCACCATACTATCCGGATGCATACCCTAGTAATCGGCAATGTGAATATTTCATCATGCAACCTGTGGGATATCGTATAACTCTGTCTTTCAATGCCTTCGATATAGAGGCCAATGGTTGTAACTTTGACTATTTAGAGGTGGGTTGATATGCCTTGCATTGATTAACCTTTTCACAAACAACAAAATTTTAGGGTGGTCCAATTTGATGGCTGCTGCAGACGACAAAATAGATGATACTAAAGGTATAATATGTGATTAATATAGCTCAGAAAACATTGAGCCAAAAGGAGAAACTGCTGGTTATCAGCAGTTTCTTCTTTTGTCTCAATGTTTTCCTAAGCCTATTCTTTTAGGCACGTCAAAAGCAGGTCTTGTTTGGGAAAGGGTTAATCAAAGACAGAAAGATTTTAGCAATGCTGTATGAGTCTATGTTTGTTAACCCTTTCCCAAACGACAAAAATTTCGACTGTTCCAATTTGAAAGCCGCTGCAGACGACAAAATAGATGTAGAAAAAGATTGAAATTGTGCAAATTGTAGCACAGAAAATATTGAGGCAAAAGGAGAAACTGCTTGTTATCAGCAGTTTCTTCTTTTGTCTAAATGTTTTCCCTAGCCTTTTCTATTAGGGACGTCAAAACCAGGTCTTGTTTGGGAAAGGGTTAATTTGTCCATAAAGGAAATCAACAAATTTGGATATCACTTTTGGACCATATGCTATAGGGCTTTCATATTGTATTCATTATGCCGATACATTTCCTGTTATAAACTAAGGTCAAATATCAAGACTACTGAAAGTGGTAAGATTTTGTACACAGGAGTTACTGGTTTGAGCCCTTGACTCAACAATCTTTTGGAAAAGACTTTTAACCCTTTCCCAAACGAGACCTGGTTTTGACGTCCCTAAGAGAATAGGCTTGGGAAAACATTGAAACAAAAGAAGAAACTGCTGATAACCAGCAGTTTCTCCTTTTGTCTCAATATTTTCTATGCCTTATTTTGCCCAAATTCTGTCTTAAGTAACTTCCATTTTGTTATCTTTGGCAATTTTTGAAGTGGATCACCCCAAAATTTTGCCGTTTGGAAAAGACTTTTAATTTAGATCCTGTATCAATATTACCTTAGCTATTTAGTGGGATGTAAAACTCAATTCAATCAATCAATTTGAATTGAAAGAGCTTAAATGGTTTACTGTGGTATGAAGCATTTTGAAGACACATGTTCACTCAAATATAAATGAGCCGGGATCTGGAAAAAGGGCCCTTATAGCATTTCTAAAAAGTGGGTTTAAAGATAAGACTGTTGTCAAATGCAGTCCAATATGGATCCATACTGCTCTCTTTAGGTTACTACAGGTCACGAAGAAGCTATTAGAGAACAGCATGGATTCTGATCAGACTGTGCGTATGCACAGGTTGGTCTGGATCTATGTTGGGCTCAAAAGCCTTAAGGGACGTTTTTCCAGATCCTGGCTCAAATGTAACTTGTCATGCTAATAGGCCCTGGTGGGAAGAACGTAAGACCAAAGTCAATTAAGAAACTGATCATACTTAGCAAGCATCAACGAGATGTAGGGTTTGAGAAAGGAACATAGAGTAAGATAGAAAAAACAATCTAGATCCAGAAAATTACCTTTAACCCTTTCCCAAACAAGACCTGGTTTTGACGTCCCTAGAAGAAATGGCTTGGAAAAACATTGAAACGAAAGAAACTGCTGATAACCAGCAGTTTCTCCTTTTGTATCAATATTTTCTGTGCCATATTGTACACAAATCTTATTGTTAATAACATCCATTTTGTCATTTATTACAGTTTTTGAAGTGGATCACCCTAAAATTTCGCCACCTGGTAATGGGTTAAATGAAAAATTTTGATATCTACGTAGACTGACTATGATTAATATTATTCACACTTCCCAGGACGTCCTTTTTAGTGTGATGGGTCACAAATATGAAATATTTTGGAAATACTCTTTGATTCAGATCCGTGATGGAGGCTCCAGCAGTTCTACACTGTTAGGTACCTATTGTGGGGCCCAAGTCCCTGATCCACAAACAACTACTGGCAATCAGATGTACCTAAAGTTTGTGACGGATGGATCTATACAGAATCTTGGGTTTGAGGCCACCTACATAACAGAGGAGGCAGGTATGTAACATGTTGAAATATCTAAACATTATTGATAAGTTTGAATCATGACATTACCAAACTTTCTTAATCCTTTCCCAAACCTCACCATTAAAGGGTGGTCAAATTTGGAAGGAGTTTCAGACAACAAAATCATAAGTTGGTGTCAAAAGTAGAAAATGTGTTTTTAAATGCACAGAAAATTTTGAGGGTGATCGCTTATTATCAGTAGTAATCCTTTTCTCTCAATGTATTTCCAACCTTGGGATGTGAAAACCCAGTCATGTTAGCTCACCTGAGCACAAAGTGCTCAAGGTGAGCTATTGTGGTCGCTTTTTGTCCGTCGTCCGTCCGTCCGTCTGTCCGTCTGGTCGTCTGTCCGTCCACAATTTCTTCAAACATCTCCTCCTAAACCATTGGTCCAATTTTAACCAAACTTGGCAGGAATGATCCTCATGTGACCCTTTTCAAAACTTGTTCATGAATTTTTGATTCGTCAAAAAATGTGGGCGTGGCAGGGCGGGGCTTATCAGATTTTAGAGAAATCCTAAGAAAACTCTTCAAAAATCAACCATTGGGCCAATTTGAATCAAACTTGGCAGGAATGTGCCTTGAGTCATCCTTTTCAAAATTTATCCACAAATTTTTACATTTGTCAATAAGTGTGGCCGTGGCAGGGAGGAAGGGGCTTATCAGACTTAAAGAAATCATAAGAAAATTCTTGAAAAATCAACCATTGGGCCCAATTGAACCAGACTTTGCAGGAATGTGCCTTGAGTCATCCTTTTCAAAATTTATCCACAAATTTTTACATTTGTCAAAAAAATGTAGCCGTGGCAGGGAGGAAGGGGCTTATCGGACTTAAAGAAATCATAAGAAAATTCTTTAAAAATCAACCATTGGGCCCAATTAAAGCAGACTTTGCAGGAATGTTTCTTTAGTCACTCTTTTCAAAATTTATCCACAAATTTTTACATAAAAATTTTGTCAAAAAATTTGGCCGTGGCAGGGAGGAAGAGGCTTATTGGACTTAATGAAATCATAAGAAAGTTCTTTAAAAATCAACCATTGGGCCCAAATGAACCAAACTTTGCAGGAATGTTGCTTGAGTCACTCTTTTCAAAATTTGTTCCCAAATTATTACAATTGATAAAAGATGTGGCCATGGCAGGGAGGAAGGGGCTTATCGGACTTAGAGAAATCATAAGAAAATTCTTTAAAAATCAACAATTTTGCCAATTTGAACCAGACTTTACAGGAATGTTCCTTGAGTTACTCTTTTCAAAGTTTGTTCACAAATTTTTATATTTGTCAAAAACTGTGACCGTGGCAGGGAGGAAAGGGCTTATTGAAATCAGAAGAATCAACCATTGGGCTAATTTGAACCAAACCTGCCTAAAAAGTTCCTTGAGTTATAATTGAGAGATAATTGCTTTTTTAAAAAGCAACCTTTTCTTTCAATATTCATCAAACCCTATGTTGTTGGTGATCATTTCAATCATCTGCTTGAAAAGATTAATACATTCTACGTGTATATAGGGTTTGGATATGAATAATAAAAAAAGGAAAGGCTTTCCTATTTCTCTTATCTATTTCTCTTATCTGTTGCTCTGGTCCCATGTTTATCTTATGTAAACAGATAAGAAGGGATTAACCTAGCTTATCAGATGGAGATCTTTCTTCATAACAAACTTTACAGGGTCGATTGGAACAAAATTATTACTTAATTGTTTCCAAACAGAAAGTCCTTAGAAGTTTCATGTCTTTGAATTTGACAAAATTGCCATTATCACTCTTGTCATATTGATTCAGGTGAGCGATTTAGGACCATCATGGTCCTCTTGTTTAGGAATGGGCTAACATGTTAAAAGCTTAAAAGATGAGACTGTGAAGAAACCAAAGATACATGTATGTTGAAGAAATTAAGAGAGAATTGGTAGAAGAAATTAAGAGAGAAATGGTAGGACCTAGCTAACCTCTTTCTCAATATGTGCAGAAAGCCAATTGCTACATGTAGTTAGCAGTCAATCTCTAATAGCAAAATTGCATAACAACGGTAGTAGATTGTATCCTCATAAATGTGACAAAATTTTACCAGATAAAAAAAATTGATGTGATTTACCGATTATTGACAGTATATTTCACTTGAATCATAGCGCTAGCTAAAGGATTGATTTGTTTTGATGACGTCATTTACGCGGGTCTACTTTCACGTTCAATATGGCGGTCACTGTATTACGCTCGAGATCATGTTGCAAACTCTTTCCAAACGGCAAAAGGTTGAAAACAGTCTCGAGGGTCGCGATTGGGCCAACTGACTGATGAGACTGGTCTAATTACCTCCCCTGGAAACCCAAATGTGTATCTCAAGGGAGTTAATTCTATATAGTTTTATCTTGAGTACTCTCCCTTTCAGTATGTGGAGGTCAGCTGACTGATGAGACTGGTTTAATTACCTCCCCTGGACACCCGAATGTGTATCCACATGGTGTAAACTGTACCTGGTATATTCGTGTTGAAGCAGGAATGGTGGTCAGGCTTACCTTCCATACATTTAGTATGGAACAACATACAAACTGTGTACATGATTCTGTGGCCTTGTATGATAACTCAACTGTGGTGGATTCTAGTCTAATGGGAAGGTATGTTGGAGTTTAACCCTTTCCCAAACAGGACCTGGTTTTGACGTCCCTAATAGAAAAGGCTTGGGAAAACATTGAAACAAAAGAAGAAACTGCTGATAACCAGCAGTTTCTCCTTTTGTCTCAATATTTTCTGTGTCATATTTTACACAAATCCTATCTTTAATGATATCCATTTTGTCTTTTGTGACAGTTTTTTGAAATGGATCACCTTAAAATTTTTCCGTTTGAGAAAGGGTTAAAGATGTTTTCTTGGCTTATCAGCAACTATTTTAAAAAAAATCTGATTGCATTTAAACTCATTAGAATAACCAATTTTGGCATAAAAACATACTTTTAAAGAGTAAGATGGGAATGAAATGTCTCTATGTCTCTATAATTACTTATAATTGTTTTCTTTTAAAGCTTTAAGACTGGAAAAAATAGTGGTCATTGGCAAACTTCTTATCAATACTTATGTCACATGAATTAACCCATTACCACACAATGACTCTTTGACTCCCCACAAAATAATGGCTGTTGAAAACATCATGGAAAATGAAGAAATTGCTTTTGACAAGCAATTTCCTCATTTCCCACAATGGTTTTTATCCAGAAAGACCTAACAATTAAAAATTCCATTCACTTAAAATTGTCGTCTGGCGTCTGCAGGATATTTCAATTTGGACTGCCCTAAAATTTTGTTGTTTGGTAATGAGTTAAGTTAACTGTTGATATAACGATGCTAATTGGATCATAGGAAATATATCAGTATATCCATACCTTTTCATTTCGTTAATTCTGTCATTTACAGATATTGTGGAAATACAATGCCCCCAGTCACCACCTCAACCAACAACTACATGACAGTACAGATGTTAACAGACAGCAGCATTGCTTCTGAAGGGTTCTCTGCTTCATATGTCACACTGAATGCTTCTACATGTAAGTTGCCTTTGATCCTGTGGCCAGGAATTATTTTTGGGTCATGTAGGTCAAAGGCCATGTTAAGAATTGAACTTTGTTTAAAATCTGTTTCCATTCCCTAACTCAGAAATTATAGTGACATAGGACCATATGACTTTGCAGACGTTGCCACACTTGTTTACTTTTAAACAAGAATGACTCAGAATGACCTTTTCATTACATGTAATAGTTTTATTTTCTGAGTTTCTCAAAGGTCTGGTCACATACACAATACTGCATTCACATCACAGTTGGAACATGTCCAAAGATGGTCAGTAGAGCAGCATATTTTTGGATGCGAAGTGTTAGTGGATTTGAATGTGACAAGGCCTTTAGTGACAAGGTTCTGTCCATAGTAATTGTCCAGTAATTGTCCAGTAATTGTCTGTTTGGCGAGAATTGTAGTTATGATAATTATTATGAATATATCTTTATACACCAGTATGCGGCAGCCAATTGACAGATCCAATAGGTTTAATTGCATGGCAGCAATTATGATTATTATAATTATCTTGAATTTATTCTCGCTTTTCAAAAAAACAAACTGGAGATATTAGGTTTTCGTTGAAAAGCGCTGATTTCTTTATACAACAGTATGTGGCAGCCAATTGACAGATCCAATAGGTGTAATTACGAGTCCAGGTTACCCGGACAACTACCCACATCTACGAGAATGTACTTGGACAATTGTGGCGGATGACGGACACCAGATTTTGTTGAATGTGACAGATTTTAACATCGAGCAACATTCTAACTGTAACTATGACTACCTAGAAATAAGGTATGCTTGATACTTTTCAAAACCTTTAACTCATCCTGACTTTAATGTATCCTGACTTTAATGTCATGTTTTGACACCCCAAAAGATAATGGCTTTAAAAATCTTTGTAGTATATGAAAAAATTCCATTTCCTGCAATATTTTCCTCCCAGAAAAACCCAAAAATCTACATTTTTTACACTTGAAGTTGTTCTCTGCCACATCTTTTAATTTAGACAAGTCTACTTGTTGTAAAGAATAACATATCAAAGGCATATCAAAGACTTTTCTATGTCAGTAGATAGAATATATATTTCTAAGTGGGTCACAAGAGAATCTGAATGTTTAAAGATAAAAAAGACAAAGTTGCAAAGTCGTAGAATACAATTTCCAAACGTTAAATAATACAGACAATAATGCCAGAGTCACAATATCTGTTATAGGAATTCCATACCCCTGGTGAAAGGATTCATTGTCTTGATCGTTTTATTTCAATTTTATGTAGAAATGGTGGATTCCCTTCATCACCCCTGGCTGGTCGTTATTGTGGGACCTTAGGGGTAGAATTAACCAACCAGTCTAATTCTAAATTTACCTGTAAAATTACACGACAACCTATCCGATCGGGCGAGACATATGCCTTGTCCAATCAGATGGATTGTAATTTTGTTTAAAAAATTTATGAAGAAATGTTGATGAATATGGCCTTGGTGAAAGGGTTGATTGTCTTAACCCATTACCATACAATTACTCTTTTTTACTCCATACATGTTAATGGCCTTGGAAAAAATTGTGGAAAATGAAGAAATTGCTTGTGACAAGCAATTTCTTCATTTCCCGCAATGTTTTCTACCCAGTATGACCAACAAATTTCACTCATTAGAAATTATCGTATGCAACATCTTTGAATTTGGACAGGCCAAATTTTGGGTTAAAGATTTTATTTCAATTTTATGTAGAAATGGTGGATTCCCTTCATCACCCCTGGCTGGCCGTTACTGTGGGACCACAATCGACAGAATCATCGTATCCCATAGCAACAGAATGTACATCAAGTTTGTAACAGATAGCTCAAGAGACGGGCCAGGGTTCCGAATATACTATGAAGCAACAGCGACAGGTTGTGGTGCAGATCTGACAGCAACTAGTGGAAGTTTTGTGTCACCAAATTATCCGATGCCGTATGGTCACAATGCTGAATGTTTCTGGACCATTACGACAGCTAGAGGCAGTACTATACAGCTAGTGTTTGTAGACTTTGATCTAGAATTCCATTCTAGGTGTAACTATGATTATGTGCAGGTAACTTACATTTTCTTTTGATGTTTTATAGTTTTACAGTATTTATGTTACATTGATTTAGATGTTTTATCATTACAATCTCTCAATGTATGAGGATTGACCCAAAAGTTTGTGGACACCCTTTTTTGGATTACCCCTTTACTGAAATTGGCATTGGTTCTATTAACAAAATAAGGACCTTTCAATATTTTTTCTCTGTATTGTACTTTAAAATATGAGACTTGTTTTTTTTTTTTGACAAAGTAACTCAAATATTTAATGAAAATTTACCAGAGCTACGTACATACATAATGTGGTTGGTGGCTTTTCAAAATGCAATATTTCATTAATATGTTTATCAAAACCTTTTGCTACAATTGTGGGTACTCGATGGATTCATCTCATCAAGACAATTCAAATGAGTCTCCACAACAACATAGGATTTGTGTTATAAATAACAAATTTAGAATGCTTTAACACCCCCCCCCCCCCCCCCCCATTTATATGTTGCTCTGATTGATAGATTAATGCAATCTTTTTTTCTAGGTCAAAAGTGATGGTCCGAATGGTAACTTGCTTGGTAAATTCTGCGGATCTTCTACCCCAGACCCAGTAATTTCTAGTGGTAATGTGATGTGGATCAAATATAGAACAGATATATCTGTGCCTGGGAGAGGATTCCATGCTTCATACAATAGTAGTGAGTAGATGATATTTTTGTGAAACAATATTTGAACTGACACAAGGTTTTAACTTTACAAGGTACTCTTGACCATGTAACCCTTTCCCAAACAAGACATGGTTTTGACGTCCCTAATAGAATAGGCTTGGGAAAACATTGAGTCAAAAGAAGAAACTGCTGATAACCAGCAGTTTCTCCTTTTGTCTCCATATTTTCTATGCCATATTTTACAGAAATCCTATCTTTTATAACATCCATTTTGTCATTTGTGGCAGTTTTTGAAGAGGATCACCCAACAATTTTGCTGTTCGGGAAAGGGTTAAAACAAGCTGCACATTCAAGGTTTTTGTTGAAAACAGACAATATCGTATTATATTTCAGTTTGTCAGAACACACTGACAGAATTCAGTGGAGTTATTGAGAGCCCGAACTTCCCTAATGCATACCCGGACAACCGAAACTGTACATGGATCATCAGCGTTGCCAGGGGAAACACAATAAATATAACATTCTCCCATTTTGAGATAGAATACCACAGTGACTGTCAGTTTGATTATCTACAGGTATGTTGTCAACTAAATATTTCCCAGACACCTGGCTCTCAAATACCTAATATAAAAGGCTATGGACAATTATGAGACATAATTAACAGTTGAATTTGAATTTCTTAACTTCCTCACATTGACACTTTTTGATGCCTTCCACAAGGAAAAGGCTTAGAAAAACATTGTGAATAAAAAAGAAATTGCTTGTGAAAAGCATTGATTTCTACACAGAAAGTTAAAAAAATGTAAAATTTTATTCACTTGAAATTTTCTAAGTCTAATTTTGTTGTCTGGGTCTGGGTTTAGCATCTCTAGAAACTTGTCTGGACTAAAAAGAATGTTTTCAATGTACCTTCATTTTAATCTTGTAAAACCAGACGTTTTGTAAGCCCCCCAAGAAAAAGGCGGGAGAAAACTTTGATGCAAAAGAAGAAAAAGGCTGCTAATCAATGTTTTCTCATTTTGCCCCATTTATTTTCTTTGCTGTTTTGTACAAAAAAAACATCTTAACCAATATAGCAATGAAGTTTGTGCTAAAAGTAGACTTTCCGTTGTTTACTGCTATGTATTGATAAACAGTCAGTGTTGTTATAAAACCTAGTAACTACAGTTTGAATGGAGCGGTAGTTATGAGATTTTATAGCAATACCTATGGAAATACTATTGTCTGAAATTATGTCACAATCAACAAGATAAAATTGTTCCCTATTACCGCACATTGATCCTTTTTGATACTCACTGAGATAAAGCATTTGCAGTTTCTTCATTACCCACAATGTTTTCTACCCAGAAAGACTAAAAGATTTTGAATTCCATTCACTTGAAATCATCATTTTGCAACATCTGTAAAAAATAACTACAGTCGACACTTGTTATGTCGACATCGGATTAGTCGAATTTCCGTATAAGTCGAAGTGAAAGTCTGGTCCCGTTCTCACCAATGGATATCAAAACGTTTAATAAAATAATTTCGAAATAAATATAGCCATTGAAATTTAGTAGGAAAAGTATAGAAATTGGTCGTTTCGAGCAATTTCTTTCCTTTTCCTACTATATTTCAATTAGTAACGCACTTGTTGAGCAACGAAAATGGTCAAATGGCATTCTATTCGAAATTGAACAAAATCGGATGAGTCGAATTCCGGATATGTCGAGATAATTTGACGGCCCCTCTGACTTCGACACAACAAGTGTCGACTGTAGTCTGAAATGTTGCTGTCTGCTGGTAAGCTAATGGAATAATTACGTTTTACAGATACGAGATGGAGAGAATGAGAATGCAAACTTACTCGGCAATTATTGTGGCTCCGACATACCAAGTCCCATAGCTTCTACCGGTGATAAAGTCTGGATCAGATTCATGTCAGATTATTCCTTGGGCTTTAATGGATTCAGATTGGAATACATAACATATGGTAAGGAGTTTTTGTGCAGTTATTTTAACCCATTACCACACAGTGACAACTTATGACTCGTTACAAGATAAAGGCTTTGGAAAATATTGTGAAAAATGAAAGAGTTGATTGTGACAAGCAATTTCTTCATTTTCAACAATATTTTCTTGTGAAAAAGTTGATTAAAAAGTCTTAAATCATACATATTTTAAAAATTGTTGTCTACAACACCTTTCAAAATGCAAACTTACTCAGCAATTATTGTGGCTCCGACATCAGTCATTCTATAGAAAACGTACATCGCCTGTCCCGGTGTAATTACGGAGTAATTCTGTGCTAAAAGTGCACTTATATACAGTATTCAGTATGTTTATCTTATGTTAATCAAAACCAAATACTTTTTATTTAACAGAAAAACGCCAATTGTAACAATATTTCGGAACAAAATTTGATGACCCTACGAAAATCAGCGATTTTATTGTGTCCCGATGCCCAACCTGACATATTTTTTACAAAAAAGAAAGGGTTATCAAATAGAAAATACATACTTTTTTGTTGTTGTTGATAGACATAATGTTGTCCTCGCGGATAAAAAACAAAAAGAGCTAAACACTCATACCATTACAAAATTTTTAATCCTAAACCACTGTCCCTGTAAAATAAAACAGTACCGTTACAGGATCATTTCTTCAACTTTTGCTAACTATCTACCACTGACTTCGTCATCAAATGACGTCATATTAAAGCATCTCCGCGACATTTTGTAAATGTGACAATATATGGCCGTGATGTCTGATTCGCTTGAAGACAAAATACGAAGTAAGTTGTTCGTATTAGATAGTTATGTTTTCCACGTACAATACCGTTCATATGATTAAACAAATGTCGGTCGCTATAATGAAATGTTTACTTTGCCATGCTATTTTCTGTATAACCCTTCTGGTTTATGTCAAGAGAAACTATGCATATCCCTTCCACGTTATCACCATTATTGAAAAGATGTGTAAATTTTACATTACCGTTACAAACAATACCGTTACGCAAACCAAAAATTTGTAATGGTATTGTCCATTTTGTAACGGTATTGTCCTTTTTCCGTAACGGTAAGGTCCATTTTCCGTAACGGTAATGTTTAAAAATCATACCGTTACACTGCTTTTGAAGACAAGTTCAAATATTTTATGAATAATTCAAGTGAAGATAAAAGTATTGTAAGAAAATACAAAAGTTGACATTTGTGCATTTAAATTTGGACTAAAATGACAGATTATATGAGAAGTTTTGATACATATTTTAGAATCGTTTTAGATTTTCAGGTGTTGAAATGATTTCTCTGAAAGCTTTTAACGAGTGAAAATTGTTTGTGTGTTTTTTTTTAAAAAATGAAACAATTTTCAGAAGTTAAACTCAACATTTCTCTCCGTAACGGTAAGGCTTATTTCTGTCAGGTGCTTTATCATAGGAATGAAAATTTACCAAAAATATCGGTACTTAATTCAGAACATGTTTTGTTTTGATTTTGTCACATATTTTCTCTTTAATTTAAGTTATTCGAGGTCCAATACCAAAATGTGTCTTTTTTATCAAAACCTGGCCATAGATGTACGTTTTCTGTAGAATTACTGACATACCAAGTCCAATAGCTTCCACTGGTGATAAAGTCTGGATCAGATTCATGTTGGATTATTCCTAAGGTTTTAATGGATTTAGATTAGAATACATCATTTTTTATGGTAAGGAATTTTCGTGCAATGATTTCAATATCTGATCAATTTAGGACCTTTTGCATTTTTTTACTGTACCATTTTTCCTCCAGACTCCTTTTGGTGCATGCTTGCAAGCTTAGACTGTTTACCAACCCTGAAAGTACTTTGTGTACTAAGGTAGTCTACGCTTAATGAGATTTGCGTGACATCACAATTATTCGGGTGATGCCAGAAATATTCAGCGGTGGAACTTTCCACTGCTAAATGTTAAGGACTGCGCCCGAATAAGCTCGGATACGGAACTATGACGCCCGAAAAAATCCAATGTTTTATGATTCACCAAATTGCCACATTACACATATTCTACCTCAACAAACATCTAGATCTTACCAATATAATATTTGGTAACATGTTTAAGCTGGTACATGCACTAAAAGGCTTCTGGTGGATAAATGGTACTGTAAGAAACATAGTGTGAAAAGGGTCTATTGTATAATATCAAGCTATTTCAATATTTTTCTTCAAAGGAATTAGTCAAGAGATCTGAGAACAATTTGTGGAAATAATTTCAACTATCCAGTATTGGTTAATGTCACCTAGGCATTGGTGTAATGCTTTGGTTTAGGTTTTATGTGCAACTGTCATATCTCTATTTGTATCAAGGATATTGCTCTGAAAATTTGCACTTGTTGTGTCCATCATATCGGCCTCTAGGAAAAGAATTCTTACTCACATCTTTGCACATCTATATTCATGTTTAAGGTTGTGGAGGCTATTTCACCAGACCTACAGGTACATTTACAAGCCCAGGCTACCCGAATGAGTACCCACCAAACAAACAATGTGACTGGAAAATAGTTGTGGCCACTGGTCAAGCGATACAACTGACCATCACAAACTTTGACTTTGACTATGAAAATAGAAGTTGAAAACAACATGGATCTTAATCAGACTGTGTGTTTGCTTAGGCTGATCTGAATCCATGTTGTTCTTTAAAGCTAGATCCTCGCCTATTTATAAATAAATTTCCATATTTAAGGTTGTGGAGGATATTTCACCAGACCTACAGGCTCATTCACAAGTCCAGGCTACCCGAATGAGTACCCTGCAAATAAACA
The DNA here is from genome assembly GCA_963680895.1 of Fragum sueziense. Classification (NCBI taxonomy): domain Eukaryota; kingdom Metazoa; phylum Mollusca; class Bivalvia; order Cardiida; family Cardiidae; genus Fragum; species Fragum sueziense. The sequence goes on along the minus strand of OY804600.1, from coordinate 30,774,016 downwards.
GTGTGATTGGAAATAAGTGGTAGAGAACAACATTGATCTGGATCAGACTGTGCATATGCACAGGCTGATCTGGATCCATGTTGTTCTCTAAAACTATAATGTACCTTTTTCCTCATATCCTTGCCTATTAATGTTTTTCCCTATTTAAGGTTGTGGAGGGTATTTCACTAGACCTACAGGCACATTTACAAGTCCAGGCTACCCGAATGAGTACCCGGCAAACAAACAGTGTGACTGGAAGATAGTGGTCGCCACTGGTCAAGCGATACAACTGACCATTACAAACTTTGACTTGGAGACTCATACTAGTTGTAGATATGATGTGTTAGAGGTAATAGAGACATGATTGATTTCAACAATTAACCTACCTAACCCTTTCCCAAACAGCAAAATTTTAGGGTGATCCACTTCAAAAACTGCCACAATTGACCAAACGGATGTTATTAAAGATAGGATTTGTGTAAAATATGGCACAGAAAATATTGAGACAAAAGGAGAAACTGCTGGTTATCAGCAGTTTCTTCTTTTGTTTCAATGTTTTCCCAAGCCTTTTCTATTGGGGACATCAAACAGGTCTTGTTTGGGAAAGGGTTAATATAGTGTTATCTATGCATATGATTGTGTAAATTGACATTTTATATCAAAATCAAAATACTTCAAATGATTTTCCACACAATTTTTTTCCATTGATCATATATCTAATAGGGACAACAAGTGTTTGGTATCTAATGACGGGTGGAATACCTTAGAAAAATAACAAGTTGACCCGTAAATTCTTTCACTGTTGTCATGTATTGATCATCAAACCCTATGTTGTTGGTACCTGTTATCTGTTGCTCTAAAGAAAAAAAAATGCCTCATAGATTCTTTAACCTTTAGATTATGATATATGCAGGGCCTGATGATAGTGGACCAAGGTTGACACAACTTTGTCATGTATTGATCATCAAACCCTATGTTGTGGCTACTCATTTGTACCAAACTGACTCATGAATTCTTTAACCTTTAGGTATATGCAGGATCTGATGATAGTGGACCAAGGTTGACACAACTTTGTCATATATTGGTCATCAAACCCTATGTTGTGGCTACTCATTTGTTCCAAATTGACTCATGAATCCTTTTACCTTTAGGTATATGCAGGATCTGATGATAGTGGACCATGGTTGACACAACTTTGTCATATATTGGTCATCAAACCCTATGTTGTGGCTACTCATTTGTACCAAATAGACTCATGAATTCTTTAACCTTTAGGTATATGCAGGACCTGATGATAGTGGACCAAGGTTGACACAACTTTGTCATATATTGGTCATCAAACCCTATGTTGTGGCTACTCATTTGTACCAAATAGACTCATGAATTCTTTAACCTTTAGGTATATGCAGGACCTGATGATAGTGGACCAAGGTTGACACAACTTTGTCATATATTGGTCATCAAACCCTATGTTGTGGCTACTCATTTGTACCAAATTGACTCATGAATTCTTTAATCTTTAGGTATATGCAGGATCTGATGATAGTGGACCAAGGTTGACACAACTTTGTCATATATTGGTCATAAAACCCTATGTTGTGGCTACTCATTTGTACCAAATTGACTCATGAATTCTTTAATCTTTAGGTATATGCTGGGGGTGATGATAGTAGACCAAGGTTGACACAACTTTGTCATATATTGGTCATCAAACCCTATGTTGTAGCTACTCATTTGTACCAAATTGACCCATGAGTTCTTTAACCTTTAGGTATATGCAGGACCTGATGATAGTGGACCAAGGTTGACTCAACTTTGTCATTTATTGGTCATCAAACCCTATGTTGTGGCTACTCATTTGTTCCAAATTGACTCATGAATCCTTTTACCTTTAGGTATATGCAGGACCTGATGATAGTGGATCAAGGCTGACACAACTTTGTCATATATTGATATCAAACCCTATGTTATGGGTACTCATTTGTAACAGATTGACTCATGAGTTCTTTAACCTTTAGGTATATGCTGGGGGTGATGACAGTGGACCAAGGTTGACTCAACTTTGTCATTTATTGGTCATCAAACCCTATGTTGTGGCTACTCATTTGTACCAAATTGACTCATGAATTCTTTAACCTTTAGGTATATGCAGGACCTGATGATAGTGGACCAGGGTTGACACAGCTTTGTCATTTATTGATCATCAACCCTATGTTGTGGCTACTCATTTGTAACAAATTGACTCATGAATTCTTTAACCTTTAGGTATATGCAGGACCTGATGATAGTGGACCAAGGTTGACACAACTTTGTCATTTATTGGTCATCAAACCCTATGTTGTGGCTACTCATTTGTAACAAATTGACTCATGAATTCTTTAAGCTTTAGGTATATGCAGGACCTGATGATACTGGACCAAGGTTGACACAACTTTGTCATTTATTGATCATCAAACCCTATGTTGTGGCTACTCATTTGTACCAAATTGACACATAAATTCTTTAACCTTTAGGTATATGCAGGGCCTGATGATAGTGGACCAAGGTTAACACAACTTTGTCATACATTGATCATCAAACCCTATGTTGTGGCTACTCATTTGTACCAAATTGACTCATGAATTCTTTAACCCTTTAGGTATATGCAGGACCTGATGATAGTGGACCAAGGTTGACACAACTTTGTCATGTATTGATCATCAAACCCTATGTTGTGGCTACTCATTTGTAACAAATTGACTCATGAATTCTTTACCCTTTAGGTATATGCAGGACCTGATGATAGTGGACCAAGGTTGACACAACTTTGTCATACATTGATCATCAAACCCTATGTTGTGGCTACTTATTAGGAACAAATTGACTCATGAATTCTTTAACGTTTAGGTATATGCAGGACCTGATCATTCTGGACCAAGGTTGACACAACTTTGTCATTTATTGATCATCAAACCCTATGTTGTGGCTACTCATTTGTAACAAATTGACTCAAATTTTTAAACCTTTGTCATACACAGTCGAATCCACAGATTAGCTCATCTATGGGGAATGAGATGTTTGTACGATTTAAAGCTGATGCAACCAGACATGGGACTGGTTTTGACGTCTCCAATAGAAATGGCTTGGGAAAATATTTAGGCAAAAGAAGAAATTGCTGATGATCAGCAATTTCTCCTTTTGCCTCAATATTTTCTTTGCTGTATTGTACACAAATCCTATCTTTATTAGAAAAAAAGTAACAAATTGATTCATAAATTCTTTTACCTTTAGGTATATGCAGGACTTGATGATAGTGGACCAAGGTTAACACAACTTTGTCATATATTGATCATCAAACCCTATGTTGTGGCTACTCATTTGTACCAAATTGACTCATCAATTCTTTTACCTTTAGGTATATGCAGGACCTGATGACAGTGGACCAAGGTTGACCCAACTTTGTAATTTATTGGTCATCAAACCCTATGTTGTGGCTACTCATTGGTAACAAATTTTCTCATGAATTCTTTAACCTTTAGGTATATGCAGGACCTGATGATAGTGGACCATGGTTGACACAACTTTGTCATTTATTGATCATCAAACCCTATGTTATGGCTACTCATTTGTATCAAATTGATTCATGAATTCTTTTACCTTTAGGTATATGCAGGACCTGATGACAGTGGACCGAGGTTGACCCAACTTTGTAATTTATTGGTCATCAAACCCTATGTTATGGCTACTCATTTGTATCAAATTGATTCATGAATTCTTTAACCTTTAGGTATATGCAGGACCTGATGACAGTGGACTAAGGTTGACACAACTTTGTCATTTATTGGTCATCAAACCCTATGTTGTGGCTACTCATTTGTAACAAGTTGACTCATGAATTCTTTAACCTTTAGGTATATGCAGGACCTGATGATAGTGGACCAAGGTTGACACAACTTTGTAATTTATTGGTCATCAAACCCTATGTTGTAGGTACTTATTGGGAACAAATTGACTCAAATTTTTAAACCTTTGTCATACACAGTCGAGTCCACAGATTAGCTCATCTACGGGGAATGAGATGTTTGTACGATTTAAAGCTGATGCAACCGGACATGGGACTGGTTTTGACGTCTCCAATAGAAATGGCTTTTGAAAATATTTAGGCAAAAGAAGAAATTGCTGATGATCAGCAATTTCTCCTTTTGCCTCAATATTTTCTTTGCTATATTGTACACAATTCCTATCCTTGTTAGAAAAAAAGTAACAGATTAACTTAAAAATTCTTTAACCTTAAGGTATATGCAGGTCCTGATGATAGTGGACCAAGGTTGACACAACTTTGTCATTTATTGGTCATCAAACCCTATGTTGTAGGTACTTATTGGGAACAAATTGACTCATGAATTCTTTAACCTTTAGGTATATGCAGGACCTGATGATAGTGGACTAAGGTTGACACAACTTTGTCATTTATTGGTCATCAAACCCTATGTTGTGGCTACCCATTTGTAACAAATTGACTCATGAATTCTTTAACCTTTAGGTATATGCAGGGTCTGATGATAGTGGACTAAGGTTGACACAACTTTGTCATTTATTGGTCATCAAACCCTATGTTGTAGGTACTCATTTGTAACAAGTTGACTCAAGAATTCTTTAACCTTTAGGTATATGCAGGACCTGATGATAGTGGACTAAGGTTGACACAACTTTGTAATTTATTAGTCATCAAACCCTATGTTGTGGCTACCCATTTGTAACAAATTGACTCATGAATTCTTTAACCTTCAGGTATATGCTGGGGGTGATGACAGTGGACCAAGGTTGACACAACTTTGTCATTTATTGATCATCAAACCCTATGTTGTGGCTACTCATTTGTACCAAATTGATTCATAAATTATTTAACCTTTAGGTATATGCAGGACCTAATGACAGTGGACCAAGGTTGACACAACTTTGTCATGTATTGGTCATCAGACCCTATGTTGTAGGTACTTATTGGGAACAAATTGACTCAAATTTTTAAACCTTTGTCATACACAGTCTAGTCCACAGATTAGCTCACCTACGGGGAACGAGATGTTTGTACGATTTAAAGCTGATGTAACCAGACATGGGACTGGTTTTGACGTCTCCAATAGAAATGGCTTGGGAAAATATTTAGGCAAAAGAAGAAATTGCTGATGATCAGCAATTTCTCCTTTTGCCTCAATATTTTCTTTGCTATACTGTACACAAATCCTATCTTTTTTAGAAAAAAAGGAACAGATTAACTTATAAACTCTTTTACCTTTAGGTATATGCTGGGGGTGATGACAGTGGACCAAGGTTGACACAACTTTGTCATGTACAGTCAAGTCCGCAGATTATCACATCTACTGGGAACGAGATGTTTGTACGATTTAAAACTGACGCAACCAGACATGGAACCGGTTTCCAAGCTTCATATAAATCTATTGCTGATGGTATGTAGTTAAGACAGTTAGAGCCATTTGATGGAATGATTTGAGACCGATGTACAATATGCTAATTTTGCGAAAAATTAAATTCAAGTCCTGATACAGTAACCGTTCGATTTGCATCATATGTTGCAGAAGTGTGCATTTGAGTTGTAGGCGTGCAAGATTAAAATTTCACGAAAATTCCATTAGTAGTTGTTGAGTTACAACCCTAATTTGGCAAAAAATGCCTGTACTGACTAATTGTGGGGGGCAGTTGTATTTTTTTCTATTTCAGTGATAGATTTCTAGTTTTTTTTCTGACAGTTGAATAAATTTTGTGCCTCTGAGGCAAATTTACTTTAACCCTTTCCCAAAGGACACATTTTTGGGTGATCCACTTCAAAAAACTGACAAAAATGACAAAATGAAAAGTATTAAGGATAGAATTTGTGTAAAATATGACACAGAAAACATTGAGACAAAAGAAGAAACTGCTGGTTATCAGCAGTTTCTTCTTTTGTTTCAATGTTTTCCCAAGCTTTTTCTTTTAGGGACGTCAAAATCAGGTCTTGTTTGGGAAAGGGTTAAACTTACTGTACCAACACCATTTGTAAGTGACAGTCTATGGCTATTGTTGGGTCGTATGTTTGTGTTTGTTTATCTTAATAAATTTTGAGCTTTTTAACCCTTTCCCAAATGACAAAATTTTGGGGTGATTTAATTGGAAAGCTGCTCCAAACGACAAAATTAATGTTAAAAAGGAAATGGTTTATGTACAATATGGCACAGAAAATATTGAGGCAAAAGGAGAAACTGCTGGTTATCAGCAGTTTCTTCTTTTGTCTCAATGTTTTCCCAAGCATTTCTAATTAGACCCGTGAAAACCAGGTCTTGTTTGGTAAAGGGTTAAACCTTTTCTAAGTTTTTAAGTTTCTAAGAGAATTATTGAATGCATATAAAAGATTAAAGATTTTTATTTGTAGGATGTGGTGGAAATTTCACAGCTAAAAGTGGTACCATCTTATCAAAGAACTATCCAAACAACTATCCCCACAACACAGATTGTGAATGGTTGATTACTGTACAAGAACTGCATTCAATAGTGCTGACATTTGCTGATTTTGATGTGGAAGGCTCATCAGGATGTATATATGATTATGTAGCGGTATGTTAACCCTTTCCCAAACAAGACCTGGTTTTGACGTCTCTAATAGATAAGGCTTTGGAAAACATTGAAACAAAAGAAGAAACTGCTGATAACCAGCAGTTTCTCCTTTTGTCTCAATATTTTCTGTGCTAGAATATACACAAATCCTGTGTTTATTCACAGCCATTTTCTCGTTTGCAGTGGCTCTCAAATTGGACCACCCTAAAATTTTGTCGTTTGGGAAAGGGTTAAATATTTATTAGAAAATGATTTCTTAACCCTTCCCAATCCCAAACTACAATAATTTATATGGTTCTAAATTGATAATTTGTAGACGAAATTTTAGATGAAGAAATTTTTAAGATGCTAAGTCTTTCTGGGGAGAAAATGATGTGAAAAATGAAGAAATTGCTTTATAAAAGACAATTTATCAAACCCCACACCCCCACTTACGAAGTAGAGGGGGGTATACTGGTTTCACCATGTCTGTCTGTCTGTCCATCCGTACATCCGTCAGTCTGTCTGTCCGTAGACTTTTTCGTTTCCTTGCTCTAACTCAAGAACCTTTTGACGTAGAATCATGAAACTTAAGACAGTTGTTGCCCATGACCCAAAGAGGTACCATCTTTTTGGGGGTCAAGAAGGTCAAAGGTCAAGGTCATAGTTGGACTTTGTTTAAAATCTGTTTCCGTGTTCTAAGTCAAGAACTGGTTGACCTAGGACCATGAAACTTTACATAGTTGTTGCCCATGACCCAAGGAGGTGCCCTATTGCTTTTGAGTCACAAATGTCAAAGGTCAAGGTCACAGTCTGACTTTGTTTAAAATCCATTTCCGTGCTCTAAGTCAAGAACCAAATGACCTAGGATCATGAAACTTTACACAGTTGTTGCCCATGACCCAAAAAGGTGTCCTACTGTTTTGGGGTCCTAAAGGTCAAAGGTCAAGATCACAGTTGGACTTTGTTTAAAATTTCTGTTTCCGTGCTCTAAGTCAAGAACCATTTGACCTAGGACCATTAAACTTTACACAATTGTTGCTCATGACTCAAGGAGGTGTCCTATTGTTTTTGGGTCAAGAAATTCAAAGGTCAAGGTCACACTCGGACTTTGTTTAAAATCCGTTTCCGTGATCCAACTAAAGAACCTTAAGACCTATAACACTTTTTCAGTGACAAGGTGCTAGTGGGGGGTATTTGTCCGCTTTGCAACAGTTCTAGTTTAATAATGTTTTTCTCCAACCTTTTTTTAGGGTTTAGAAATGCAATATGAGCATGGGTGGGAATGGTTATAAAAATGCTTTTTCTCTGTAATATCAAGAATTATATCTGTTAAATTGTAAGTGATAAGGCTTTCATATTTTACAATTGTATTCCTTGTGCCTAAACCCATTACCACACATTGACTCTTTTTGACTCCTCACAAAATAACGACAATGGAAAACATTGTGCAAAATGAAGAAATTGCTTGTGACAAGCAATTTCTTCATTTCCCACAATGTTTTCCATCCAAAAAGAGCTATGAATTAAAATGGCTGTGCCACAAAAAAGGCTGCTGCAGACAACAAAATGGATGTTACAAAAGGCTGAATTAGTGCATGATAAAGAAAACATTGAGGCAAAATGAGAAAATGCTGATCATCAGTATTTTCTTTTTTTTTGTCTCAATGTTTTCTCAAGCTTTTTCTTCCAGGGTCGTTAAAATCAAGTCTTGTTTTGGAAAGGGCTATAGAAATAAAAAATCTACCCTTGTTTTTGCCAGGTGTATGATGGACCAGATGCGACATACCCAGAAATGATGAAACATTGTGGAACCTCAATGCCCTCGCCTCCAATCTACCGTTCTCAAAGTAACACCATGTACATCCGCATGCGGACTGATGTCAGTCGTAATGGGAAGGGATTTAAAGCCAATTATGTAACAGGTATAATGTTAATCTTGTCCCAAACAATAGTATTTAAAACTGTTCCAAAATGAAAGGAATGCTTACCCGTACACAATGTCCAGGTCATAGCATAAAAATCTTCAAAGTAAATGAGAAAACGGTGAAAATAATTATTCCTTTACCCATATTTAGTGGCTTTTGGTTGTCAAAATATGTCACTGTTTTGGTATGCAGAAAATCCTCAATAAATCTGCTATGATGTGATTTGGAAAACTGTGTAGTAGACTGACTATACATGTAGTTGATACTTATCACACTTTTCAAATAGGCCTTTAAGCATAACATAGTGAAATGAAATTTTATCTCTACCTCTAGGCTGTGGTGGAAAGTGAAAAGTTTTGATTCTTTGTTAGTCTGGGCAGTATATCGTCGGTGCTATGACAAAATTGCGTAACAAATTAGTTACGCAATTTTGTCATTTTTTTTATAAATGCTTTCTACTAAGTATGTAGGGGCGCATATCTTGTCAAAACGGCGTTTCTCAACACCTATTAGAACCCTTTCAATTACCATGTGACAAAATTGCGTAACTCGATTTAGCTGACAAAAATGCGTTGTACATAGAAAAATTATTTACACAAGAGTAATAAAAGGCTGAGAAATGGCATTTTTCTCTGCTTTTCTTCTACTTTGGCCAATAAATGAACCGTAAGTTATGTTCAATTACCTTATTTTACATTAAAGAAGCTGAATTGTTCATGTAGTTATTGAACTACGCAATTTTGTCGGCACATTTTTTAAAACGGTAAAAAGTACTAAAAACGTTTTTGGCTCTCCTGAAAAAAATGGTTTTCGAGCAAAATTTCTATTACACAATTTTGTCATAGCACCGACGTTATGCAGACAATATCAGAGTAGAGTTCATACTTACTGCAAGTGTCAGATGGTTGTTTTAGCGTGACAAATCAAGTTATACTTTTACTTTTACGTTCTCTACCTTTAGGCTGTGGAGGGACACTTAATGCAGAAGTAGATGGAGAATTGACGTCACCTAACTTTCCTGACAGTTATCCTAGGTTGTCCAACTGTTCTTGGCTACTACAGGCACAGCATGCAAGTAAGTCTAATCATTAGATCATTGACCAAGCACAACTTCTAATCAAATTGATGATTGACAAATTCTTTCTCTTTTTTGTAGACCATTTTATAGGAGCATTGCTAGCTAAAAAAAGTCATAAGAAACAGTAAGCAGAATTGGAACTGTTTTGAACAAGTTTTACTTTCTCCCAAACAAGACCTGGGCCCCGTTTTTGGAAGCCTTTAAATTTTGGAGCATCAAAAAGAGTCATTATGTGGGAATCGGTGATGCATTTAATGAATGCTGAGATGGTCTGAAATATTGGGCAATTATCTGTATAATGAAAGTAAAATTTCATTGTATGTGTTGTATGTTGCAACTCTTAAAATGAAACATTATTGTAATAACTCATTGTTTAGTCCACACTTAACCCATTACTGCATAGTGACGCCCTTTGACTCCCTCGCAAGAAAAGGATTGGGAAGACTTTGTGGAAAATGAAGAAATTGCTTGTGATAAGTAATTTTCTACAATGCTTTCTTACCTAAAATCTGATTTTTAAATTTTTAAAATTTCATCAACTTGAAATTGTCATATTGTCGGTGCTACTGCAAAACCGCGTAACTCCAGCTTTACTCAAGCTGGAGTTATGCAGTTTTGCAATAGCACCGACAATATGCAATCCCTTTGAAATTGGAACAGTCCAAAATTTTGTAATCTGGTATCGGATTATTTTCAGCTGATAGAATCACTTTGACCTTTACACACTTGGACATCGAGGCACATGGGGAATGTAACCATGACTCGGTGACAGTTTACGATGGGAATGATGAATACGCACCTGAGAGAGGAAAATACTGTGGAAATACGGTACCGTCTGCAATAACATCACAGGGGTCAGCACTGTATGTACAGTTTATGTCCGATTACTCACAGCAGGGGTCAGGATTTAGAGCTACTTACACAAAGTCTACCTCAGGTAATGTGAATATCTACACTCTACCAAAAACAAAGGGCAATTTGCATAAAACAAGTTTATCCCTTTCCCACATAATTACACTTTTTGATGCCACAAAAGATCAATGCTCTTTGTTAAAAATGAAGAAATTGCTTGTGATGAAACAAAAGCGTTAGCATCAGCATTAAAAGATTTAAATTGGTATAAATTAAGAGTAATGCTAAATAATAAAATTTCTATTATCAGAAAACATTGTGGCAAAAAAAATTAACGTAGGAGAATTCATTCTATTCTTAAACTTGTTTATCCTGTGTAGTTACATATTTTAGAAAGGATCTTGAAAAATGGCCCTAATAGCATTTAATAGTACTATGTTTCCACATCAGCTTGCATTGTTCTTGATCAGTCAGCACATAGCCACAGGCTGGTTTGGAAATATGGATGTTACAAATGCTGTAAAAGTACTTTTTCCAGATCCATGCTTATTTCTTTTCAGCTTGTGGAGCTGCGTTCACATCTACTGCTGGTGCATTTACAAGTCCAGGCTATCCCAACAGTTACCCCATTAACACAGAATGTGTCTGGACTATTAGTGTATCCCCTGGAAATAAGGTGCAACTCTCATTCAGGTCAGTTCTCATTCTTTCATTAAGCCCATTCCCATATAATGATGTGTTTTGTTTACTACTTGAAAACTTTGTACATAACAAATGAAGAAATTGTGACATTGGTATCATCTCTATCTGTCCAATCTGATGTATGTATGTATGTTCATCTGTTCATGCACATCTTGTGAGTACTGATCATCTGTACTTTATGGACAACATTGGATGAATTTTCACTGAATGATTACTGGGCAGATTTTGTGGTACATACATGCCCTCAAATTGTACAGCTGATCACCGAAAAAGCATTTTCTTCTTTTGTTTCCATGTTTTCCAAAGTTTTACCCATCAAGGACATCAAACCCAGGGCTTGCTTTTGGAAGGCTAGAACTACCTTTCCATTTAAATTTGTTCAATATGTAATATTTTTCTCCATTTCTATGAGTTCAATCTTTCATTATATCTTTTTTTTTCCAATTTCAGCTTGTTCAACATCGAATACCATGAGTTTTGTAACTTTGACTATGTAGAGATTCATGAAGGTCAGTTAGGTGGACGTCTACTGGGTAGATTTTGTGGTACAGACATGCCCTCAAATCTTACAGCTTACAGCGGATTATGGATCAAGTTTAGATCAGATGAGTCAAACACTGGTGTCGGATTTATGGCTCAATATACCGCAGGTAAGTGAACAATTTATATATGGGCCGGGATCTGTAAGAAGATCCCTTAAGGCCTTTGAGCCCAACATGGTTCCAGATCAGCCTGTGCATACACACAGTCTGATCAGAAACCATGTTGTTCTAGAATAGTTTCTTCATGACCTGCAGCATTCATTAAAGAGCAGCATGGATCTCTGCCAGTCTCCACTTAAGCACTTGCTGATCATGAAATATGGCCATCTCAAATGCTATAAGGGATCTTATTACAGGTCCAAGCTCATACATATTTCTATAATATATGGATGAGAAGGGCGGATCCAGAATTTTTTTTCCAAGGGGGGGGGGGGGGGGAGTCCAAGCCAAAGATTTTTTCCAGGGAGGTCCAAGCCCAAATTATGGCTTAAAATGTAGTAAATATGTAACGATACACTAAATTTATATAGTCAAAATTTGATTTTCGGCCAATGCCAGGGGGGGTCCGGACCCCCCCCCCCCCCCCCCCCCCCCCTCTAGAGCCGCCCATGGATGAAGTTTAGATCAGATCCACTGGTGTTGGATTTATGGCCCAATATACTGCAGGTCAGTCAATTTTGTTACTCATCATTTGTAAAATGACCATCCAGGCAGTCCTTAAATGGACAGTCCTAAGTATTTGGACACCATAGCAGAAAGTGGACAGTCAGATTTTGCAAAGTTATGTGGTGCATTGCATTTTCTAGGACCCAAAAGAAAGGAATTTTTAGGACTTGAGCCAACATTTTGCCTGTACCGTATATTATGGACAAGTTTCCAATAAACATTACTAAAAATGAAAAAGGGGAAGGGGATAGGTAAAAGAAGATGCCATCTTTCATAAGAAGAGCTAAATGACTTTTATGTGAATACTCCTTTGTCAGAAATGGTCTACTTTTACATGCTGACCAAATTAAGTCAATATTTCATTGATACTTTTTTTTACCTGTTTTCCATTATGTTACAGTATATGGTGGTGATTTGACTGGCAACTCTGGCCAGATTGCATCACCAATGTACCCGTTCCAGTACCCACATGAAACAGACGCAGAATGGACGGTTACTCTACCAGCTGACATGCGTATACAGATTACGATATGTTGCCCGTTGTATGAGTTTTTGATGTCTTTTATAGAATAGGATTGGGGCAACATTGAGACAAAAGAAGAGACTGCTGTTAACCAGCAATTTCTCCTTTTGCCTCAATATTTACTGTGCTAATTTTGTTGTCTGCAGCAGCTTCCAAATAAATATAGTTCTAATTTCTGTTGTTTTGGATGTGGTAAAAAGCTATTTTTCCATGATTACAGTTTATGGTGGTGATTCTAACATTGCTTGTGTAGGAAAGGATTAAATAAAAATATTTTTTTCCATTATTTTCAGTATATGGAGGTGATTTGACGGGCAACTCTGGCCAGATCGCATCACCAATGTACCCGTACCAGTACCCGCATGAAACAGACGCAGAATGGACGGTCACTTTACCAACTGACATGCATATACAGATTACATTTTTGTTGTCCATTGCTCGAGTTTTTGATGTCTTTTATAGAATAGGCTTGGGAAAATATTGAGACAAAAGAAGAAACTGCTGTTAACCAGCAGTTTCTCCTTTTGCCTCAATATTTTCTGTGATATATTATACATAAATCTTACCTTATAAAGACACATTTTGTTGTCTGCAGCAGCTACCAAATAGGAATAGTCCAAATTTTTGCCATTTGGGAAAGAGTTATACAAAAGAATTTTCCTTGATTACAGTATATGGCGGTGATTTGACGGGCAACTCTGGCCAGATTGCGTCACCAATGTACCCGTACCAGTACCCACATGAAACAGATGCAGAGTGGACCATTACCGTAGCTACGGACATGCGTATACAGATCACGTTTGAAACACTGGATATGGAGCAGTCTCATAATCAACAATGTAGATGGGATTACTTGGTGGTAAGAATATTATTAATTTCTACCTTACCATCTCGGCCGCAGCTATGGCGCAGTTGGTATCCCATTGGACTCTCACTCATGCCGTCGCAGTCCTCAGGTTTGATGCCCGGTAGCAACAAATGTCCTTTCAGTCAAAATTGTCTTCCACCATTTTAATTGTTTCTTGGTAAGGGTCTTGACCAAAATCAGGTCTTTTAGGGGATAGAGTTAACCCTTATCCTGCTAACTCTTTTAAAATTATGTTTCAAACAAATTACAAGTTTAAAAGACATTTTTCTTATAACAATTGAGAAGACAGTGTAGGCTAAGATCAGACTGCAAAGTCAAAGCTTTGTTCGCAACGGTAATATGGTGCTAACAGGAAGAGAAGGGTTAATTAAATGTAAATTATAATTGTAATGCATGTACCAATGTTTGGAAATTCTTATGTTTATTCTTTTTTCATCAAAATTTTTCAGTTTAATGATGGTGGAACATCAGACAGTCCAGAAATTCAGAGATTTTGTGGTACAGACCTACCTGACACATTTATATCATCGACAAACCAGTTATATATCAAGTTTCATTCGGACTGGTCAAGTACTGGTCAAGGATTCCTGCTAAACTGGCAAGCTACGAGCGACTATGCCATGCCTACAGTCAACCCATCTGGGGCCCCTCCAGGTATGAAAATTTCATTTCAAATAATGGCATCCTATAATAGCAATTTATTGCTTAATTGGATTGGTCAAGCACTGGTCAAGGATTCCTGCTAAACTGGCAAGCTACAAGTGACTACGCCATGCCCACTGTAAATCCATCTGGGGCTCCACCAGGTATGAATAGTTCATCTTAGTGGCAAATTTATAAGATCAAAATTTTGCTTAACCCTTTCCCAAAGATCAAAATTTTAGACTAAATTCAAAAATGTTGCAGACGACAATTTAAAGTGAAAGAGATTTACAATATTCTGGTATTTCTGGATAGAAAACATAGTGTAAAATGAAGAAATTGATTGTCACAAGCAATTTCTTCATTTTCCAAAATGATTTCTCATAACCTTTTTTGTGAGGCAACAAAAGATGCCATTACATGGCAATGGCTCAATAGGGTTGGTCAAGTACTGGTCAAGGATTCCTGTTAAACTGGCAAGCTACAAGTGACTATGCCATGCCTACAGTCAACCTATCTGGGGGCCCTCTAGGTATGAAAAGACAATCTTGGTGGCACCCTATATTAGCATTTTATTGCTCAATCCTTTCCAAGTTGACAAAAAATTAAGATGGCCATTATCAATGATAGTGCAGTTGACAAAGATAAGGTGTTAACCCTTTCCCAAACAAGACTGGCTTTTGACATCCCTAATCAGGAAGGCTTTGGAAAACGTTGAGGCAAAAGAAGAAAATGCTGATAATCAGCATTTTCTCCTTTTGCCTCATTATTTTCTATGCTATATTGTATTCAAATCCAATCTTTATTAACATCCATTTTATGGTCTGCAGCAGCTTTCAAATTGGACCAACCTAAATTTTCGCCGTTTGGGAAAGGGTTAAATGTGTATTCTGTGAAACCATGCTGACCTTGTTTGTAAAAAGTTACTTGAAAACTTGGTTTGATATTGAGTACATAATCAAAGCAAACTGTTCCTAAACAAGATCTGCCAAGTCCAGATAGTTCTTAAACAATATCTGCCAAGTCCAGATAGTTCCTAAACAAGATCTGACAAGTCCAGATAGTTCCTAAACAAGATCTGCCAAGTCCAGATAGTTCCTAAACAAGATCTGACAAGTCCAGATAGTTCCTAAACAAGATCTAACAAGTCCAGATAGTTCCTAAACAAGATCTATTAAGTCTAGATAGTTCCTAAACAAGATCTGCCAAGTCCAGATAGTTCCTAAACAAGATCTATTAAGTCTAGATAGTTCCTAAACAAGATCTGCCAAGTCCAGATAGTTCCTAAACAAGATCTGCCAAGTCCAGATAGTTCCTAAACAAGATCTGCCAAGTCCAGATAGTTCCTAAACAAGATCTGCCAAGTCCAGATAGTTCCTAAACAAGATCTGCCAAGTCCAGATAGTTCCTAAACAAGATCTGCCAAGTCCAGATAGTTCCTAAACAAGATCTGCCAAGTCCAGATAGTTCCTAAACAAGATCTGACAAGTCCAGATAGTTCCTAAACAAGATCTGCCAAGTCCAGATAGTTCCTAAACAAGATCTGCCAAGTCCAGATAGTTCCTAAACAAGATCTGCCAAGTCCAGATAGTTCCTAAACAAGATCTGACAAGTCCAGATAGTTCCTAAACAAGATCTAACAAGTCCAGATAGTTCCTAAACAAGATCTATTAAGTCTAGATAGTTCCTAAACAAGATCTGCCAAGTCCAGATAGTTCCTAAACAAGATCTGCCAAGTCCAGATAGTTCCTAAACAAGATCTGCCAAGTCCAGATAGTTCCTAAACAAGATCTGCCAAGTCCAGATAGTTCCCAAACAAGATCTGCCAAGTCCAGATAGTTCCCAAACAAGATCTGCCAAGTCCAGATAGTTCCTAAACAAGATCTGCCAAGTCCAGATAGTTCCTAAACAAGATCTGCCAAGTCCAGATAGTTCCTAAACAAGATCTGCCAAGTCCAGATAGTTCCTAAACAAGATCTGCCAAGTCCAGATAGTTCCTAAACAAGATCTGCCAAGTCCAGATAGTTCCTAAACAAGATCTGCCAAGTCCAGATAGTTCCTAAACAAGATCTGCCAAGTCCAGATAGTTCCTAAACAAGATCTGCCAAGTCCAGATAGTTCCTAAACAAGATCTGACAAGTGCAGATAGTTCCTAAACAAGATCTGCCAAGTCCAGATAGTTCCTAAACAAGATCTGACAAGTCCAGATAGTTCCTAAACAAGATCTGCCAAGTCCAGATAGTTCCTAAACAAGATCTGCCAAGTCCAGATAGTTCCTAAACAAGATCTGCCAAGTCCAGATAGTTCCTAAACAAGATCTGCCAAGTCCAGATAGTTCCTAAACAAGATCTGCCAAGTC
The DNA here is from genome assembly GCA_963680895.1 of Fragum sueziense. Lineage (NCBI taxonomy): Eukaryota > Metazoa > Mollusca > Bivalvia > Cardiida > Cardiidae > Fragum > Fragum sueziense. Next base: position 30,757,307 of record OY804600.1, on the reverse strand, counting down.
CAGATAGTTCCTAAACAAGATCTGACAAGTCCAGATAGTTCCTAAACAAGATCTGACAAGTCCAGATAGTTCCTAAACAATATCTGCCAAGTCCAGATAGTTCCTAAACAAGATCTGACAAGTCCAGATAGTTCCTAAACAAGATCTGCCAAGTCCAGATAGTTCCTAAACAAGATCTGACAAGTCCAGATAGTTCCTAAACAAGATCTGACAAGTCCAGATAGTTCCTAAACAAGATCTAACAAGTCCAGATAGTTCCTAAACAAGATCTATTAAGTCTAGATAGTTCCTAAACAAGATCTGCCAAGTCCAGATAGTTCCTAAACAAGATCTGCCAAGTCCAGATAGTTCCTAAACAAGATCTGCCAAGTCCAGATAGTTCCTAAACAAGATCTGCCAAGTCCAGATAGTTCCTAAACAAGATCTGCCAAGTCCAGATAGTTCCTAAACAAGATCTGCCAAGTCCAGATAGTTCCTAAACAAGATCTGCCAAGTCCAGATAGTTCCTAAACAAGATCTGCCAAGTCCAGATAGTTCCTAAACAAGATCTGCCAAGTCCAGATAGTTCCTAAACAAGATCTGCCAAGTCCAGATAGTTCCCAAACAAGATCTGCTAAGTCTAGATAGTTCCTAAACAAGATCTGCCAAGTCCAGATAGTTCCTAAACAAGATCTGCCAAGTCCAGATAGTTCCTAAACAAGATCTGCCAAGTCCAGATAGTTCCTAAACAAGATCTGCCAAGTCCAGATAGTTCCTAAACAAGATCTGCCAAGTCCAGATAGTTCCTAAACAAGATCTGCAAAGTCCAGATAGTTCCTAAACAAGATCTGCCAAGTCCAGATAGTTCCTAAACAAGATCTGCCAAGTCCAGATAGTTCCCAAACAAGATCTGCCAAGTCCAGATAGTTCCTAAACAAGATCTGCCAAGTCCAGATAGTTCCTAAACAAGATCTGCCAAGTCCAGATATTTCCTAAACAAGATCTGCCAAGTCCAGATAGTTCCTTAACAAGATCTGCCAAGTCCAGATAGTTCCTAAACAAGATCTGCCAAGTCCAGATAGGTCCTAAACAAGATCTGCCAAGTCTAGATAGTTCCCAAACAAGATCTGCCAAGTCCAGATAGTTCCTAAACAAGATCTGCCAAGTCCAGATAGTTCCTAAACAAGATCTGCCAAGTCCAGATAGTTCCTAAACAAGATCTGCCAAGTGCAGATAGTTCCTAAACAAGATCTGCCAAGTCCATATAGTTCCTAAACAAGATCTGCCAAGTCCAGATAGTTCCTAAACAAGATCTGCCAAGTCCAGATAGTTCCTAAACAAGATCTGCCAAGTCCAGATAGTTCCTAAACAAGATCTGCCAAGTGCAGATAGTTCCTAAACAAGATCTGCCAAGTCCATATAGTTCCTAAACAAGATCTGACAAGTCCAGATAGTTCCTAAACAAGATCTGCCAAGTCCAGATAGTTCCTAAACAAGATCTGCCAAGTCCAGATAGTTCCTAAACAAGATCTGCCAAGTCCAGATAGTTCCTAAACAAGATCTGCCAAGTCCAGATAGTTCCTAAACAAGATCTGACAAGTCCAGATAGTTCCTAAACAATATCTGCCAAGTCCAGATAGTTCCTAAACAAGATCTGCCAAGTCCAGATAGTTCCTAAACAAGATCTGCCAAGTCCAGATAGTTCCTAAACAAGATCTGACAAGTCCAGATAGTTCCTAAACAAGATCTAACAAGTCCAGATAGTTCCTAAACAAGATCTATTAAGTCTAGATAGTTCCTAAACAAGATCTGCCAAGTCCAGATAGTTCCTAAACAAGATCTGCCAAGTCCAGATAGTTCCTAAACAATATCTGCCAAGTCCAGATAGTTCCTAAACAAGATCTGACAAGTCCAGATAGTTCCTAAACAAGATCTGCCAAGTCCAGATAGTTCCTAAACAAGATCTGACAAGTCCAGATAGTTCCTAAACAAGATCTAACAAGTCCAGATAGTTCCTAAACAAGATCTATTAAGTCTAGATAGTTCCTAAACAAGATCTGCCAAGTCCAGATAGTTCCTAAACAAGATCTGCCAAGTCCAGATAGTTCCTAAACAAGATCTGCCAAGTCCAGATAGTTCCTAAACAAGATCTGCCAAGTCCAGATAGTTCCTAAACAAGATCTGCCAAGTCCAGATAGTTCCTAAACAAGATCTGCCAAGTCCAGATAGTTCCTAAACAAGATCTGCCAAGTCCAGATAGTTCCTAAACAAGATCTGCCAAGTCCAGATAGTTCCTAAACAAGATCTGCCAAGTCCAGATAGTTCCCAAACAAGATCTGCCAAGTCTAGATAGTTCCTAAACAAGATCTGCCAAGTCCAGATAGTTCCTAAACAAGATCTGCCAAGTCCAGATAGTTCCTAAACAAGATCTGCCAAGTCCAGATAGTTCCTAAACAAGATCTGCCAAGTCCAGATTAGTTCCTAAACAAGATCTGCCAAGTCCAGATTAGTTCCTAAACAAGATCTGCCAAGTCCAGATAGTTCCTAAACAAGATCTGCCAAGTCCAGATAGTTCCTAAACAAGATCTGCCAAGTCCAGATAGTTCCCAAACAAGATCTGCCAAGTCCAGATAGTTCCCAAACAAGATCTGCCAAGTCCAGATAGTTCCTAAACAAGATCTGCCAAGTCCAGATAGTTCCTAAACAAGATCTGCCAAGTCCAGATAGTTCCTAAACAAGATCTGCCAAGTCCAGATAGTTCCTAAACAAGATCTGCCAAGTCCAGATAGTTCCTAAACAAGATCTGCCAAGTCCAGATAGTTCCTAAACAAGATCTGCCAAGTCCAGCTAGTTCCTAAACAAGATCTGCCAAGTCCAGATAGTTCCTAAACAAGATCTGCCAAGTCCAGATAGTTCCTAAACAAGATCTGCCAAGTGCAGATAGTTCCTAAACAAGATCTGCCAAGTCCATATAGTTCCTAAACAAGATCTGACAAGTCCAGATAGTTCCTAAACAAGATCTGCCAAGTCCAGATAGTTCCTAAACAAGATCTGCCAAGTCCAGATAGTTCCTAAACAAGATCTGCCAAGTCCAGATAGTTCCTAAACAAGATCTGCCAAGTCCAGATAGTTCCTAAACAAGATCTGACAAGTCCAGATAGTTCCTAAACAAGATCTGCCAAGTCCAGATAGTTCCTAAACAAGATCTGCCAAGTCCAGATAGTTCCTAAACAAGATCTGCCAAGTCCAGATAGTTCCTAAACAAGATCTGACAAGTCCAGATAGTTCCTAAACAAGATCTAACAAGTCCAGATAGTTCCTAAACAAGATCTATTAAGTCTAGATAGTTCCTAAACAAGATCTGCCAAGTCCAGATAGTTCCTAAACAAGATCTGCCAAGTCCAGATAGTTCCTAAACAAGATCTGCCAAGTCCAGATAGTTCCTAAACAAGATCTGCCAAGTCCAGATAGTTCCTAAACAAGATCTGCCAAGTCCAGATAGTTCCTAAACAAGATCTGCCAAGTCCAGATAGTTCCTAAACAAGATCTGCCAAGTCCAGATAGTTCCTAAACAAGATCTGCCAAGTCCAGATAGTTCCTAAACAAGATCTGCCAAGTCCAGATAGTTCCTAAACAAGATCTGCCAAGTCCAGATAGTTCCCAAACAAGATCTGCCAAGTCTAGATAGTTCCCAAACAAGATCTGCCAAGTCCAGATAGTTCCTAAACGAGATCTGCCAAGTCCAGATAGTTCCTAAACAAGATCTGCCAAGTCCAGATAGTTCCTAAACAAGATCTGCCAAGTCCAGATAGTTCCTAAACAAGATCTGCCAAGTCCAGATAGTTCCTAAACAAGATCTGCCAAGTCCAGATAGTTCCTAAACAAGATCTGCCAAGTCCAGATAGTTCCTAAACAAGATCTGCCAAGTCCAGATAGTTCCTAAACAAGATCTGCCAAGTCCAGATAGTTCCTAAACAAGATCTGCCAAGTCCAGATAGTTCCCAAACAAGATCTGCCAAGTCCAGATAGTTCCCAAACAAGATCTGCCAAGTCCAGATAGTTCCTAAACAAGATCTGCCAAGTCCAGATAGTTCCTAAACAAGATCTGCCAAGTCCAGATAGTTCCTAAACAACATCTGCCAAGTCCAGATAGTTCCTTAACAAGATCTGCCAAGTCCAGATAGTTCCTAAACAAGATCTGCCAAGTCCAGATAGTTCCTAAACAAGATCTGCCAAGTCCAGATAGTTCCTAAACAAGATCTGCCAAGTCCAGATAGTTCCTAAACAAGATCTGCCAAGTGCAGATAGTTCCTAAACAAGATCTGCCAAGTCCAGATAGTTCCTAAACAAGATCTGCCAAGTGCAGATAGTTCCTAAACAAGATCTGCCAAGTCCATATAGTTCCTAAACAAGATCTGACAAGTCCAGATAGTTCCTAAACAAGATCTGCCAAGTCCAGATAGTTCCTAAACAAGATCTGCCAAGTCCAGATAGTTCCTAAACAAGATCTGCCAAGTCCAGATAGTTCCTAAACAAGATCTGCCAAGTCCAGATAGTTCCTAAACAAGATCTGCCAAGTCCAGATAGTTCCTAAACAAGATCTGCCAAGTCCAGATAGTTCCTAAACAAGATCTGCCAAGTCCAGATAGTTCCTAAACAAGATCTGCCAAGTCCAGATAGTTCCTAAACAAGATCTGACAAGTCCAGATAGTTCCTAAACAAGATCTGACAAGTCCAGATAGTTCCTAAACAAGATCTAACAAGTCCCGATAGTTCTTAAACAAGATCTGCCAAGTCCAGATAGTTCCTAAACAAGATCTGCCAAGTCCAGATAGTTCCTAAACAAGATCTGACAAGTCCAGATAGTTCCTTAACAAGATCTGCCAAGTCCAGATAGTTCCTAAACAAGATCTGACAAGTCCAGATAGTTCCTAAACAAGATCTGACAAGTCCAGATAGTTCCTAAACAAGATCTGACAAGTCCAGTCAGTAACATCTGAGTCTATCAAGCCAGGTGTTGTGATTTGGAACCCCGGCTTTCCCAATATCTATTCTGACATAAATTAGACAAAAGTCATTTGTGACTATGTGAATCATGTAAGTGAGAAAGCAGCTGGAAGCTCAGATTGGATATTGTGCCCTATAGTACTGTTTACAGAAATACCAGGAATCCACAATTAGTCGATCTAGTGACGACAATATGACCATAGCAGTTGAAAGTGGTGTTAAACCCATTCAATCAACTGAAACAATTCCTAGTTTTGACAGCACTACAGGATTTTACTCAAAAACCTTTTGGATTTTAAGATGAAAATGTTGATGGTTAGCATTTTCTACTGTACCTCTCATTTTAGGATATCTATACTTTTATCCATTCCCAAATGACAAAAATTCTTTCATTCTTTTTATGCCCCCGATAGGGAGGCATCATAGATTTGACTCATCCGTCTGTCTGTCTGTCTGTCTGTCCATCCGTCCATCTGTCCGTCATTCCGTCCAAAAACTTTAACATTGGCCATAACTTCCTTATTACTTAACATATTCGCTTCATACTTTACCACAACATTCCTTGGTACATTACCTTTCTGTAGGCACATACTTTGGTGACCTTGACCCCTGGATGACCTTGACCTTGAACATAGATTGGCCATAATTTAAAATCAAAGCGGTTTCGGGGGCATTGTCATCTTACAGTGACAGCTCTTGTTTTTCTGTAGGTTTAGCATGCGGAGGGACACTGAATGTAACAGAAGACATCCAGACATTCATATCCCCCGGTTACCCCACAGGTTACCGTGACAACCTCGAATGCTCCTGGCACCTACACACAGAACAAGGGACGCGAGTCTGGATGAACATCACCGACATTGATCTAGAGAGTCATGGATCGTGTAACTACGATTATATCAAATTTGTAGATGGTAAGTACATAATTGTATACTTACTTACTTACTTTTTCCTCTTAACCCTTTCCCAAACAAGACCTGGTTTTAGCATCCCAGGAAGAAAAAGTCTGGGAAAACATTGAGACAAAAGAAGAAATTGATGATAGCCAACAGTTTCTCCTTTTGCCTCAATATTTCTTAGCTATATTGTGCGCAAATCCAACCTCGATTAGCATTCATTTTGACGTCTGCAGCAGCTTTTGAATTGGAACACCCTCAAATTTTGCCGTCTGGGAGAGGGTTAAACCTTTACCACACAATCACTCCTTTTGACTCCCCAAAAGAAAAAGGCTAGGGAAAATATTGTGGTAAACTAAGAAATTGTTTGTGACAAGCAATTTCTTCATGTCCCATAATGTTTTCTACCCAAAAAGTTTTACAATTTTAGAATGTAAGCAAATTGAAAATATCGTCTGCAACTTCTTTCAAATTGGACTACTCCAAAATTTTGTTTGTTTGGGAAAGGGTTAACCCGTGGTTGTGCATAGGGCCTTCACTACAGTTGGTTCTCTCCTTGGCCTTCTTTTTTGCCTTGCTGTATAACAGTCTGACCTTTCAAAGCTTGTCTGGTGATGTTTGTTGGCTCCCTTTGTAGAATATGCTTGATCCATCTACACTTTCTTTGCTTGATGTTGTGCATGATGGGCTTTTGCTTGGTCTTTCTCCAAAGCACATAATGTATACTTGGTCACAAAATGTAGCCATGACGCCATTGGAGCCTATATAATTTTTATATAATTTATTTAAAAAGATTATTTTGTCAGATATAAAGAAGGTCAGTGCAGCAAAATCTAGAATGAATCATTGTTGTGACATCTGTCCAAAAAATATTCAACCCATTTCACAATTAATGATGTCTAAAATATGCCCCGCAAAATATAACTAAATGTTTCAGAAAGCATTGTGGAAAATTACGAAATTCAGGGTTGCCACGCGTCAGGGAAAAGTCAGGGAAATTTTAATTTTTTCAAGGTCAGGGAATTGTCAGGGAATTTGTGAACTGTCAGGGAAATTTGAAAATATTGGCAAATGTCAGGGAATTGTCAGGGAATTTTGAAAAGATAGAATGCAGTGTCATATAATAAATGATTCCAACATCGCCTTTTAAAATTGTCTCAAAATATCACGAGGTACCGCAAAATTACCGCAACGAAACATGTCAGGGAATTCTACAATTTTGTCAGGGAATTGTCAGGGAATTTTATTTTCTCTGACTAGTGGCAACCCTGAAATTACTTTTTTGGTGAAAAATGAAGAAATTGCTTGTAACAAGCAATTGTTTCTTTTTCCACAATGTTTTCTACCCCAAAAGACCAATACCTGTAAAATTTCTTTCCCTTGATATTGCCATCTGCAACATCTTGAATTCAAACAAGCCTCAAATTTTGCCATCCCGTAATGAATTAAAGGCACCCAATATAATTTTCAATGCCTGTTTGTGTATTTTATTTACAGGACGAAACCCGAATGGCTACAGAAGACTAGGACGAGGAAAGTATTGTGGTCGCACAGGAAACACACAACCTATCTTGTCCTTTACAAATGATGCTTCTGTAACGTTCAAAACGGATGATTCACGAAATGAAACTGGGTTCGCCATACAGTACAGATCTGGTAAGATAATATTTTGTGCTCTTTCCCAAATTTAGTGGAATTTTTACCTTTTTGCTGACTTACAAATTCTTGGTTAAGTTTTTATGTGTAACTGTCCTATCAGAATGTCTTTATCCCCTCTTATCTGTTGCTTTGTAGCCCTTTGACATAAAAGTTTCACTTCATTTCAGAATGCGGTGGTAGGTTATACAACATTAATCGAGGTACTTTGAAGTCACCTGGATACCCAAATAGTTACCCTGCCAACTCTAATTGTGTGTGGAGATTAAATGCACTGAGAGGTCGAACACTGAGCGTCTCTTTTGACAGTTTCAACATAGCAGGAACACAGGGCTCGTGTGCTGGAGATTACCTACAAGTAAGGATGAGCTAGGATCAAAAGTTTAAGTTCAAATAGGTCTTGATAAATGACACAGCAGAGCATCTCTATCTATTTGCTAGAGATGCTCTGCAAGGTACTTGAACCCCTTTCCCAAACAAGATCGTGTTTCGACTTCCCTAGGAGAAAAGGCTTGTGAAAATATTGAGGCAAAAGAAGAAATTGCTGATGATCAGCAATTTCTGCTTTTTCCACAATATTTTCTATGCTGTATTTAATGATAATCTTATCTTTATCAACACCCATTTGATCATCTTTAGCAACTTCTGAACTTAACAACCCTTAGAATTTGTCATTTGGGAAAGGGTTAAAGTCACTAAGATACCCAAATAGTTACCCTGCCAACCCTAATTGTGTATGGAGATTAAATGCACAGAGAGCATCTCATTTGACAGTTTTAACATTGCGGAAACACAGGGCTCATGCTCTGGAGACTACCTACAAGTAAGAATGAGCTAGGATCTGAAAACAGGGCCCTTGTGGACATTTTTAGTTTAACATTTGTTACCTGTCACGCTAAAAGGGACCTTATCCGAAATACAAAAATCCATATCTTTACAAACATGACACACTCAGCACAGATCAACCAGATACTGTGTTCGAAAAATGAACATAGTAAGATAGGGAAAACATTCCCGATTTAGAAAATTACATAGAAGTGAAAGGTGTCGGTCCTAGTCTGGCTGCCTGGACTGTGCAGACTGACTAGGGTCGATATTTTCCACACATGCGATAAGGTCCCATTCAGGGTGAGGGGTCACATATATTTTACATTGATTTGAAAACAAGTTCTTAGAAGTAAGCACATCAAAACCAGGGACCTATATTATTGACGATTGTATGATAAATTCTTCATTATCTTTTCCCATTCAGCTTGGTTGTAATATTGTTGATAATATGGGCAGATGATCAAATCACGTGATTGGGTTCAAATCACGTGATTGGTTAGCGCAGCACACAGATTTATCGAACTCTCGCTAAATTTGAAATTTAATGGAATAACATACAGTTTTCGTTATAAATTTGATGATGGAATATCTCTGGACTACTGGACTACGTTGTCTTATGCTTCTTTCAAATGGGAAAGCGTAACAAAGGTGCTAAAAGTAAAAAACGCAAATTGAGCGCTGAAGGTCAAGATGGTCAGTCGAAATGTGCGCGTAATGGCGGATCTCCTAAACAAGTCGAAGGGGTCGAAAATGTGAGTGACATTATTAGAGACGCTAATTTAGTTTTGTTTGATGATTCTTTAACCATGGCGAGTAACGTATGTGAACCAATGCTTGAAACGCCTATCCAAAGTGCTGAGTCAGGAGAAAATGGTAACCATTTGAAAGGTGAAAGTGGGTCAGGTCCAGGGTCAGGCCCGGAGTTGTCAAATTTATCGGACAAAAAGGAGTATACTATTTCGGATGTTATTATGTTGCTTGGTGCCATGAACAGTAGAATGATCGGGATGGACGCGAAATTAGCTAAATTAGACATTCTTGAACAAAAGGTCAGTAATTTTGAAGTTGAAATGAATAAAGTTTGGACTTTTGTGAGAGAAGAGTTTAAAACCAGTAAAGCGTCGTTGTCCGAAGTAAATGAGAAAATAGAGTCTTTGGAGTTTTCCCTTGGTATGGCCAATTCCGAAATCCAACAACTGAAAGCAGATGACTTGAATTCTAAAGAGACTATTTTGTACCTACAGTCCCAAAGTATGCGAAACAATTTGGTGTTTACAAACATTGATGAAAATCGGGTCACGCACGAGACTCCCGAGCAAACGGAAACTTTACTGCGCGACTTCCTCGTGGAGAAGCTAAAATTAGCCCAAGATTACGTCACTAGCCTCAGTTTGGAGCGCGTTCACAGAATGGGGGATTACTCGCGACCTGGTACTAGAGCAATAGTAGCGAAGTTCACATACTTCAAGGACCGAGAAATTGTCAGACGGGCTCGATTTGGATTGGCAGGCACCAACTGTTACATACATGAGCAATTTCCAAAAGAAATCGCTGATCGTAGGCGCGCTCTCGTTCCTCAGATGAAAAAGGCCATAAGCGACAAAAAGAAGGCGTGGCTTAGCTACGACACGTTGTTTATTGACGGTCGACCAGTTCCTCAGGTTAATAAGTAGGACGGGCAGGAGGCGGGACTCAGTCTTTTCTCGTGGAATGTGCACGGACTCACCCAAAATAAACTAGAAGATTCGGACTTTATCCAAAATATTATTAGTCACGATATTATTTTTCTTTTTGAAACATGGACTAACTCATCTTCTACTATTGACATTCAAAATTATAAGCATTTCAATTTCTATCGAAAATTTCAAAATAGAAGGGCTAAGCGATGTAGCGGCGGTACTGCTTTATATGTCAAAGAGTCCATTAGTAACGGTGTTTCTATTGTACAAAACCACTTTGACAGCATAATTTGGATAAAGTTAGATAAATCATTTTTCCAGCTAAGTCGTGATGTTTATATTGCCGGTGTCTATATCTGGCCAGAAAATTCACCAGCTTATCAAGTTCAGGATGTTGATTTTTTCTCTATTTTAGCAAATGATGTCGATAATTATCAATCTCTCGGCAGTGTCATACTAATTGGTGACTTAAACGCTCGTGTTGGTAACGGGTCAGATTTCATTCGTTACGACTCAAATGTAGAATTTATTGATTATGACGATTATGTCCCCGATTGTACATTAACTCGATCCTCGTTGGATTCTTCTTGTAATTCCTATGGGCTCAGGCTCTTGGATTTTTGTAAAGCGACAGAGATGCGTATAGCAAATGGTCGAATAGGTTGTGATCAGCCAGTTGGAACATTTACATATGCATCGTCTGCTGGCAGCAGTGTTATCTATTATCTAATTTTAAACCAAAACGACTTTGACCTTGTCAGTAACTTCACGGTGCATAATTTTTGTGAATGGTCTGACCACGCCCCTTTATCGTTTATGTTGAATTGCACGGGCCGACCGAGCGCGGATTATGATGAATACACATACAGTAAAATCAATTGGGATAACTCTTTGCGGGACAACTTTAGGCGTGGTATTATTGGTAGATTAAATGATATTAATTTAGCCGTAACCAGCATTGATAAAAATGAAAGCTCAAGTATCGATGTTTGTATTGATAAATTTGTAAAATTTTGAATGATGTGGCAAATCCTTTATTCCAGAAGGAGTTTAAGTATAAACCTTCGGTTACGTCGTCTGCTTATGATGAACGCTTGGTAAATAAGGCGGCTTGGTTCGACGATGACTGTAAAAAGGCCAAACATTCTTATATAAATGCCCGTAATAACTTTAATAATTCAAAATCTCGGGAAAATAGGATTTTAATGTTGAATTTAAAATCGTATTACAAGAAACTTGTAAGAAAAAAGAAACGTCAGTCTGAAGCCAAAAAAGTTAAAAGTCTTGAAAATTTAAGGCATTCTAAACCCAGAGATTTTTGGAAACTTTTTAGTAAAAAGAAATCAACTAATTCTGATATTTCTTTGCAAGAATTTTTTACTCACTTTTCACAATTGCAAAATGAACTCTCCCAAGCATCGGAACAAAAGAGTGAAGATTTTTGTAAGAGTCATGATTTTAATTCCAATAAGTGTAATTTTGAAGAATTAGACACGCTTATTTCTATCGCCGAAGTGGAAACTGCAATTCGTTCTCTTAAATGTAACAAAGCCTATGCAGGTGACAATTTATTAAATGAGTATTTCATTTCTACAGTTGACATTTTATCATCTCATTTAGTAGATATATTCAATTCTATATTAGAATGCGGATACTTTCCTAAAAGTTGGTCGGAAGGTTTTATTATTCCCATTCCCAAAAAAGGAGATAAGAAAAATGTTAATAATTATAGGGGTATCACTTTGGTTAGTACTTTTTCAAAAATATTTACCAGTATATTAAATAAAAGGTTAAGCTCATGGGCTGATTCTAATAACATTCTTAGTGACGCTCAATTTGGTTTCCGTAAAGGATTATCAACAATCGATGCTAGTTTTGTCTTAAATGGAATTATTCAAAAATATTTAAACGATAAGAAAAGATTATATTGTGCTTTTATTGATCTTAAAAAAGCATTTGATAGCGTCTATCTCAATGGTTTATGGTATAAATTACATTGTCTTGGAATAAATGGCAAATTACTAAGGGTGTTACGTAGTATTTATGACAATGTAAAAGTTTGTATTAAAGGCTGTAATTCTTACTCAGAGTTCTTCGAATGTGCAGTCGGTTTGAAACAAGGGGAGGTAATGTCTCCTCTACTTTTCTCATTTTTTATTGAGGACCTTGAAATGTTCCTAATTGATAAACCTTCTTCTGGATTGACTTTAGAGGATATCACTTTTATTTTACTACTATTCGCAGACGACATGGTAATTCTTGGTAACAGTATTAATGATCTTCAGAACAGTTTGAATTTACTATCCAACTATTGTAGCAGTTGGGGTTTAGACGTCAACACAGATAAAACCAAGGTCATGGTCTTTAGAAAACGCGGTTATATTACTAATGACGAAAGATGGACGTATAATGGTAATGAACTTGAAGTAGTAGACAATTTTAATTATTTAGGAACAGTCTTTTATTACACCGGTTCTTACAATTTAAATGTCGAGACACTAAACGGAAAAGGTCTTAAAGCTATGAACGTTCTTCTAAATAAAACAAGAAAACTCAATTTAAAACCATCAACTATGATGCAACTTTTTGATGCATTCGTAGGATCTATTCTTAACTTTGGTTGTGAATTAAATGGGTTTGGTAAAAACAAAAGTGTTGAATGTTTGCACCTCAGGTTTTGTAAACAACTACTTAATGTGAAAAAATCAACGTCGAGCATGGCAGTCTATGGGGAGTTGGGACGCTATCCACTTTATATTCATCGCTATGTAAGAATAATTAAATATTGGTGTAAAATTCAGAGGAGTGAAAACATACTATTAAAAACGGTATATCTTTCATTACGCTCGGACACCTTAAACAACAAAACTAACTGGTGCAGTCAGGTTAAATCTCTTTTAGACTCCTATGGTTTTTCATATGTATGGATTAATCCATCTAACGTAAATTTAAAGTCTTTCCATGTAGAATTTAAAGCTAGACTTTTAGATGTTTTCAAACAAAATTGGATTAATAGTATTCAAATCTGCAGATCGTTAACATTATACAAGGAATATAAGGCAAATTTTGAGTTTGAAAAGTATTTGGATTACTTGCCAAAGAAGTTTAGAAATGCATTTACGAAATTAAGACTTAGTTCCCACAAATTAAGAATTGAATCTGGCCGATACAATGCTGAAACATCTGATCGTTCGCTTAGACACTGTCTTATGTGTAATTCAATGGATGTAGAGGACGAATATCACTTTATGCTAGTTTGTCCTGTTTACGATGACATTAGGAGGAAATGTATTCCAAAGTCTTTCCATGTTAGACCCAATGTTTTCAAATTCGTATCACTTATGGGTTCAAATGATAAATGTACTATTAGAAAAACCAGCAAATTTATCCACGAGTCATTCATCTTACGCAATTCTTTGCTGTTAAACAATTCTTAAATTTCCTTACATTTACCATGTTCTTCCTCCAACAAGTAAACGATATTACTGTTTTGTTTACTTTTTGACTACAAATCAACTTTGTTAATTGTTTTCCTTATGTCAAAATTCCAGGTCGATCTCATTTGAAACATGCAGAGATGACAAAAACAAGTTTTTTATATTGCAATGGAAAATATTTAGGGGAAAGCATTAAATGCTGGCTACCAACATTTTATTCTTTTGCCTTCTTGTTTTCCCAAGTAAAGATAACCATGGAATTCAAAACCAGGTCTTTTGCTCGGAAAACTGTCAGATGATATTGCTAACCTTTCACACGTTTTTCTTTGTTCAATGTATTATTGTTAAATGACCAGAAACTTTGTATAAGTTTGTGTCAATAAAATCTATGTCTATGTCTATGATCTTCTTTGGGAAAGGGATAACTGTACTTAATGGTTTGATGTTGTGTCACACATTTGATATTTTTTAACAAATATAACATCAATTGTGGTGTTACAAATATTTTGAAGCAATTTAAAAGCATCTATAACTTCCAAAAATTGGAAAATTGAAGTACTTCATATATGAAAATTACTTATGTTACTTTTTCAGCTTCTGAATGGTCGTAGAGCCAGCTCCCCACCCCTTGGTTCCTCAGCTGATGGTAAATACTGTGGAACTTCTGCCCCAGTGACCATGGAAACCGCCAGCCACTTTTTATATGTAGCGTTTGTGACTGATGGATCGGGGACCGCTCCAGGATTCTCCCTGACCTATTCGGAAGTGCGGGTGGCATGTGGCGGACAGTTTACAGTAGATTTGTCCAATCCGAGTGGAATGTTTACATCACCAAATTATCCACAGAGGCACCAGCATAATTTGGACTGTGTTTGGGTGATCACAGGACCAGCACATGTTAGAATACAGCTAGACTTTATTGATGAATTTGAAGTGGAACAACACTCTCGGTTAGTTTTTAACCCGTTTCCACACAGTGACTATTTTTGTCTCCCTACCAGATTAGCGCTTTGGAAAACATTGTGAAAGATTAAGAAAATGGAGCGCTCATAACAATTCTGTCAATTTTCTTTCATATTGTTTTAACAGAATTGATCAATGGGTGCAGTAAGAAGTGTAGAATAAAAGTGCTCCCATTAAGCAGCTTAAGAAATTTGCTCATAAGATTAAAATTTAGTTTATGCTTTATCTGAGAAATTTCAAAATATCTTAAATATAACATGAACAGAGCAACAGATAAGAGGGGGTGAAGACATTCTAGATTTATTATTTCAAATCCAAACCCATGTTGTGGGTACTCATTTGAATTGTCTCGATAAGACTGTTCCAATGAGTACCAACAACCTAGGGTTTTGTAAACGATAAGTGAAATATTGCATTTTGAAAAAACAAAAAAAACTCCCCTTGTTTGTAGATCTAGATCTGTCTAAATGACGTACCTCAGAATTTGTTGTATTGCTACAGATGTGTTTGGGACTTTATTGAGGTACGAGATGGTGGCACAGTAAATTCTCCTTCTCTCGGAAAGTTTTGTGGACGGACTAGACCTCCTAGCACATATTCTACGGGCAATGTTATGTATGTTAGATTCCGGACAGATAACAGTGCGGCCAAGAAAGGATTCAAAGCTAGATACAAGATAGGTGGGTTTAGCTATTATTTTTTATAAGCATGGGCAGATCTAGAGGGGGGTCAGGGGGTCTGAAATAATCAGGTTACAGATGGTGGATCGTTTGAAACCCCAAACCCCCTCTGGATCCGCCACTGGAGTTGGTGAACAGCAATTCAAATTTGTGCATTTCAATGAGTTTTGCCTACGAAATTTTAACCATTCACTTATAACGTTAGCCATATAAAACATGTCAAGTCCTCATTTGGGCTGGGACACCCCCCCCCCCCCCCCCCAGCAGTTTCTTCTTTTGACTCAATATTTTCCAAAGGCTATCTTCTTAGGAACGTCAAAACCAGGGCTTGTTTGGGAAAGGGTTTATCAGTTAATCAACATGATGTTTATGCCCTGCTTTGTACTCAAACACTGATTTTGAAGAATAAAATGTTGATTTCTGTTTTTTACAATTTCAGCGTCGTGTTGGCCACTACACCCCCACACCATCATCCCCCGTGACAATCACCAGTCCTAACTATCCTGAAACATTGATGGAAAAGGACAAAATGTTGATTGATTATTTATTTTCACACTTTCAGCATCATGTGGTGGCCATTACACCCCCACACCATCATCCCCCGTGACAATCACTAGTCCTAATTATCCCAGTAACTATGACAACAACGCCGACTGTGAGTGGACAATAGAGGGCGTTGCTGGTCACTTCCTAACCTTCACCTTTGATACCTTCCAACTACAGTCTACGGATAACTGCACTGCAGATTACCTGGAAATCAGGGAGATCAACTCAACTGGTATTTAAAGTTCTTCTTAAAACAAAATGTATGATTGAAAATGGATCTAAAATGAAAAATCTTTTAAACCTGTTTAATTTCAAGAGACACATGGTTTTTGACTTGTTTGCCTTAATGCCTAAAAATTATTACCTTGACCAATAAATTGCATTGGCAAGAGAATGATAGTACTTTCAATTTTTCATTTGCATTCTTACTCTACTTTTTGTTCAGATACAGAATGAATGCAAATTTGCCTTTGTTTCACTCATTTTATTACAGCTCTTTGACTATGTTGATCTCTTTACCCATAAGACTTCATGTTGCATGTGACAATTAACACGTTTTGGTCTTTTGGTGTAGAAAACATTATTGGAAATAAAGAAATTGATTGTCACAAGCTTTCTTCATTTTCTGACATGTTTACCGAAGCTTTTAATTTGTTGCGTATCAAAAGACATCACTGTGTGGGCAAAGGTTAAACCCCAAAACTTTCATGTTTTACACATTGTAGGTCCAGTGTTATTGAATACTTGTGGCTATCAGACCCTCACACCAGTTTCCACATCAGATCAATATGGACATATCAGGTTTAAATCAGATGGTAGCACACAGTTACGGGGATTTAGTTTGACCATCACAGTTAGTGTAGAAGGTGAGATTTTTTGTTAGACAACAATTTGATTATATAAAGCAAATTCTTATTTATTAAAGTAATGTATGAATGGCTCTTTCATCAAAATCGATTTTTTCATATTCCACAATGTTTTCAAAGCTTTTATCTTCAATGGTATCAAAAAGCTTCATTGTATGAGCTGAAATGGAAATTTAACAAGATTTTTGGGCAGAGGGCGCTAAACAGGAGGGCAGCAAATCTTTAAAATCTTTGTTTACTTACAAAATGTAATGGCGTTTTACAAACTCCGTCCTGCAGTTTTGAGTCTCCCAACTTCCCCAACAACTATCTTCATTCCTGTATTAAATTTTGTTTGTGGAAGATTATGGTACCAACTGGTCACAGAGTGTGTTGTAAATCCCATAGAATACATTGAGAGAAAGTGAGAAAACGCTGATTTAATTCATTTATTTACAGAATGTGGAGGTGTATTACAAACTCCATCAGGCAGTTTTGAGTCTCCTAACTTCCCCAACAACTACCCTCACTCCCGTATTTGTGAGTGGAAGATTACAGTACCAACTGGTCGCAGAGTCTCATTAACCTTTGATCCCTTCAACATACAAGGTCATCGGTACTGTAGATATGACAGAGTCTCTGTAAGTGTTTTTCTTATTTTTATGCCCCCGATAGGGAGGCATCATAAATTTGACTTGTCCGTCCGTCCGTCTGTCCGTCCGTCCATCTGTCCGTCATTCCGTCCAAAAACTTTAACATTGGCCATAACTTCCTTATTACTTAACATATTCGCTTCATACTTTACCACAACATTCCTTGGTACATTACCTTTCTGTAGGCACATACTTTGGTGACCTTGACCCCTGGATGACCTTGACCTTGAACATAGATTGGCCATAATTTAAAATCAAAGCGGTGTCGGAGGCATTGTCATCTTACAGTGACAGCTCTTGTTTTTTCATATTATGTGATAAAAGGACTTTTAAAGGCGGTGGTGTAGACTACAATAACATCAGTTAGACCATACCTTCTTTCCATTATTTTGTACAAGCGTATTGTGTAATATAGTGTCAATTTTTCTTACAAACAATCGAAAACTTAAGTAAATTTAAGATCTATGTAAAGCATTCACTATCATCATAATGTATACATTTAAATTTTATTTCTATTTATTCCCATCAGGTATACAATGGTATATATCGTAACTCCCCGAGGATGGCTCGTCTGTGCGGAGATGACACTCCACCGGTCATCAAGACGTCTGGCAATATGGCCAAAGTCCAGTTTAGGACGGATGGGTCAGTGTCCAATGGTGGATTCAGAGCTACCTATAACTCACTCGAAGATGCAGGTGTGTATAGATTTTAACCCTTTCCCAAACAAGACCTGGTTTTGACGTCCCTAATAAAAAAGGTTTTGGAAAACATTGAGACAAAAGGTGAAACTGCTGATAACCAGCAGTTTCATCTTTTATCTCAATAATTTCTGTGTTGTATTATACATTAATCATACAATTATCAACACTTATTTTTATACCCCCGCAAACGAAGTTTGGAGGGGGTATACTGGAATCAGCCTGTCGGTCTAGTGGTTGGTTGGTTGGATGGTTGGTTGGTTGGTTGGTTTGTTTGTTGGTCTGTCTCCAAAACTTTGTCCGGACAACTCCTCCTACACTTGTTGACCCTTTTAGTTCATACTTGGCACAAGTGTTCATTGTGACCTGTAGATGTGCAAGACGCAAATTTCATGAAAATCGGACCGATACTTTCTGAGTTATGGCCCCTGGTTTACCCAAAAAATGATTGTCCGGAAAACTCCTCCTACACTTGTGGACCGATTTAGTTCATACTTGGCACAAGTGTTCATTGTGACCTGTAGATGTGCAAGACGCAACTTTCACGGAAATTGGACAGATACTTTTTGAGTTATGGCCCCTGATTTGACCCAAAAATGCTCGCCGGCCAACTCCTCCTACAGTTACTGTCCGATTTGCTTCATACTTGGCACAGGTGTGCATTAGGACCTGTAGATGTGCAAGACGCAAATTTCATGAAAATCGGACTGATACTTTCTGAGTTATGGACGCTGATTTGACCAAAAAATGCTTGTCCGGATAACTCCTCCTTGACTTGTGGACCGATTTAGTTCATACTTGGCACAAGTGTTCATTGTCACCTGTTGATGTGCAACACACAAATTTCACGGAAATCGGACCAATAGTTTTTGAGTTATGGCCCCTGATTTGACCCAAAAATGCTTGTCCGGACAACTCCTCCTACAGTTACTATCCGATTTGCTTCATACTTGGCACAGGTGTACATTAGGACCTGTAGATGTGCAAGACACACATTTCATGAAAATCAGACCATTACTTTTTGAGTTATGGCCCCTGATTTGACCCAAAAGTGCTTGTCCGGATAACTCCTCCTACACTTACTGTCCGATTTGTTTCATACTTGGCCTAGGTGTGCATTAGGACCTGTGGATGTGCATGACGCAAATTTCAGGGAAATCTGACATTTACTTTCTCAGTTTTGGCCCTTGATTTTACCAAAAAATGCTTGTCCGGACAACTCCTCTTTTTGTTACTGTCTGATTTGCTTCATACTTGGCACAGGTGTGCATTAACTTCTGTAGATGTGCAAGACGCACATTTCACGAAAATCAGACCGACACTTTCTGAGTTATGGCCCCTGATTTGACAAAAATGCTTGTCCGGACAATTCCTCCTACAGTTACTGAACGATTTGCTTCATACTTGGCACAGGTATGCATTAGGACCTGTATATATGCAAGATGCAAAATTCATGGAAATCAGACCGATACCGAGTTATTGCCCCTGATTGGACAAATTTCAAGAAAATCGGATTGACAATTTCTGAGTATGGCTCCTGATTCAACAAAAACGCTTGTCCGAATAAAGGTGGTGGCGGGGGTATTTTTATCACCTTCAGTGATAGATTTCTAGTGCTTTCTGCAACAGATTCAAACTTGAAAAAGTCTATTTTTATACGCCCGTCGAAGACGGGACGTATTATGGGATCACCCGTGATGTCCGGCGTTCGGGCGTCCGGCGGCGTCCACTTCTTTGTCCGGAGCATAACTCTGTCACCTTAAGTCTGATTGACTTTAAACTTGGCAGTTATATTCTTCTTATCATTATAAAGTGCAGTGCACAAGAACCATAACTCTACCTGGCTTATTTTTGAGTTATTGCCCTTTGTTGTTTTTCATACTTGAATCTTGTCCTGAGTATATCTCTAAAAGTATAATAGCTAGGATCATGAAACTTCATGGGTGTATAGATCTCACTAAGGGGGAGTGCAGTGCACAAGAACCATAACTCTACCTGGCTTATTTTTTTAGTTATTTCCCTTTGTTGTTTTTAGTCCCCTACCGGCGAAGCCGAAGGGGACTTTAGGTTTGCACTCTGTCCGTCAGTCAGTCCGTCCGTCTGTCCGTCTGTCCGTCCGTCCGTCAGTCCGTCTGTCCGTCAGTCCGGTGAATTAGTTTTCCAGACTTTTTTTCTAAACGTGGGTAGCTATTGAGCTGATTTTTGGTATGTAGACCCGCATTGATGAGTTACAGAACAAGTTTGAGTTTCGTTCCGGTCCAGTGATTTTTGAGTAAGATATGGATGCTGGACCTAGAAAATTACTGGGAAATTACAGTTTTCCAGACTTTTTTTCTAAACGCTTGCAGGTATTGAGCTGATTTTTGGTATGTAGACCCGCATTGATGAGATACGGGACAAGTTTGAGTTTCGTTCCGGTCCAGTGATTTTTGGAGAAGATACAGATGCTGGACTTAAAAAAATTCTGGGAAATTACAGTTTTCCAGACTTTTTTTCTAAACGCTTGCAGGTATTGAGCTGATTTTCGGTATATGAACACATATTGATGAGATACAGAACGAGTTTGAGTTTCGTTCCGGTTCAGTGATTTTTGGGGAAGATACAGATGCTGGACTTAGAAAATTACTGGGAAATTACAGTTTTCCAGACTTTTTTTCTAAACGCTTGCAGGTATTGAGCTGATTTTCGGTATATGAACACATATTGATGAGATACAGAACGAGTTTGAGTTTCGTTCCGGTCCAGTGATTTTTGGGGAAGATACAGATGCTGGACTTTGAAAATTTCTGGGAAATCACAGTTTTCCAGACTTTTTTTCTTAGTACTTGCAGCTATTGAGCTGATTTTTGGTATGTAGACCCGCATTGATAAGTTACAGAACAAGGTTGAGTTTCGTTCCGGTCCAGTGATTTTTGAGGAAGATACGGATGCTGGACTTCGAATTTTTTTGGGCTTCTTTTTCTAAACACATATATAAAGCCGGTAGGGGACTTGGTATTGTTTTGCAATACTTCAGAATGCTTGTTCATACTTGAATCTTGTCCGGAGTATATCTCTAAAAGTATAAAAGCTAGGATCATGAAACTTCATGGGTGTATAGATCTCACCAAGGGGGAGTGCAGTGCACAAGAACCATAACACTACCTGGCCTATTTGCTGTGTTGTTGCCCTTTGTTGTTTTTCATACTAGAATCTTGTCCGGAGTATATCTCTAAAAGTATAATAGCTAGGATCATGAAACTTCATGGGTGTGTAGATCTCACCAAGGGGGAGTGCAGTGCACAAGAACCATAACTCTACCTGACCTATTTTTTTAGTTATTTCCCTTTGTTGTTTTCATACTAGAATCTTGTCCGGACTATATCTCTAAAAGTATAATAGCTAGGATCATGAAACTTCATGCGTGTATAGATTTCATCAAAGGGGAGTGCAGTGCACAAGAACTATAATTCTACCTGGTCTATTTTTTGAGTTATTGCCCTTTGTTATTTTTCATTCTTCATTTTTGTCCAGGGCTTATCTTGAAAAGTATACTAGCTAGGACCATGAAACTTTTACCAACCTGCTCCCCCTGTCGACATAAAGTAGCGTTACGGGCATATCTTGTGACAGTTTGACACCTTGTTTGTTGTTTGGGAAAGGGTTGATGTTGTGATCAATGGAGAAGAAAAACAGGTTAAAGTTCAGCTAGGTCTTTTACACTTGGCTTGCATCTTTTTCAGACATCAATACCTATATGTATTCATGTCTGTTGTAAAGTGTGTTTGATTATTAGCTCACCTGAGCACGAAGTGCTCAAGGTGAGCTATTGTGGTCACTTTGTGTCTGTCGTCCGTCCGTCCATCTGTCCATCCGTCTGTCCGTCTGTCAACAATTTAGTGTTAACACTCTAGCATCCACAAATATAAGCCAATCTTGACATGACTTGGCCAAAATATGTTTGACCATAAGTTCTCGGATGAGTTCGATTTTTGGTCTGATCGGACTAGAAAGTCTGGAGTTATCTGCCCTTGAATGCGAAAGATAGCTACTTTTGACTTTGTTAACACTCTAGCATCTACAAATATTTACCAATCAAGATTAAACTTGGACACAATGTATGTAAGAATTAGATCTTGGACGAGTTTGATTTTGGTTATGATCAGACCAGAAAGTCATGAGTTATGTGCCCTTGAATTCGACGAAATTGCCATTTTCGGCTGTTTTCGACCTTGTTTACACTCTAGAATCTACAGTTATTATTTAATCAAGACAAAACCTGGACACAATGTTGAGGACCATAAGATCTTGGATGTGTTTGATTTTCAGTCTGATCTGATTAGAAAGACGAGAGTTATGTGCCCTTGAATTTGACAAAATTGCCATTTTCAGCTGTTTTCCACCTTGTTTACACTCTAGAATCTACAAATATCAATCAATCAAGACAAAACTTGGACATAATGTAGGGTACCATAAGATCTCAAATGAGTGGGATTTTCAGTCTGATCTGATCATAAAGTTGAGAGTTATGTGCCCTTGAATTTGACAAAATTGCCATTTTCAGCTGTTTTCGACCTTGTTTACACTCTAGAATTTACAATTATTAATCAATTAAGACTAGGGATGGGAACGAGTACTCGAGTATTCGAGTACTCGATCGAATGTCCGAGTATCGATTACCAATTTCACTAATCGAGTAATCGTAAAGAAAATACTATCAGCAGAAAAATGAAAATTCGTTTCCAAACTGAAGTTGTTGAAAATATCGATCGCTTTTTTCCAACACTGTACCGTGCAAAGGGTAGAGTATGTAACACCTGGTCGTCTGCCGATAATCTAATCCCTCGATTTTGTCCTAATTTGCAATCAAGTGCCAACAGCTATTGTTCTCGCTGTCAAACAATGTCATAAATAATTGCATCTTCGCCGCTCTTTACTCTGATTTCGGGCGATGCATTTCAATTGGACGGCCGTAAGATTTACCTTAGAGTTGATTGGTTAATGCAATGTTCGATCAACCGATTATTGGATTATTGTTATGATTTCATTTTATTGCTATTTGTTTCTCGAAAAAGAAGCATATCATTCCCGATTACACGCAAATGAATTCAAGAAAGTCTAACAATGCCTCCAAGACTACTGACTTGTGTATATCTCACAACATGCGTAAATATTATGAACGCTTTTGGTGAGATAATAGCAACAAGAAACTTGCGGATTTTCTTTAATTTTTCATGAGTTTAATGGAAAGATTTTGACACTTTCTGTAATTCTCACCACATATCTTACAATTGTCCATTTTTCTCAAATAAAGTACAGATCAAATGTCATCTAAAGAGATGTTTATACCGAAGATATGCTGCATAAATCGCCGATGAACATGCTGGAAAACACCGATACTATAACCAAAAGACGACGTTTCTATCCGAGTACTCGAGTACTCGATCGGAAGGGTAACCGAGTACTCGATTAGTAATATTGGTACTCGTTACCATCCCTAATTAAGACAAAACTGGGACACAATGTTGGGGACCATAAGATCTCAGATGAGTTAGATTTTCAGTCTGATATTATTAGAAAGTCGAGAGTTATGTACCCTTGAATTCGACAGAATTGCCATTTTCGGCTGTTTTCCACCTTGTTTACACTCTAGAATCTACAATTATATTAATCAATCAAGACAAATCTTGGACACTGTGTTGGGGACTATAAGATCTTAGATTATTGCGATTTCAGTTTGATCCGATCAGAAAGTTGAGAGTTATGTGCCCTTTAATTTGACAAAATTGCCATTTTTGGCTTTTTTTTTTAGCTCACCTGAGCACGAAGTGCTCAAGGTGAGCTATTGTGGTCGCTTTTCGTCCGTCGGCGTCCGTCTGTCCATCTGTCCGTCTGTCCGTCCGTCTGTTCACATTTTGTTGTTACCACTCTAGCACCCACAAATATTGACCAATCTTAACAAAACTTGGTCAAAACATGTATGACCATAAGTTCTCGGATGAGTTCGATTTTGAGTCAGATCGGACAAGGAAGTTCAGAGTTATGTGCCCTTGAACGTCAAAAATGGCTAGTTTTGACTTTGTTACCACTCTAGTATCTACAAATATTGACCAATCTTAATCAAACTTGGTCAAAACATGTATGACAATAAGTTCTTGGATGAGTTTGATTTTGGGTCAGATCGAACAAGGAAGTCCAGAGTTATGTGCCCTTGAACGTCAAAAATGGCTAGTTTTGACTTTGTTACCACTTTAGTATCTACAAATATTGACCAATCTTAATCAAACTTGGTCAAAACATGTATGACGATAAGTTCTTGGATGAGTTCGATTTTGGGTCAGATCGGATCTGGAAGTCCGGAGTTATGCACCCTTGAATATCAAAAATAGCTAGTTTTGACTTTGTTACCACTCTAGCATCTACAAATATTGACTAATCTTAACCAAACTTGGTCAAAAGATGTATGATGATAAGTTCTTGGATGAGTTCGATTTCGGGTCAGAGTTATGCGCCCTTGAATATAAAAAATCGCTTGTTTTGACTTTGTTACCACTCTTGCATCTACAAATATTGACCAATCTTGACCAAACTTGGTCAAAACATGTATGACAATAAGTTCTTGGACGGGTTTGATTTTGGGTCAGAACGGATCAGGAAGTCCAGAGTTATGTGCCCTTGAATATCAAAATTAGCTAGTTTCGACTTTGTACCACTCTAGCATCTACAAATATTGACCAATCAAGACAAAACTTGGCTAGAATGTTGGTAACCATACAATAATGAAT
This sequence comes from Fragum sueziense, assembly GCA_963680895.1. Lineage (NCBI taxonomy): Eukaryota > Metazoa > Mollusca > Bivalvia > Cardiida > Cardiidae > Fragum > Fragum sueziense. The sequence goes on along the minus strand of OY804600.1, from coordinate 30,732,673 downwards.
GAGTTCGATTTTCAGTGTCATCGAAGTAGGAATTCTGGAGTTATGTGCCCTTGAATTTGTCAAATTTGCCGTTTTCGACTCTGTTTAAACTTTAGCATCTACATTTATTGACCAATCCAGACAAAACTTGGCAACAATGTTGGTAACCATAAGATGATGCATGGGTTAAATTTTCAGCTTGATTGGACCAGAAAAATCAGAGTTATTGGCCCTTGAATTTCACAAAATTGCAGTTTTCGACTTTATTTTCACTTGAAAAAACACAAATATTGACCAATCAAGACACAACTTGGTCACAATGTTGGTGACCATGAGATCTTATATGATTTCATTTTTCATATTGATCGGACTAGAAAAACTAGAGTTGTTTGCCCTTGATGGTGACAAAATTGCCGATTTCGTTTTTAATTTCACTCAAACAGCAATAAATATTGACCAATCAAAAAACAACTTGGACATAAAGTTGATGAGAATATATTTATCAGAACAGAGTTATGTGCCCTGGATTATAACAAAATTGATGTTTTTTTATCGACTTGGTTTTCACTTTAACAGCCACATATATTGATCATTAAAGATTAAGAATGCTGTTTTCAGCTGGATCATAATCTCGCATCTAAAGTTTCGTGTTCTTGTCTTAGAGATACCTAGGTCATGTAAAAGGTGGGTCTTGTTCTGCATGGAGAAAGTTTCAAACTTCTATCAGGTGAGCGATCCAGGGCCATCTTGGCCCTCTTGTTTTATCTTGTTTACACTCTAGAATCTACAATTATCAATCAATCAAGACAAAACTTATACACAATATTGCGGACCATAAGATTTTGGATGAGTAGGATTTTCAATCTGATCTGAGCAGAAAGGTGAGTGTTATGTGCCCTGAATTTGACAAAATTGCCGTTTTCGACTTTATTTACAATGTAGAATATACAATTATTGGACAAATCTTGGACACAATGTTGGGGACCATAAGATCTCTGATGAATTTGATTTTCATATTGTTATTGACCATAAGTTAGTTTTCAGTCTTAAAATCATAAATATCAATTGATTTGGATAAAAGTGTTGCTCATATCAGTTTGGTTCAGGCGAGCGATATAGGACCATCATGGTCCTCTTGTTCAAAAAGATTTACTGCAACAATTAGCTGTTTATACTTTGTTCATGTAAGTATAGATATGCTGAAATCCTGTGGAATGAAAATGTGAAACCTATAAATGAGAAAGAAAATTTCAAACCTGTACAATCTTAAGTTCCTGGTTGTAAAAAAAAAGCTTTGTACCTATAAATAATCAGCATACATGTACAGAAAGATAATACTTGGTGATAGATTAACCATTACCAGATGGCAAAATTGAAGATTTGTCTAAATTCAAAGATATTGCAGACAAAGTTCAAAGAAGTTGTAGACAACAATCTCGAGTGAATAGAATTTTACATTTCACTATCTTTATGGGTAGAAAAAATTGTGGGAAATGAAGAAATTGCTTGTCACTAGCAATTTCTTCATTTCTCACAATGTGTTCCAAAGCATTTATTATGCCCCCTTTCGAAGAAAATGGGGGTATATTGTTTTGCAAGTGTCGGTGGGTCGGTGGGTCGGTCGGTAGGTAGGTCGGTCGGTCGGTCCGTCGGTCTGTCCGTAGACCAAACCTTGTCCGGAGCATAACTCGAAAAGTATTAAAGGTAGAATCATGAAACTTCATAGGTGGATAGATCTCATTATGGAGAGGTGCAGTGCACAAGAATTGTAACTCTGCTGATCAAATTTTTTGAGTTATTGCCCTTTGTTGATTTTATAACTTGATTCTTGTCCGGAGCATAACTCAAAAAGTATGTAAGGTACAATCATGAAACTTTACAGGTGGATAGATCTCATTATGGAGAGGTGCAGTGCACAAGAACCGTAACTCTGCTGATCAAATTTTTTGAGTTATTGCCCTTTGTTGATTTTCAAACTTGATTCTTGTCCGGAGCATAACTCAAAAACTATGTTAGGTAGAATCATGAAACTTTACAGGTGGATAGATCTCATTATGGAGAGATGCAGTGCCCAATAACCGTAACTCTGCTGATCATATTTATTGAGTTATTGCCCTTTGTTGATTTTCAAACTTGATTATTGTCCGGTGCATAACTCAAAAAGTATGTAAGGTAGAATCATGAAACTTTACAGGTGGATAGGTCTCATTATGGAGAGGTGCAGTGCACAAGAACCGTAACTCTGCCGATCAAATTTTGTGAGTTATTGCCCTTTGTTGATTTTATAACTTGATTCTTGTCCGGAGCACAACTCAAAAAATATGTAAGGTAGAATCATGAAACTTTACAGGTGAATAGATTTCATTATGGAGAGGTGCAGTGACCAAGAACCGTAACTCTGCCAATCAATTTCTTGGAGTTATTGCCCTTTGTTGATTTTTACACTTTATTCTTAACCTTGCCTATATCTCTTGTCCTTTTACACATACAGCTTTGATATCTCACACATAGATACCTCCTATCAACATCGTTCACATTTAACCATGACCTTGGACCTTGTGACCTTGACCTTGGAGTTTGACCTACTTTTAAACAAAATTAAACCCGGCATATATCTAATGACCTTTTACAAATACAGCATTGATATTTCACACATGGACACATCTTACCAAGACCTTTCACAATTGACCATGACCTTGGACTTTGTGACCTTGACCTTGGAGTTTGACCTACTTTAAAAAATCTTTAACCTGGCCGATATATCACGTCCATTTACACATACAGCCTTGATATTTGACACATGGAAACCTCTGACCTAGACCTATCACATACGACTATGACCTTGGACCATGTGGCCTTGACCTTGGAGTTTGACCTACTTTTAAAAAAATTAAACTGGGCCTATATCTTATGTGCTATTACACATACAGCCTTGGTATTTCACACATGGACACATCTTACCAAGGCCTTTCACATTTGACCATGACCTTGGACCTTGTGACCTTGACCTCGGACTTTGACCTACTTTAAAAAAAACTTTAACCTAGCCGATATATCATGTCCTTTTACACACACAGCCTTGATATTTGACACATGGACACCTACGACCAAGACCTTTCACATTTGACCATGACCTTGGACCTTGTGACCTTGACCTTGGTGTTTGACCTACTTTAATAATACATTAACCTGGCCTATATTTCATGTCATTTCACATATACAGCCTTGATATTTCACACATGGTCACTTCCAACCAAGATATTTCACTTTTGACCATGACCTTGGACCTTGACCTTGAAGTTTGACCTACTTTTAAAAATCTTAAACTAGGCCTATATCTCATGATCTGTTACCTATACAGTCTCAATATTTTACACATGGACACCTCCTACCAAGACCTTTCACATTTGACCATGACCTTGGCCTGTGTGACCTTTACCTTTTATTTTTACATACTTTTAGAAATATTAAACCTAGCCTTTATCTTATGTCCTATTACACCTACAGCCTTGATATTTCACACATAGACACCTCCTACCAAGGCCTTTCACATTTGACCATGACCTTGAATAATGCAACCTTGACCTTTGAGTTTGACCTACTTTTAAAAAGACTGAAACCAGGCATATATATCATGTCCTTTTACACCTACAGCCTTGATATTTCACACATGGACACCTCCAACCAAGACCTTTCACATTTGACCATGACCTTGACCTTGGCATTTGGCCTACTTTTAAAAATTTTAACCTGGCCTATGTTTCATTTTACTTTTACATATACAGCTTTGATATTTCACACATAGACACCTCCTACCAAGACCTTTCATATTTGACCATGACCTTGGACCTTGTTAACTTGACCTTGGACTTTGACCTACATCAAATGTAGGCCCTTGAGGGGGCATATATGTTTTACAAACATCTCTTGTTTTATGTGGCCTCAAAAGCTTTCCCTGTTTGATAAACTCTTTGTTAAGTGTATATGTATTTTCTTTGTTACATAAAAATGATTTTACATATTATAAAATTGAGCCAGGATCTGGAAAAAAGTCCCTTAAGGCTTTTGAGCCCAACATAGATCCAGATCAGCCTGTGCAAAAGCACAGTCTGACCAGGATCCATATTGTTCTCCAATAACTTCTTCGTGACCTGTAGTAACTTATAGAGAGCAGCATGGATGCACTTTGGACTTCATTTGACAACAGGCTGATCTTGAAACTCAATTTTGAAAAATGTTATAAGGGACGTTTTTCCAGATCCCGGCTCAAATTATTTTATTTTTTATCCCCAGAATGTGGTGGTACTTTTCTGACAGCGCCACCCCCGCTACCCTGGCAACTACTCTAACAATGTAGAATGTGTGTGGACTACTACTGACCATTCTTAACCCTTTCCAAAACAAGACCTGGTTTTGACGTCCCTAGTAGAAAAGTCTTGGGAAAACATTGAGGCAAAAGAAGAAAGTGCTGGTGACCAGCACTTTCTCCTTTTGCCTCAATATTTTCTGGGATATAACATGCATATTTCTCCTTTTGATATGCTCTATTTCGTCGTCTGCAACCCCTTTGAATTTGGACCACCATAAAATTTTTATCCCCCGCCGAAAAAATTTTTCGGGGGGGATATTGTTTTTGCCATGTCCGTCCGTCCTTCCGTCCGTCCGTCCGTCCGTCCGTCCGTCCGTCCGTCCGTCCGTCCGTCCGTCCGTCCGTCCGACATTCGTTTCCGCGCTATTTCTTGGAAACTATAGACCGGATTTCGATGAAACTTGGCACACAGCTTCACTACAAAGAGGACATGCGCATATCGTCGGGGTTACCTGGTTCGACCATTGAATTCAGAGTTACTGCCCCTGATTGTTTAAGCCATATACATACAGAGTGATATTCGTTTCCGCGCTATTTCTTGAAAACTGTAGACTGGATTTCGATGAAACTTGGCACACAGCTTCACTACAAAGTGGACATGCGCATATCGTCGGGGTTACCCGGTTCGACCGCCGAATTTAGAGTTACTGCCCTTGAGTGTTTTAGCCATATACATACAGTGATATTCGTTTCCGCGCTATTTCTTGGAAACTATAGACCGGATTTCGATGAAACTTGGCACACAGCTTCACTACAAAGTGGACATGCGCATATCGTCGGGGTTACTCGGTTCGACCGCCGAATTTAGAGTTACTGCCCCTGACTGTTTTAGCCATATACATACAGAGTGATATTCGTTTCCGCGCTATTTCTTGAAAACTGTAGACTGGATTTCGATGAAACTTGGCACACAGCTTCACTACAAAGTGGACATGAGCATATCGTCTGGGTTACCCGGTTCAACCGCCGAATTTAGAGTTACTGCCCTTGACTGTTTTAGCCATATACATACAGTGATATTCGTTTCCGCGCTATTTCTTGGAAACTATAGACCGGATTTCGATGAAACTTGGCACACAGCTTCACTACAAAGTGGACATGCGCATATCGTCGGGGTTACTCGGTTCAACCGCCGAATTTAGAGTTATTGCCCCTGACTGTTTTAGCCATATACATACAGAGTGATATTCGTTTCCGCGCTATTTCTTGAAAACTATAAACCGGATTTCAATGAAACTTGGCACACAGCTTTACTACAATGCGGACATGCGCATATCGTCGGGGTTACCCGGTTCGACAGTCGAATTTAGAGTTACTGCCCCTGACTGTTTAAGCCATATACATACAGAGTGATATTCGTTTCCGCGCTATTTCTTGAAAACTGTAGACTGGATTTCGATGAAACTTGGCACACAGCTTCACTACAAAGTGGACATGCGCATATCGTCGGGGTTACCCGGTTCAATCGCCGAATTTAGAGTTACTGCCCCTGACTGTTTAAGCCATATACATAAAGAGTGATATTCGTTTCCGCGCTATTTCTTGAAAACTATAGACTGGATTTCAATGAAACTTGGCTCACAGCTTCACTACAATGAGGACATTCGCATATCGTCGGGGTTACCGGATTCGACCGTCGAATTCAGAGTTACTGCCCCTGATTGTTTAAGCCATATACATACAGAGTGATATTCGTTTCCGCGCTATTTCTTGAAAACTGTAGTCCGGATTTCGATGAAACTTGGCACACAGCTTCACTACAAAGTGGACATGCGCATATCGTCGGGGTTACCCGGTTTGACCGCCAAATTTAGAGTTACTGCCCCTGACTGTTTAAGCCATATACATACAGAGTGATATTCGTTTCCGCGCTATTTCTTGAAAACTATAGATCGGATTTCAATGAAACTTGGCTCACAGCTTCACTACAAAGTGGACATGCGCATATCATCGGGATTACCCGGTTCGACTGCCGAATTTAGAGTTACTGCCCCTGACTGTTTTAGCCATATACATACAGAGTGATATTCGTTTCCGCGCTATTTCTTGAAAAGTATAGACTGGATTTCAATGAAACTTGGCACACAGCTTTACTACAATGAGGGGATACGCATATCGTCGGGGTTACCCGGTTCGACCGCCGAATTTAGAGTTACTGCCCCTGACTGTTTAAGCCATATACATACAGTGATATTCGATTCCGCGCTATTTCTTGAAAATTATACACCGGATTTCAATGAAACTTGGCACACAGCTTTACTACAATGAGGACATGCGCATATCGTCGGGGTTACCCGGTTCGACCGTCGAATTTAGAGTTACTGCCCCTGACTGTTTTAGCCATATACATACAGAGTGATATTCGTTCTGTTGAAGCCATATACATACAGAGTGATATTCGTTCTGTTGAAGCCATATACATACAGAGTTATATTCGTTTCCGCGCTACTTTATTGACAATGAAAATATATTCGGCGGGGGATATCAATTCAACGAATTTGCTTGTTCCATGTTGGAAAGGGTTAAATTCCTCCATATTTATTCAGTTCAGGAATCTATTTTATTAAAAAAAATTTTATCCCCAGAATGTGGTGGTACACTATTGACATCCCCGGGCAACATAACATCTCCCGGCTACCCTGGCAACTACTCAAACAATATAGAATGTGTGTGGACAATTACAAACCAACAGCCATTCTTGAACTCTTCCATCTTTATTCAGTTCAGAGTTCTAGAACTTGAACAGCATACCAGATGTCGATATGATTGGCTGGAAGTCAGAGAGGGTAGGTTCAACCTTTCCCAAACAATCTAACATTTTTGCTTCCCCAAGTATTTTATTTCTCCAAAAACTTCCTGTAGATGACAAAGTGAATGTAAATACATCTGCAATACTGGAACCTATTTAGACCTAACTTGGCATGAATGATATGTGGCTGACCCTTTTCACCAAACATGGGTGCATGGCCTGGTTAGGCTTATCAGACTCGGAAAAATCATAAGATAATTATATCCCCCACATAAGAAGTAGTGGGGGTATATTGGTTTCACCATGTCTGTCTGTCTGTCCATCCGTCTGTTAGTAGACTTTTTATGCCCCCTTTCGAAGAAAATGGGGGTATATTGTTTTGCAAGTGTCGGTCGGTCGGTCGGTCGGTCGGTCGGAAGGTCGGTCGGTCGGTCGGTCGGTCGGTCGGTCGGTCGGTCGGTCGGTCTGTCCGTAGACCAAAACTTGTCCGGAGCATAACTCGAAAAGTATTAAAGGTAGAGTCATGAAACTTCATAGGTGGATAGATCTCATTATGGAGAGGTGCAGTGCACAGGAACCGTAACTCTGCCGATCAAATTTTTTGAGTTATTGCCCTTTGTTGATTTTATAACTTGATTCTTGTCCGGAGCATAACTCAAAAAGTATGTAAGGTACAATCATGAAACTTTACAGGTGGATAGATCTCATTATGGAGAGGTGCAGTGCACAAGAACCGTAACTCTGCTGATCAAATTTTTTGAGTTATTGCCCTTTGTTGATTTTATAACTTGATTCTTGTCCGGAGCATAACTCAAAAACTATGTTAGGTAGAATCATGAAACTTTACAGGTGGATAGATCTCATTATGGAGAGGTGCAGTGCACAAGAACCGTAACTCTGCTGATCATATTTTTTGGGTTATTGCCCTTTGTTGATTTTCAAACTTTATTATTGTCAAGTGCATAACTCAGAAAGTATGTAAGGTAGAATCATGAAACTTTACAGGTGGATAGATCTCATTATGGAGAGGTGCAGTGCACAAGAACCGTAACTCTGCCGATCAAATTTTGTGAGTTATTGCCCTTTGTTGATTTTATAACTTGATTCTTGTCCGGAGCACTACTCAAAAAATATGTAAGGTAGAATCATGAAACTTTACAGGTGAATAGATTTCATTATGGAGAGGTGCAGTGCACAAGGACTGTAACTCTGCCAATCAAATTCTTGGAGTTATTGCCCTTTGTTGATTTTTATACTTAATTCTTAACCTTGCCTATATCTCGTGTCCTTTTACACATACAGCCTTGATATCTCACACAAAGATACCTCCTATCAACATCGTTCACATTTAACCATGACCTTGGACCTTGTGACATTGACCTTGGAGTTTGACCTACTTTAAAAAAAAATAAACCCGGCATATATCTCATGACCTTTTACAAATACAGCCTTGATATTTCACACATGGACACATCTTACCAAGACCTTTCACAATTGACCATGACCTTGGACTTTGTGACCTTGACCTTGGAGTTTGACCTACTTTTAAAAAACTTTAACCTGGCCGATATATCATGTCCATTTACACATACAGCCTTGATATTTGACACATGGAAACCTCCGACTTAGACCTATCACATACGACTATGACCTTGGACCATGTGGCCTTGACCTTGGAGTTTGACCTACTTTTAAAAAAAATAAACTGGGCCTATATCTTATGTGCTATTACACATACAGCCTTGGTATTTCACACATGGACACATCTTACCAAGACCTTTCACATTTGACCATGACCTTGGACCTTGTGACCTTGACCTTGGACTTTGACCTACTTTAAAAAGAACTTTAACCTAGCCGATATATCATGTCCTTTTACACATACAGCCTTGATATTTGACACATGGACACCTACGACCAAGACCTTTCACATTTGACCATGACCTTGGACCTGGTAACCTTGACCTTGGTGTTTGACCTACTTTAATAATACATTAACCTGGCCTATATTTCATGTCATTTTACATATACAGCCTTGATATTTCACACATGGTCACTTCCAACCAAGATATTTCACTTTGACCATGACCTTGGACCTTGACCTTGGAGTTTGACCTACTTTTAGAAATATCTAACCTAGCCTTTATCTTATGTCCTATTACACCTACAGCTTTGATATTTCACACATAGACACCTCCTACCAAGACCTTTCACATTTGACCATGACCTTGAATATTGCAACCTTGACATTGGAGTTTGACCTACTTTTAAAACGACTGAAACCAGGCATATATATCATGTCCTTTTACACCTACAGCATTGATATTTCACAAATGGACACCTCGAACCAAGACCTTTCACATTTTACCATGACCTTGACCTTGGCATTTGGCCTACTTTTAAAAACTTTAACCTGGCCTATGTTTCATTTTACTTTTACATATACAGCTTTAATATTTCACACATAGACACCTCCTACCAAGACCTTTCATATTTGACCATGACCTTGGACCTTGTTAACTTGACCTTGGACTTTGACCTACATCAAATGTAGGCCCTTGAGGGGGCATATATGTTTTACAAACATCTCTTGTTCATTTCTGTGTTCTAACTCGAGAACCGATTGACCTAGGATTATGAAACTTTACACAGTTGTTGCCCATGACCCAAGAAAGTGCCCTATTGTTTTTGGGTCATGAAGGTCAAAGGTCAAGGTCACAATTAGACTTTGTTTAAAATCCGTTTCCGTGCTCTAAGGCAAGAACCGTTTGACCTAGGATCATGAAACTTTACACAGTTGTTGCCCTTGACCCAAGGAGGTGCCCTATTGTTTTTGGGTCATGAAGGTCAAGGTCACAATTGGACTTTGTTTAAAATCCATTTCTGTGCTGTAAGTCACGAACAGTTTGACCTAGGACCATGAAACTTTACACAGTTGTTGCCCTTGACTCAAGGAGGTGCCCTATTGTTTTTGGGTCATAAAGGTCAAAGATCAAGGTTACAATTGGACTTTGTTCAAATTCCCTTTCCGTGCTCTAAGTCAAGAAGCCTTTGACTTATAGCACTTTTTAGTAACAACGAGCTGGTGGGGGGGGGTGGGGGGGGGGGGGGTATTTGTCCGCTTTGCGACAGTTCTAGTTTCCTAAATAAAGACATTGCCTGGAACTCCTTATAAACCAGTGTATTGATGTTAATCAAACTTAGCTGGAATGTACATGTATTAATTTTTATTTTAGGTGATTCAATTGATGGCCTGTTACTTGACCAGTTCTGTGGCAACAATACTCTACCTGGACCCATAATTACCCCATTACCAAGTGTTTGGTTGAGATTCAGGACAGATATTAGTATTGTACGAAGAGGCTTTTATCTCAAATACAACTTTACTTGTAAGTTAGAAGTATAAATCATTTATATTTTATCAATGGACAAATTATTAACAAGAATTAACCCTTTGCCGAACAACAAAATTATAGGGTGATCCAATTTGAAAGCCGCTGCAGACATCAAAATGGATGCTGGTTGAGACAGGATTTGTGTAGAAAAAAGTACAGAAAATATTGAGGCAAAAGGAGAAACTGCTGGTAATCAGCAGTTTCTTCTTTTGTCTCAATGTTTTTCCGAGCCCATTCTTTAAGGGGCATCAAAACCAGTTCTTGTTTGGGAAAGGGTTAAGGTATTGCATCCATCATTAGATGTCAAACTCTTTGTGCAAGTTCAGACGCCATCTGTGACAACGAACTGTTACCATGGATGATGCCCAGAAAATGTTTGGTATCCCAATACATGTAATAGGTGGAATACCTAAATAGCTTATGGGCTCCAATTAAACGGTGTAAAAATGCCAGGATCACATGTTTTGATGCACCAGCGTTTGTGGTGTCTTTAAAATTGTCAAATATAACGTTAACCCTTTCCCAAACAAGACCTGGCTTTGACGTACCAATTAGAATAGGCTTGGGAAAACATTGAGACAAAAGAAGAAACTGCTGATAACCAGCAGTTTCTCCTTTTGCCTCAACACACACACACACACACACACACACACACACACACAATCTTTCGTGGAATTTTGCAGATTTGATGCAGTTGTATGGCCCTTTATCTAAGTCTGACCAGGCACATTTTCAGTCTTTCAATTTAACCCTTTCCCAAATAAGACCTGGTTTTGACTTGCCTAAAAGAAAAGGCTTAGTTAAACATTGAGACAAAAGAAGAAACTGCTGATAACCAGCAGTTTCTCCTTTTACCTCAATGTTTTCTGAGCTATATCAATCACAAATATTATCCAAGTATCATCTATTTTAACGTCTGCAGTAGCTTTTGAATTAGGCCCCACTAAAATTTTGTCGTTTGGGAAAGGGTTAAATTTAACTTGTGTCTCTTTGTACAATCTGTTGAGTTAGATGTAAAACTTGGATAAAACAATAAATATCTTGTTTGATGCTTGTTTTCAGCATGCGGAGGTATCCTTACTGATCAGACCGGGGTTATTACAAGTCCAAACTACCCTGCAGAATATAATCATAAAGATGCATGTGCCTGGCAGATTAATGCTCCGGAAGGCATGAGAATTTCTGTAAGTATCAGAGCCCCTTTCCCAAGTAAGACATAGTTTTGACATATCTGATAGAAAGGCTTGGGTAAAGATTGAGGCAAAAGAAGAAAATGCTGATAATCAGCATTTTCTCCTGTTGTTTCAATATTTTCTGAGCTATATTGTACACAAATCTTATGCCTTTCAACAGCTATTTTGTCATTTCTAGCAGCTTTCAAAAACGGGACCACCCTAAAATGTTTGCAAAATGGTTAATAATATCATGGTTGTATTACAATAACTCATCAAACTGGAGTTATAACAAGTCCAAGTTATCCTGCCGAATACAATCATAAAGATGCCTGTGCCTGGCAGATTAATGCTCCAGAAGGCATGAGAATTTCTGTAAGTATTATTAATATATTTTTGCTTTTCATGAAAAACCTTGTAACTGCAGCTTAAACCAAGCTGCAGTTACCAGGATTTCAATTAAAAGTGATGATATGATGGTTGTTTTATTATAACTGATCAGACCGGAGTTTTAACAAGTCCAAACTACCCTGCAGAATATAATCAGAAAGATGCTTGTGCATGGCAGATTAATGCTCCAGAAGGCATGAGAATTTCTGTAAGTATTGTGTACATGTACTACAATTAATGGAATTTAAATAGCTATTGTTTAAGTGTAAAACTCTTGAATCCATAATCAGCATTTTCTCCTTTTGTCTCAATTATTTTCTGCACTTTAATCATGTACACAAATCCTCTCTCTATCTGCATCCAGTTTGCCGTCAGCAGTAGCCGTTGAATTAGACCACATACTTATAATTTTGCTATCTGGGAAGGGCTTAATATACTGAATTAAATATCCATCTCTTTACAGATTGTATTTGATGATTTCTCCATTGAGAACCACACTAGCTGTAACTTTGACTATCTTGAGATTTTCAACGGCCCTTATGCTTCATCTCCCTCCATTGGAAAATTCTGTGGTCTCAACATACCTCCACCAATCAAATCACAGTCGAGTTCTGTGCGTCTCGTGTTCTATACTGATGTCAATGTAGGATCCCGAGGCTTTAGACTGAGCTATACCTTTGAGGGTGAAGGTAAGAATATATAGATCTCAAACCATGAGGAATTACCCTATAGCTACTTATAGCTACTTATTTTTCCAAACAAGACCTTGTTCTGACGTTCTTGTTACAAAAGGCATTCAAAAAATTGAGACAAATGCTCATGAGCATTTACTACTTTAGCCTCAATATTTTTCATGCCATAATGTACATATATTTCATGTTTATAAGCATAATTGTATTTTAAAATGTATGAAGCAGCATGTAAATTTGTCCAAAGTATATTTTAGATGAAGTATTAGTTCATAGCATTCGTATCTGAGCAAGTTTCACATTGATTAATTGATATTTCAAGATCTAAACTTGACTTCTTATCAAAGGGTCGCTTGTATGATCCCATACCACTTTTTAATTCCTTGACCATTTACATCCAGGTTGTGAAGGAACATTTATTAGTAAAACTGAGTACTTCAATTAAGTGCAGCAGCTAACCTCTCCAAACAGTTCAAATTTACTCAATTATAGACTAGAAAACTTGAGTCTTAATTGAAAGCTGTTGTAGAAGACAAAACATATTTTACAAAAACAGATAGAGTATTATGCATGAGGCAAAAAATGAGAAAATGGTGATTATTAACAGTTTCTTCTTTTCACTCAAGGGTTTCTGAACTTTCATTTTATTAGTTTGTTCAAAATCAAGTCTTGTTTTGGAAAGAGTCCTTTTAATAACTGATTGTCCATTTTAATTCAGGTTGTGGTGGCACATTTAGCAGTAAGACTGGTAACTTAAGTACCCCAAATTACCCCTGCAGTTACCCACATAATACCGAGTGTGTTTGGGACATAAATACTATGCCAAAATAAAAACAATTCAGAAACTTTTTATGATGTTAGATATGGTTGATTTTCATCAAAAACCTCATAACTGCAGCTTAAAACAAGCTGCAGTTACGAGGTTTTTGTTGAAAAGCATCAATATTTTTTCACAAATCTGACTTTGTTCCAGGTTGCGGTGGCACATTTAGCAGTAAGACTGGTAACTTAAGTACCCCAAATTACCCCTGCAGTTACCCACATAATACCGAGTGTGTTTGGGGCATAAATACTATGCCAAAATAAAAACAATCCCAAAACTTTTTATGATGTTAGATATGGTTGATTTTCATCAAAAACCTCATAACTGCAGCTTAAAACAAGCTGCAGTTACGAGGATTTTGTTGAAAAGCATCAATATTTTTTCACAAATCTGACTTTGTTCCAGGTTGCGGTGGCACATTTAGCAGTAAGACTGGTAACTTAAGTACCCCAAATTACCCCAGCAGTTACCCACATAATACAGAATGTGTTTGGGACATAAATACAAGCCCAGGGTACTTTGTGACCTTCACCTTTAACCCACCATTTGACATGGAAAATGCAGGCAGTTGTCAACATGACTATGTAGAGGTATGATTCCTCTCTTTTATATCATTCAATAAATGTTAAAATTGTTGCCTGTGTCTATTTTTATTTTCATGGGTAAAAATTGCCAAATCCTGTGCCAAATGGATGTCCCCTTCTTTGATGATGAGAATTAAGTTTGGTTGTTTCTCAATACCAAATAAAAATGCACAAATCAATGCAATTGAAGTCATCAGACAAAAATATTGAACAAATTAAGACCCCACCTCATTGAATGTGTACTAATGACAAAAATTGTCATCTGAATAAAAGATTAGTTTATACCCGGATCAGGGGAAAGGATTTTCTAGCATTTGAAACAATCTTATTTTGAGATCAGTCTGGGACTTAGTTCAGTATGATCAGGATTTATGATGCTGTCTTATAGATGCTACAGGCCATGACAAAACTCTTACAGAACATCATGATTCTTGATCTAACTGTGTGCATGCACAGGCTGATCTAGATCCATGGTGGTCTCAAATGTCATAAGCATCAGACTGTGCTCATTCATGTTCTAGGTTAGCGATGCTCTAGACAATGGAACTCTGGTGTCTCTCGGTAAATACTGTGGAAATACACTACCTCCTGTGTTGAAATCATCTGGAAGAAGAATTGTTGTCAAGTTCAGATCAGATGCAAATACCAATGGAAATGGATTCTCTGCTAACTGGACCTCAGGTTAGGATGATTCTTTTTTTTTCCGAAGTGGTTTCAATGTAACTTTGAAAAGTTATGAAAATCATTTGCTAAAATAATTTGAAATTGTTTATTTCTGAGTGCATTTAGGGGTAGTGTTCACAAACAAGTTTGATTAAACAGTATACATGTACATTTGAAATTATACAACAATCAAATTGATTGGCCGAGCCATATGGCCAATCAGATAGCTTGTAATATTTAACTTTGATTTTTAAAAACAATTCATGACATCATTCCAGGGGTATTATTCACAATTCAGGTTAAATCCCAGAGTACCTTTAATATCAAACAACAATCACTTTGATTGGTCGAGACATATGTCTTATCATATGGCTTGTAATGTAATTTTGTATTAGACAACTGATTCAGAAAAATTTGTGAATATAGCTCCTAGTCTTTGTTTTTTAACTGATTCAGGCTGTGGAGGAATGATAACAGGAGGAAAGCAGCGTGGAATTCTGACGTCACCAAACTTCCCAGAGATTTATGACAACAATCTTATGTGTAACTACACCCTGGCTATTGACCCACAACATTATATTGTCATTCATTTTGACAGATATAACTTCCAACTTGAAGGTAACTTTTTAGATTTTTCAATCTCTGTTTGATTTTGATCATGATAGGTGTATTGAAATCATATGCTGTTAGTGATAGAACCCTGTACGAAAAAAAGAGGCGGATTCCGCTTGGAAAACAGGCGTAAATGAGGCGTAAATGGCAATTTACGCTTGTAACAGTGGCGGAGTTATACTTTACGCCTCAGTCACTGTGCAAAGTAGTGGCGTAAATTGGAGGCGTAAAATGAAATGGAGGCGAAATTTTATCATAACAGGCGTAATTTAAAACTTTAATTTTTCAACAGGCGTAATTTTTGGACTTAGTCATTTTAACAAGACGTAATGGCTGTTTCTTAAAGCAGAAAATAACTTAAACTTTCCAGGGAGACGGAATTTTTGGACTTAGCAATTTTATAATGAGGCGATTCCAATATACTAGCCATTTTCATTTTGCACTGCATAAGATATAGGCAAAGAAAAGGCTTTTGTTAAGAAGGTCAAACTCCAAATTCAAGGTCACAAGGTCAAGTTCAAGATTGATGGTCTTGGTAGGAGGTATGCAAGAGTAAATTATCAAGACTCCATCTGTAATAGTGATTGAAATATAGGCCAAGTTAAAGTTCTTGTAAAGTATATACCTTATGGTAAAGGACCTAATGCCAAAGATCATGATCCCAAATGAAAGGTCTTAACAAGTTCTATCCATATGTGAAATATCAAAGCTCTATATCTCACAGTGTATGAGATGTAGGCCAGGTTAAACAGTAGGTCAAACTTCAAGGTCAAGGTCACAAGGTCTTAATTCCTGAATGAAAGTAAATGTCAGGTAGTATCTTTGTGTGAATTATCAAGGCTCTATCTAAACAAGAAATGTTTGTAAAACATATATGCCCCCTCAAGGCCTACCTTTAATGTAGGTCAAAGTTGAGGTCAAGGTCACAAGGTCCAAGGTCATGATCAAATGTGAAAGGTCTTGGTAGGAGGTGTCGATGTGTGAAATATCAAGTCTGTATGTGTAAAAGCACATGAAATATAGGCCAGGTTAAAGTTCTTTAAAGTAGGTCAAACACCAAGGTCATGGTCAAATGCAAAAGATCTTGGTAGGAGGTGTCCATGTGAGATATATCAAGGATGTATATGTAAAATGACATGAGATAGAGGCCAGGTTTAAGTTTTTACAAAGTAGGTCAAAGGTCAAGGGCACAAGGTCCAAGGTCATGGTCAAATGTGAATAGTCTTGGTGGGAAGTGTCCATGTGTGCAATATCAATAATGTATGTGTAAAGGGACATGAGATAGAGGCTGGGTTAATTTTTTTAAAAAAGTAGGTCAAATGTCAAGGTCAAGGTCACAAGGTCATGGTCAAATATGAAAGATGTTGGTAGGAGGTGTCTATGTGAGAAATATCAAGGCTGTATGTGTAAAAGGGCATGATATATCGGCCAGGTTAAGAAAACTTATAAGTAGGTCAAACTTCAAGGTCAAGGTCACAAGGCCCAAGGTCATGATTCCAAATGAAAGGTCTTGGCAGGAGGTATCCATGTGTGAAAAATCAAGGCTCTATCAATAAAAGTGCATGAGATATAGGACAGGTTAAAGTTTTTTAAAAGTAGGTCAAACTCCAAGGTCAAGGTCACTAGGCCAAAGGTCATGGTCCCAAATGAAAGGTACTGGCAGGTAGTATCCATGTGTGAAATATTATGGCTGTATCTCAAATAGTGCCTGAGATATATAGTTCATAAGATATAGAATAAACTTTGTGAAAATAAGGCCTCCTGCAGTCTATTTTCTTCCAGTCTATGACCATTTCCTACTTCCTGTTTAGAAAATTGGAGGGAATTTTGCTTCTCTGACTTTTTGCAAAGTTAATGTTTGAGGTATGAATTCAAACATTGATATTGATCCAGTACAATGCAGTTCATTTAGGGGCTCACTAAATGGTAAGACCAATTGAGGCAACATTGGTGAGTGTTCTTTTGACTAAATTAAACAAATTCAAATGTTCATTTCTACCATTCCCCACCCACATATTATGTAGTAAATATCAAGGAGGCGGGATTATGAGGCGGATTCCGCCCGTAATTTCTTAAAAATTCCAAGCGGAATCCGCCTCCTAGCAATTACGCCTGTAAAAAAATCCGCTTCATTTGCATATTCCGTCTCTAAAAATTCCGGTTAATTAACATTTTACGCCTCTAAATTACGCTTGGTTTACGCTTGGTTTCCGTCTCATTCTTATATTTCTTTAAACAAGCTTACTAGCGGAAAATGAGACGGATTCCGTCTCATAATTCCGTCTCCTTTACGCCTGTTTTACGGGCGTAATTTTTCGTACAGGACCTCACATACATTCATTTGTTTTGATAGGTTCTTTATAATTTCTGTATAACAGTATAATTTGCTCTGACTTTCCTACATTTTATCGTAGTCTGATCAAGATCCATGCATTTTATGGTTGCTACAGGTAATGAAAAAAATGAACAACATGGATGATGATGATGATGATGATGATGATGATGATGATTTTCCAGATCATGGATCATATTTTGTTTTGTTCACAGGAGGGTATAATTGCCGTTTTGATTCCCTCTCGTTCTACGAAGGAAACAGTACAGCTGGGAGAAGACTAGGCAAGTTTTGTGGGACTACTGTTCCCCAGGATTTAAGTGGCCTGGGTCAAATGTTCATACAGTTTAAAACAGATGGAAGCGTTCAGAGAAAAGGATATAGACTTCATTATAGGTATGGTATTAAATAAAATTTTTGCTGTAATTAAGTTTATAGTTGTAACACAAATATGATTATATATTCAACTAGTTTTATTCTCCCTTGATTTTCTTAAATCGCTATCTGTAATGAGTTTGATTTTTATCCTGGTCCAACCAGAAAGATGCAAGTAATCTGACCTTGAATTTGAGAAAATTTCTGTTTTCGACTTTGTTTTCACCAGAACAGCCACAACCATTTACCAACCAAGGGGAAACTCAAATACAAAGTTTGTGATCATAGATCTAAGATAAAACTGATTTTCAGTCTGATTGGACCAGCAGAGTTATGTGCGCTTGAATTTGACAAAATTGACATTTTCGACTTCGTTTTTGCTTCAACAGCCATCAATTTATATTGACCAGTCAAGACAAAACTTCAACAATATTTTAATTTTCCTAAAATCTTGCATTGGTTTAATTTTCAGCTTGATATAAATCTGATATCCTTAGTTATTTGCCATTGAATTTGCCAAAGTTGCTTTTTACCCCCCCCCCCCCATGTCGAAAGTTTGGGGGTATGATTACTGTCTTACTTTACATTTTCCATTTTGGGGGCATTCATGTTTCATAAACACATCTAGTTTAACTAATTATTTTTCAGAGTATCAGCATGTGGTGGGGTGTACACTGCACCTCGAGGATTAATTTATTCACCCACCTACCCCACAGACTACCACAACAACCATAACTGTACTTGGTCCATCACTGTTGATCCTGAAAAAGTTATCAGCTTCAAGTAAGTCATTATGCTGCAAAAAAATTCTACTCTCCAAAGCCGAGGTCTATTGATTTAACCATCAAATATGACCTCTTCCGTTTTTGGTACACAAACAGCCTATTTGGTCGTCATAATCTAATTATATCACATCATTTGAATTATCGAATCAGAATCATTCAGTTTTATCTTGCATGATCATTATACCCCCCAAATTCAATTTGGGGGGTATATAGGAGTCAGCTTGTCCGTTGGTCTGTTGGTCCGTTGGTCCGTTGGTCCATCCGTAGCTTTTTTGTCCACTCTATTTCTCATTAACTACTGGTCCAATTTTATTCAAACTTCACATGTAAGCTCATTACCAAGTGGAAATGTGCATATTATATTTTGGTCATGGTCCAATGATTTTTTACAGAGTTATGGCCCTTGAGTGAATTTTCTTGTCCGCTCAATTTCTCGGTAACTAATAGATGGATTTCAAAAAAACTTTACAGTTATGCTCAGTAGCTCTCAAATATGTGCATATTAAATTTTTGTAATGGTTCATTGATTTTTGACTGAGTAATGGCCCTTTGTTGAAAAATGGCATTTTTCGCAATTTTAACTTGTGTTGATCGGATTGTTGATATTTTGTCCGCTCTATTTCTCACAAACTACTTGTCCAATTTTATTCAAACTCCACATGTGAGCTCATTACTAAATGGAGATGTGCATATCATATTTTGGTTACGGTCCATTGATTTTTGACTGAGTTATGGCCCTTGAGCGAATTTTCTTGTCCGCTCAATTTCTCGGTTACTAATGGTTGGATTTCAAAAAAACTTTACAGTTATGCTCAATAGCTCTCAAATATGTGCATATTAAATTTTGGTTATGGTTCATTGATTTTTGACTGAGTAATGGCCCTTTGTTGAAAAATGGCATTTTTCGCAATTTTAACTTGTGTTGATCTGATTGTTGATATTTTGTCCGCTCTATTTCTCCCAAACTACTTGTCCAATTTCATTCAAACTCCACATGTGAGCTTATTATTAAGTGGAAATGTGCATATCATATTTTGGTTACGGTCTATTGATTTTTCACTGAGTTATGGCCCTTGAGCAAATTTTCTTGTCCGCTCAATTTCTCGGTAACTAATGGATGGATTTCATAAAAACTTTACAGTTATGCTCAGTAGCTCTCAAATATGTGCATATTAAATTTTTGTAATGGTTCATTGATTTTTGACTAAGTAATGGCCCTTTGTTGAAAAATGGCATTTTTCGCAATTTAAACTTGTGTTGATCGGATTGTTGATATTTTGTCCGCTCTATTTCTCCCAAACTACTTGTCCAATTTTATTCAAACTCCACATGTGAGCTCATTATCAAATGGAAATTAGCATATCATATTTTGGTTACGGTCCATTGATTTTTGACTGAGTTATGGCCCTTGAGCGAATTTTCTTGTCCGCTCAATTTCTCGGTAACTAATGGATGGATTTCATAAAAACTTTACAGTTATGCTCAGTAGCTCTCAAATATGTGCATATCAATTTTTTGTAATGGTTCATTGATTTTTGACGGAGTAATGGCCCCTTGTTGAAAATGGCATTTTTCACAATTTTAACTTGTGTTGATCTGATTGTTGATATTTTGTCCGCTCTATTTCTCACAAACTACTGGTCCAATTTCATTCAAACTTCACATGTGAGCTTATTACTAAGTGGAGAGGTGCATGTACTATTTTGGTTACAGTCCAATGATTTTTTACAGAGTTATGGCCTTTGAGTAAATTATCTTGTCCGCTCAATTTCTCGGTAACTAATGAATGGATTTCAAAGAAACTTTACAGTTATGCTCAGTAGCTCTCAAATATGTGCATATTAAATTTTGGTTATGGTTCATTGATTTTTGACTGAGTAATGGCCCCTTGTTGAAAAATGGCATTTTTCGCAATTTTTACTGGTGTTGATAGGATTGTTGATATTTTGTCCGCTCTATTTCTCACAAACTACTTGTCCAATTTTATTCAAACTTCACATGTGAGCTTATTACCAAGAGGAAATGTGCATGTACTATTTTGATCACAGTCCAATATTTTTTTACAGAGTTATGGCCCTTGAGTGAATTATCTTGTCCGCTCAATTTCTCGGTAACTAATAGATGGATTTCAAAAAAAAACTTTACAGTTATGCTCAATAGCTCTCAAATATGTGCATATTAAATTTTGGTAATGGTTCATTGATTTTTGACTGAGTAATGGCCCTTTGTTGAAAAATGGCATTTTTTGCAACATCAATGTGTGTTGATCAGTTTCTGAATTTTTGTCCACTCTATTTCTCATAAACTACTTGATCAATTTTATTCAAACTTCACATGATAACTTATTACCAAATGGGGATGTGCATATTTATACCCCCCAAATTCAATTTGGGGGGTATATAGGAGTCAGCTTGTCCGTTGGTCTGTCTGTCTGTCTGTCTGTCTGTTGGTCCGTCTGTTGGTTTTTTGTCCGCTCTATTTCTCCTAAACCACAAGTCCAATTTTATTCAAACCTCACATGTAAGCTCAATACCAAGTTGAGATGTGCATATTACATTTTGGTCACGGTCCAATGATTTTTCACGGAGTTATGGCCCTTGAGTGAAATTTCTTGTCCGCTCAATATCTCGGTAACTAATGGATGGATTTCAAAAAAACTTTACAGGTATGCTTACTAGCTCTCAAATATGTGCATATTAAATTTTGGTTATGGTTCAGTGATTTTTGTTTGAGTTACGGCCCTTTGTTGAAAACTGGCATTTTGCGCAACATAACCATGTGTTGATTGGTTTGTTGATTTTTTTGTCCGCTCTATTTCTCCTAAACCACAGGTCCAATTTTATTCAAACCTCACATGTGAGCTTAATATAAGTGGAAATGTGCATATTACAGTTTGGTCACTGTCCGATGATTTTTCACGGAGTTATGGCCCTTGAGTGAAATTTCTTGTCCGCTCAATATCTTGGTAACTAATGGATGGATTTCAAAAAAACTTTACATGTATGCTTACTAGCTCTCAAATATGTGCATATTAAATTTTGGTTATGGTTCAGTGATTTTTGTTTGAGTTACGGCCCTTTGTTGAAAATTTGCATTTTGCGCAACATAACCATGTGTTGATTGGTTTGTTGATTTTTTTGTCCGCTCTATTTCTCCTAAACCACAGGTCCAATTTCATTCAAACCTCACATGTGAGCTTAATACCAAGTGGAGATGTGCATATTACATTTTGGTCACGGTCCGATGATTTTTCACGGAGTTATGGCCCTTGAGTGAAATTTCTTGTCCGCTCAATATCTCGGTAACTAATGGATGGATTTCAAAAAAACTTTACAGGTATGCTTACTAGCTCTCAAATATGTGCATATCAAATTTTGGTTATGGTTCAGTGATTTTTGTATGAGTTACGGCCCTTTGTTGAAAATTTGCATTTTGCGCAACATATCCATGTGTTGATTGGTTTGTTGATTTTTTGTCCGCTCTATTTCTCCTAAACCACACATCCAATTTTATTCAAACCTCACATGTGAGCTCAATATTAAGTGGAGATGTGCACATTACATTTTGGTCATGGTCCAATGATTTGTGACTGAGTTATGGCCCTTGAGTGAAATTTCTTGTCCGCTCAATATCTTGGTAAATAACAGATGGATTTCATAAAAACTTCACAGGTATGCTTACTAGCTCTTAGATATGTGCATATCAAATTTTGGTTATGGTTCAGTGATTTAAGTTTGAGTTATGGTCCTTTGTTGAAAATTGGCATTTTGCGCAACATTACCATGTGTTGATTGGTTTGTTGATTTTTTTGTCCGCTCTATTTCTCCTAAACCACAGGTCCAATTTTATTCAAACCTCACATGTGAACTCAATACCAAGTTGAGATGTGCATATTACATTTTGGTCACGGTCCAATGATTTTTCACAGAGTTATGGCCCTTGAGTGAAATTTCTTGTCCGCTCAATATCTCGGTAACTAATGGATGGATTTCAAAAAAACTTTACAGGTATGCTTACTAGCTCTCAAATATGTGCATATCAAATTTTGGTTATGGTTCAGTGATTTTTGTATGAGTTACGGCCCTTTGTTGAAAATTGGCATTTTGCACAACATAACGATGTGTTGATTGCTTTGTTGATTTTTATACCCCCCAAATTCAATTTGGGGGGTATATAGGAGTCAGCTTGTTGATTTTTGAATGAGTTATGGCCCTTTGCTGAAAACTGCCATTTTACGCGAAATCAATGTGTGTTAATCGGTTTTTCAATTTTTTGTCCGCTCTATTGCTCATAAACTACAGGACCAATTTTGTTCAAACTTCACATGTGAACTCATTACCAAGTGGAAATGTGCATATCATATTTTGGTCATGGTCCATTGATTTTTGACTGAGTTATGGCCCTTGAGTGAATTTATTTGTCCGCTCAATTTCTTGAAAATTAATGAACGGATTCCAAAAAAAACTTTACAGGTTTGCTTAGTAGCTCTCAAATATGTGCATATTAAATTCGGGTGATGTTTCATTGATTTTTGAATGAGTTATGGCCCTTTGCTGAAAATTGCCATTTAACGCAAAATCAAGGTGTGTTGATCGGTTTTTCAATTTTTTGTCCACTCTATTTTGTCATAAACTACTGGACCAATTTTGTTCAAACATCACATGAGAACTTATTACTAAGTTGAGATGTGCATACTAAATTTTCGTTACGGTCCATTGATTTTTGACGGAGTTACGACCCTTGAGTGATTTTTCTTGTCCGCTCAATTTCTCGGTAACTAATGGATGGATATCATTAAAACTTTACAAGTATGCTTACTGGCTCTCATATATGTGCATATTAACGATCTGGAACCATAATGGATTTCGGTTATTATCGCCGATGATCGGGTATTTACGGCACTCGGTTATTTCCGTGAAACACACTTCGGAAAGATTCGATTTTGTTGTCACCTCGGTTTACTTTCTCGTAAATATTAATATATATCGGCCGTGTAAGCTATTTAAAGTGTATTTTTCTGCATAGATAGAGATAATTCTCGTATTTCTCGTTGTTAGTAGCATGAAAAATGCTTAAATATTATCGTTCTGAACACTCTGGCGATTAAACGTATATTAAACGTACATTCATTCCATTAGAATAGGAAAAACATGAAAAATACTTTTTCATATTGTATTCTATAAATAGCAACAAAAAAGAAAGTGAAAGTACAACGAAATAGGGAACGATTTTATCCAGTTAATCGTGACGTTATTTCGGACATACAATAGTAATTCGTTGGAGCTGTTATGAAATCTCGTGGCTACGGCTTAAATCAGGCCGTAGTTACGATATTTTATGACAACACTGACGGTTTATCAAAACATAACTTTAAACACAGTCTATTGTTAGCACAAAATCCATTGCTATTCACACGAATTTTCCGTGGTTTGTTCAATTTCAGCATTTCCTTTCATAGATATTTTGATATTTTCAATAATTTTACGGTTATCAAGGCTTTAAACGGTAAATTTAGGCATCGACAGTGGTGACGAACAGATTTACGTCAACTATTTTTGATCGTAAAGTTACGGAAAAAAAAAACTTAGGAAATTCTAATTTTAGCTGCAAACATGTTTTGTAAAACGCATTTACGCAAAAAATTTGAACTTCCGTTCATATCTACGAAAATAATGTGCGTAATTTCGTTGATAAAACGGGGCCCAGATCACTGGTAGAAATAACAGAAAAACACTAAGAGAAATGAAGAAATAACTGTTTCAATATGCCTACAATTGTTATGAATTTACTGATTTGGTTATAAAGAGCAAAGCACTGATATATCCTTCTCTTAACAAGTCCATTGTAGAAATAATTTGAGAAAACATTGAGAGAAAAGAAGAGGTTGCTGATTATCATCAATGTGTTATCATCAATATGTCCCTTTTCCTCAGTGTTTTCTGTTCTTTTGGACTGGTACAGTTTTGTTTTTTTGTTTTTGTTTGTTTTGTTTTTTGGGAGGGGGGAGGGGGGAAATGGGTTATGTATGCACCAATACACTTGATTGATTCAAGATCTATACGAATAAATGCTTTTAAAGACCAGGATTTGATATAGTATCAATATTGCGTCTTCTGCCTTGATTTTTTTAATTATAGTCCAGTCACAATATAATGACACTTGTTTACAAATTTTACAGTAATAAACAAAAGGTAATCCTTGTTAATTTTCAGTTCAACGTTGCATGTCTTGGTTCAAATCTTGAAGGTGTAAGGGACCTGCAAGTTTCGAACCATCACATGCAAATTTACAGTAGTTATGACTTTGCTACTGTGTTTTTTGCAAGGGTAAATTTTGTAAACATGTGCCATAATATCGTTAATTAAAGGACTATAGGTATGGAAAGGCCCGGTAATCAAAGATACATGTTCGTGTAAGATCAGCTTAATTTGATTAAAAAATGCGTTCTTATACAGTAGTACATGAGACCAATTTCAACCCTCTTCCACCCCACGAATCTTATATCACGGCGGGGAATCACCTGACATAATATTTTCGATATTTTCCAACAACTCTGTTAATATATGACCGATTTGAAAAGAAGAATTTAAGCAGAGACAGCGGAAACACTCCATGACTTTGCTGAATGCCAAGGGTAATCTTTGAAAAATCAGCTGATATGAAAGTTATTGACGACCAACCAAAACTTAATCTGGTCGTCAATAACGTTTTTATCACTTGATTTGTAAAAGAGTTACCACCCATCTGATATCGGGCGTTTTACACTTTTTTCTGTTTCAAACCGATTTCAAATTGGTCAAGTATTTACAAAATTATTGACGATTTTCTGAAATTTAGTGTCACATGATTCCCCACCGATGTATATAATGCCCTTGTTTTGTTAACAATAGTTTATGTAGTAACTACAGGAAAATCTGGCAATGAATATTTGATAAAAATAAGTTCTTTATATAAGTTACTTTAAAAAATAATGTGTTGTTACATTTGACCTTACAATGAATATTTGATGGAATTGAATGACCTATTTTGGATAATTTTGTCCTTGTTTTATGCGCCCCTACTAAGTTTGAATTCATAAAAAAACAAAATTTAACGGTAACTTTTTCCCATTCTTGTTTTGTTTGTACAAGTATAAATTAGAGATAATTTTGGTGTAGGTCTCATACCCTGCCAGTCAATATTACAAAAATTACAGATCATAGAAAAATGTTCATTTTTCTTAAACATGGAAAAAATTCAGTCGCAAAATCATAAACCTTATGTATAATCAAGTGTTTTTTTCTCAATTTTGTTTTTCATAGTTTTGTATTTAGCTTATTTATGTTACATACATATCTGTTGAAGCATACAAGCTGAAAAATGTCAGATATTAACATTTTCTGGGAAAAAATATGAGATTCACGGAGTTGGTGCTTCCCCCTTTCCCGCCCTTTTTTGTAAAAGGGGGTCAATAACTAAAAAAATTATATAAAAATCGAACATATCGGTAAAAATTGTTTTAAGTTTCATTTTACCTCCGTCTTATATCATAGAAATAATATATAACAATACTTTTTGTATTTTCAAAAGTATCTATTATGGTTCCAGATCGTTAAATTTTGGTCATGGTTCATTGATTTTTGACTGAATTATGGTCCTATTTTGAAAATAAGCGATGTTTACAACATTACCATGTGTTGGTCAGTCTGTTTTTTTGTTTGCTCTTTTTCTCACTTGATCATTTCACAGTTCATAGGAAATGTACATCTCAAAATGCACAAACACAGCGCTTTTGGGGGGTATGATCACTTTCAGTGATATTCTAGTTACGTTTACATTACGTCACTTCTATTTTTGGCTGAAGCCGGTAACATTTGAATTATCGAATCAAAATCATTCAGTTTTATCTTGTTTGATTTCGTATACATTACGTCGCTTCTATTTTTGGCTGAAGCCGGTAATTTGAAGCGTCAGCCAATGAAAATTTGTATCAGCTTTTTAAATTGTTTTGTTGTGTAAAGCCAACAATTGGATACCGAAATCCCGCCAAGCCCCCGAGATTAGACATGAAATGACCCCGCGGGAACAGAGCATCATTATTATCCCCCGCCGAAAAAAATTTTCGGGGGGGATATTGTTTTTGCCATGTCCGTCCGTCCGTCCGTCCGTCCGTCCGTCCGTCCGTCCGTCCGTCCGTCCGTCCGACATTCGTTTCCGCGCTATTTCTTGGAAACTATAGACCGGATTTCAATGAAACTTGGCACACAGCTTCACTACAAAGAGGACATGCGCATATCGTCGGGGTTACCCGGTTCGACCATTGAATTCAGAGTTACTGCCCCTGACTGTTTAAGCCATATACATACAGAGTGATATTCGTTTCCGCGCTATTTCTTGGAAACTATAGACCGGATTTCGATGAAACTTGGCACACAGCTTCACTTCAAAGGGGACATGCGCATATCGTCAGGGTTACCCGGTTCGACCGCCGAATTTAGAGTTACTGCCCCTGACTGTTTAAGCCATATACATACAGAGTGATATTCGTTTCCGCGCTATTTCTTGAAAACTGTAGACCGGATTTCGATGAAACTTGGCACACAGCTTCACTACAAAGTGGACATGCGCATATCGTCGGGGTTACCCGGTTCGACCGCCGAATTTAGAGTTACTGCCCCTGACTGTTTTAGCCATATACATACAGTGATATTCGTTTCCGCGCTATTTCTTGGAAACTATAGACCGGATTTCGATGAAACTTGGCACACAGCTTTACTACAATGAGGACATGCGCATATCGTCGGGGTTACCCGGTTCGACAGTCGAATTCAGAGTTACTGCCCCTGACTGTTTAAGCCATATACATACAGTGATATTCGTTTCCGCGCTATTTCTTGAAAACTATACACCGGATTTCGATGAAACTTGGCA
Organism: Fragum sueziense; assembly: GCA_963680895.1. Classification (NCBI taxonomy): domain Eukaryota; kingdom Metazoa; phylum Mollusca; class Bivalvia; order Cardiida; family Cardiidae; genus Fragum; species Fragum sueziense. The sequence goes on along the minus strand of OY804600.1, from coordinate 30,704,846 downwards.
CACAGCTTCACTACAAAGTGGACATGCGCATATCGTCGGGGTTACCCGGTTCCACCGCCGAATTTAGAGTTACTGCCCCTGACTGATTTAGCCATATACATACAGAGTGATATTCGTTTCCGCGCTATTTCTTGAAAACTATAAACCGGATTTCAATGAAACTTGGCACACAGCTTTACTACAATGAGGACATGCGCATATCGTCGGGGTTACCCGGTTCGACCGTTGAATTCAGAGTTACTGCCCCTGACTGTTTAAGCCATATACATACAGAGTGATATTCGTTTCCGCGCTATTTCTTGAAAACTGTAGACCGGATTTCGATGAAACTTGGCACACAGCTTCACTACAAAGTGGACATGCGCATATCGTCAGGATTACCAGGTTCGACCGCCGAATTTAGAGTTACTGCCCCTGACTGTTTTAGCCATACACATACAGAGTGATATTCGTTTCCGCGCTATTTCTTGAAAACTATAGACTGGATTTCAATGAAACTTGGGTCACAGCTTCACTACAATGAGGACATGCGCATATCGTCGGGGTTACCGGGTTCGACCGTCGAATTCAGAGTTACTGCCCCTGACTGTTTAAGCCATATACATACAGAGTGTTATTCGTTTCCGCGCTATTTCTTGAAAACTATAGACCGGATTTCAATGAAACTTGGCACACAGCTTTACTACAATGAGGACATGTGCATATCGTTGGGGTTACCCGGTTCAACCGCCAAATTAAGAGTTACTGCCCCTGACTGTTTTAGCCATATACATACAGAGTGATATTCGTTCTGTTGAAGCCATATACATACAGAGTTATATTTGTTTCCGCGCTACTTTATTGACAATGAAAATATGTTCGGCGGGGGATATCAATTCAACGAATTTGCTTGTTGACAATGAAAATATGTTCGGCGGGGGATATCAATTCAACGAATTTGCTTGTATCATAATGGAATGAAGAGAGAATGTGCTCTGTTCTTAAGAGAGTAAAAAATTCAGGCAATTTGATATATCAAACCGCTAAACAAATTCTTAGGAAAAAGCCTTTCTCTACTTTGCCTTCTCAACATGTCAGAAATTTATTTTGACAAAGTAATTCATATGAAGATTGGCATAAAGAAATAAAATGGTTCTCCAAAATCATTCAAGGGAGACAATTTAATTCAGACCAAAAAGAGGTCATCCAGACTTTGCATTTTGAAAATTAACAAACAGAAAGGTAGAACAAACATTCTTGCTTCCAAAAGATGTCTGTGAGTGAAAAGTTTCAGCACTCTGCCCAGCCAGACTAGGGTCAATGCTTTTATCCCATTATCAAACGACAAAATTTTAGGGCCATCCAAATTGAAGGATCCTGCAGATGACAATTTCATGCAAATGGAATTTTCAATTTTTGGATCATTTAGGATGGAAAACATTGTGGAAAATGAAGAAATTGCTTGTCACAAGCAATTTCTTCATTTTCGAAGATGTTTTCCATGGCCATTATTCTGTTGGGCATCAAAAAGAGTTATTGTGTGGTAATGGGTTAACACTACAGATGGTACCTTTTATCAAGCCAGGTAACACGATTATTCATTTCAGATTCACAAGATTTGAACTAGAGTACCATTCAACATGTGACGCAGACTACATTGACATTTTTGACGGCCCTAGTTATTCCTCTCCAAAGATCGGTCGTTATTGTGGCAGTATCGTTCCCAGGGAGATGATAAAAACAACATCCAATCAAATGTTGATCAACTTTATCACAGACTATTCTTATAATAGAGGCGGATTCAGAGGTTATTACTATGAGACTTATGGTAAGTATTTGTGACCCGTCTTTCAAAAAAGGACTGTCTTGAAAATGTGAAAAAATGTCCCTAATCAGACTGAATAGACTGCGCAGGCTGACCAGGGTTACAAAAGCATTTCGCACTAAGGTTTTCTCCATGCTTGGAAAATTTATGCTTAAATCAATAAAATACTTCATAAATGACAAAAATTCAGACTGTTTTAGTTTGACCAAATAATGATTTTTGCATTGTCTCCTTTTGCCTTAATGGTTATTCAAGCATTTATTCTCATATACGTGAAACCATAGAGTCGGTAACATTACAGATCATATAACAAATTCACCATTAAGATTTCCCATTCAACTTGGCCGTACGATTGTTGATAATATGGGCCCCAGGTCTTACTTGGGATAGGGTTAGAGTAAAGTAAAACTTCGTACTAACAAACATTGTAATCAAACCTACAGGTCCAGCTCATGGATGTGGAGGGTTCATTAACGGAACATCTTGAGCCTTCTCCTGTATTGATGTTGACAGAGACGAGGAACATGAGAACGATCTTCACTGTCCTTGGACAATTGTTGCCCCTATCTATTTAATATTTCACAAATGACAAAACTTGAGACCACAATCTATTTCTTCAATTTGACATAATTATGATCTAGAGGATAAAAATTGAAGATCATAAAAATAGGTTTTGTCTGCAATAAGGCAAAGAAAAAATTGAGCCAAAAGAAGAAAATGCTGATAATCAGCATTTTCTTCTTTTGTCTCAATATTTTCCAAGCTCTTTTCAGTATTTTCCCAAGCTCATTGTAGTAGATTTAAAAGTAAAAATGATGCTTTATTAGTTAAAGTATTTTCAAACAAATACCAATCTAATCCTAATACACAGGTCCAGCTCACGGTTGTGGAGGGTTCATTAACGGAACATCTGGAGCCTTCTCCTCTGTCGATGTTGACGGAGACGGGGAACATGAGAACAACCTTCACTGTCCTTGGACAATTGTTGCTCCTATCTATAAAATATTTCACAAACAACAACAATTATTTAGACTGCTATAATTTGAAAGCTGCAACAGATGGAGATATTAATGCTTATACAAAGATAGGATTTGTCTACAGTATAGCATAGAAAATATTGAGACAAAAGAAGAAAATGCTGACCATCAGCATTTTCTTCTTTTGTCTCAATATTTTCCACTTGCTCTTTGCAGTATTTTCCCAAGCTCATTGCAGTAGATTTAAAAGTAAAAATGATGCTTTATTAGTTAAAGTATTTTCAAACAAATACAAATTTTAATTCTAATTCCCAGGTCCAGCTCACGGTTGTGGAAGTTTCATTAATGGAACATCTGGAGCGTTTTCGTCTGTTGATGTTGACGGAGACGGAGAACACGAGAACAATCTTCATTGTCCTTGGACAATTGTTGCGCCTATCTATAAAATATTTCACAAACAACAAAACTTGAGACCGCAATCTATTTCTTCAATTTGACATTTGATCTAGAGGATAAAAATTGAAGATCATAGAAAAAAGATTTTGTCATCAATAAGGCAAAGAAAATATTTAGCCAAAAGGAGAAAATGCTGATAATCAGCATTTTCTTCTTTTGTCTCAATATTTTCCACTTGCTCTTTGCAGTATTTTCCCAAGCTCATTGTAGTAGATTTAAAAGTTTAAACCGGGGCATATTTGTGTAAGTGTTTTCAAACAAATACCAGTTACCTGTTTTCTTTCAATTCCCAGGTCCAGCTCACGGTTGTGGAGGGTTCATTAACGGAACATCTGGAGCGTTTTCATCTGTTGATGTTGACGGAGACAGGGAACAAGAGAACAATCTTCACTGTCCTTGGACTATTGTTGCTCCTATCTATAAAATATTTCACAAACGACAACAATTATTTAGACTGCTATAATTTGAAAGCTGTAACAGATGGAGAGATTAATGTCTGCAATAAGGCAAAGAAAATATTGAGACAAAAGAAGAAAATGCTGATAATCAGCATTTTCTTCTTTTTTCTCAGTATTTTCCCAAGCTCTTTGTAGTATTTTACCAAGCCCATTGTTGTAGTTTTAAAAGTTAAAACCAGATTTTATTTGTGAAAGTGTTTTAAGTGTTTTCAAACATATACCAATCTAATTTCAATTCCCAGGTCCAGCTCACGGTTGTGGAGGGTTCATTTACGGAACATCTGGAGCGTTCTCCTCTGTTGATGTTGACGGAGACGGGGAACATGAGAACAATCTTCACTGTCCTTGGACTATTGTTGCTCCTATCTATAAGATATTTCACAAACGACAAAACTTGAGACCACAATCTATTTCTTCAATTTGACATAATTATGATCTAGAGGATAAAAATTGAAGATCATAGAAAAAAGATTTTGTCTTCAATAAGGCAAAGAAAATATTTAGCCAAAAGAAGAAAATGCTGATAATCAGCATTTTCTTCTTTTGTCTCAATATTTTCCACTTGTTCTTTGCAGTATTTTCCCAAGCTCATTGTAGTAGATTTAAAAGTTAAAATAAGGCTTTATTTGTTAAAATGTTTGCAAACAAATACCAATCTAATTCTAATTCCCAGGTCCAGCTCACGGTTGTGGAGGGTTCATTAACGGAACATCTGGAGCGTTTTCGTCTGTTGATGTTGACGGAGACGGGGAACACGAGAACAATCTTCACTGTCCTTGGATGATTGTTGCCCCTATCTATAAAATATTTCACAAACGACAAAACTTGAGACCCCAATCTATTTCTTCAATTTGACATTTGATCTACAGGATAAAAATTGAAGATCATAATAATTGGTTTTGTCAGCAATAAGAGAAAGAAAATATTGAGCCAAAAGAAGAAAATGCTGATAATCAGCATTTTCTTCTTTTGTCTCAATATTTTCCAAGCTCTTTGTAGTATTTTCCCAGGCTCATTGTAGTAGATTTAAAAGTTAAAACCAGGGTTTATTTGTGCAAGTGTTGAAGTGTTTTCAAACAAATACCAATCTTATTCTAATTCCCAGGTCCAGCTCACGGTTGTGGAGGGTTCATTAACGGAACATCTGGAGCGTTTTCATCTGTTGACATTGACAGAGACGGGGAACATGAGAACAACCTTCACTGTCCTTGGACTATTGTTTCTCCTATCTATAAAATATTTCACAAATGACAAAACTTGAGACCGCAATCTATTTCTTCAATTTGACATAATTATGATCTAGAGGATAAAAATTGAAGATCATAGAAAAAAGATTTTGTCTTCAATAAGGCAAAGAAAATAGTTAGCCAAAAGAAGAAAATGCTGATAATCAGCATTTTCTTCTTTTGTCTCAATATTTTCCACTTGCTCTTTTCAGTATTTTCCTAAGCTCATTGCAAATGATTTAAAAGTGAAAATGATGCTTTATTCGTTAAAGTATTTTCAAACAAATACCAATCTACTTTCAATTCCCAGGTCCAGGTCATGGTTGTGGAGGGTTCATTAACGGAACATCTGGAGCGTTCTCCTCTGTTGATGTTGACGGAGACGGGGAACATGAGAACAATCTTCATTGTCCTTGGACAATTGTTGCTCCTATCTATAAAATATTTCACAAACGACAACAATTATTTAGACTGCTATAATTTGAAAGCTGCATCAGATGGAGAAATTAATGCTGATACAAAGATGGGATTTGTCTACAGCATAGCACATAAAATATTGAGACAAAAGAAGAAAATGCTGATAATCAGCATTTTCTTCTTTTGTCTCAATATTTTCCTGAGCTCTTTGCAGTATTTTCCCAAGCTCATTGTAGTAGATTTAAAAGTTTAAACCAGGGTTTATTTGTTAAAATCTTTGCAAACAAATACCAGTCTAATTCTAATTCCCAGGTCCAGCTCACGGTTGTGGAGGGTTCATTAACAGAACATCTGGAGCGTTTTCCTCTGTTAATGTTGATGGAGATGGGGAACACGAGAACAATCTTCACTGTCCTCGGACAATTGTTGCTCCTATCTATAAAATATTTCACAAACGACAAAACTTGAGACTGCAATCTATTTCTTCAATTTGACATCTGATCTAGAGGATACAAATTGAAGATCATAAAAATAGGTTTTGTCTGCAATAAGGCAAAGAAAATATTGAGACAAAAGAAGAAAATGCTGATAATCAGCATTTTCTTCTTTTGTCTCAATATTTTCCCAAGCTCTTTGCATTATTTTCCCAAGCTATTTGTAGTAGTTTTAAAAGTTTAAACCAGGGTTCATTTATGAAAGTGTTTAAGTATTTTTAAACAAATACCATCTAATTTTAATTCCCAGGTCCAGCTCACGGTTGTGGGGGTTTCATTAACGGAACATCTGGAGCGTTTTCATCTGTTGATGTTGATGGAGATGGGGAACATGAGAACAACCTTCATTGTCCTTGGACTATTGTTGCTCCTATCTATAAAATATTTCACAAACGACAAAAACTTGAGACCGCAATCTATTTCTTCAATTTGACATCTGGTCTAGAGGATAAACATTGAAGATCATAAAAATAGGTTTTGTCTGCAATAAGGCAAAGAAAATATTGAGACAAAAGAAGAAAATGCTGATTATCAGCATTTTCTTCTTTTGTTTCAATATTTTCCTAAGCTCTTTGAAGTATTTTTTAAAGCTCTTTGCAGTATATTCCCAAGCTCTTTGTAGTAGTTTTAAGAAGTTATGACAAGGGTTTATTTGTGTAAGTGTTATAGTGTTTTCAAACAAATACCAATCTAATTCTAATTCCCAGGTCCAGCTCACGGATGTGGAGGGTTCATAAACGGAACATCTGGAGCCTTCTCCTCTGTTGATGTTGACGGAGACGGGGAACATGAGAACAACCTTCATTGTCCTTGGACAATTGTTGCTCCTATCTTTAAAATATTTCACAAACAACAAAACTTGAGACCGCAATCTATTTCTTCAATTTGACATTCTGGTCTAGAGGATAAACATTGAAGATCATAAAAATAGGTTTTGTCTGCAATAAGGCAAAGAAAATATTGAGACAAAAGAAGAAAATGCTGATCTTCAGCATTTTCTTCTTTTGTCTCAATTTTTTCCCAAGCTTTGTGTAATATTTTCCCAAGCTCTTTGTAGTAGTTTTAAAAGTTATAACTAGGGTTTATTTGTGACTGGGTTAAGGTGTTTTCAAGCAAATACCAGTCTCATTCTAATTCCCAGGTCCGGCTCACGGTTGTGGAGGGTTCATTAACGGAACATCTGGAGCCTTCACCTCTGTTGATGTGGACGGAGACGGAGAACATGAGAACAATCTTCACTGTCCTTGGACAATTATTGCTCCTATCTATAAAATATTTCGCAAACGACAACCATCATTTAGACAGCTTGAAAGCTGCATCAGATGGAGAAATTAATGCTGATACAAAGATAGGATTTGCCTACAGCATAGCACAGAAAATATTGAGACAAAAAAAGAAAATGCTGATCATCAGCATTTTCTTTTTTTGTCTCAATATTTTCCTAAGCTCTTTGAAGTATTTTCCAAAGCTATGTATAGTAGTTTTAAAAGTTTAAACCAGGGTTTATTTGTGTGTTTAAGTGTTTTCAAACAAATACCTGTTTACTTTCAATTCACAGGTCCAGCTCACGGTTGTGGAGGGTTTATTAACGGAACATCTGGAGCGTTTTCCTCTGTTGATGTTGACGGAGACGGGGAACACGAGAACAACCTTCACTGTCCTTGGACTATTGTTGCTCCTATCTATAAAATATTTCACAAATGACAAAACTTGAGACCACAATCTACTTCTTCAATTTGACATAATTATGATCTAGAGGATAAAAATTGAAGATCATAGAAAAAAGATTTTGTCTTCAATAAGGCAAAGAAAATATTTAGCCAAAAGAAGAAAATCATGCTGATAATCAGCATTTTCTTCTTTTGTCTCAATATTTTCCCAAGCTTTTTGCAGTATTTTCCCAAGCTCTTTGTAGTAGTTTTGAAAGTTAAAACCGGGGTTTATTTGTGTAAGTGTTTTCAAACAAATACCAGTTACCTGTTTACTTTCAATTCGCAGGTCCAGCTCACGGTTGTGGAGGGTTCATTAACGGAACATCTGGAGCCTTCACCTCTGTTGATGTTGATGGAGATGGAGAACATGAGAACAACCTTCACTGTCCTTGGTCTATTGTTGCTCCTATTTATAAAATATTTCACAAACGACAAAACTTGAGACCACAAACTATTTCTTCAATTTGACATATGATCTAGAGGATAAAAATTTGAGATCATAATAATTGTTTTTGTCAGCAATAAGGGAAAGAAAATATTGAGCCAAAAGAAGAAAATGCTGGTAATCAGCATTTTCTTCTTTTGTCTCAATATTTTCCAAGGTCTTTGCAGTATTTTCCAAAGCTATGTATAGTAGTTTTAAAAGTTTAAACCAGGGTTTATTTGTGTGTTTAAGTGTTTTCAAGCAAATACCAGTTACCTGTTTACTTTCATTCCCAGGTCCAGCTCACGGTTGTGGAGGGTTCATTAACGGAACATCTGGAGCGTTCTCCTCTGTTGATGTTGACGGAGACGGGGAACATGAGAACAATCTTCACTGTCCATGGACAATTATTCCTCCTATCTGTAAAATATTTCATAAACGACAACAATTATTTAGACTGCTATAATTTGAAAGCTGCAACAGATGGAGAAATTAATGCTTACAAAGATAGGATTTGTCTACAGCATAGCACAGAAAATATTGAGACAAAAGAAGAAAATGCTGATCATCAGAATTTCCTTATTTGTCTCAATAATTTCCCAGCTCTTTGTAGTATTTTCTCAAGCTCATTGTAGTAGATTTAAAAGACCAAGGATTATTAATAATTTAATTTTTTGAAAGGGTTATAGTATTTTCAAATTTATGCTAGTCTTATATGATTCCCAGGTCCAGCTCACGGTTGTGGAGGGTTCATTAACGGAACATCTGGAGCGTTTTCATCTGTTGATGTGGATGGAAACGGGGAACATGAGAACAACCTTCACTGTCCTTGGACAATTGTTGCTCCTATCAATAAGGTCATTGAGCTGACGTTTACAGGATTCGATGTGGAGTACCATAGGAACTGTAGATATGACTACCTCAAGGTAGGGATGATTGTTTATTGTTGTAATCTTAGAAGAAAACTTTTATAAAATTTTACAGTAGGCCAAATCAAATATAGTTACAAGAACTTAGTACACTCACTTACTTGCACCTCTCTAGTCCTTTTGCCTAGTGTTTCGTCCTCTGTCGTCCACTTATGGCCCGAAGCATTCAGGGGTGAAGTTCACTGGGTTTATTTTATGTCCTGTATCCAAGGATACATCATATTATTTTACTTGTGTCTCACTCTGTCTGTATGTCCATCTGTCTGTCTGTCATTCCGAAAACTTAACTTGAAAACATAACATTAGTATTTTCGGGGGCATTTGTGTTTGACAAACACATCTTGTTATGTTTATTAATTCATTTTACTTTTAAAACTATATTTACTCTATTTCTTTGTTTGAAAACATGGCAGCTTGTTCCAAGAATTACATACAGACACATTTTTATACCCCCATATCGAGAGATTGGGAGCATATTGTTTCTTATAGAGGAGTCTGTTTCTGTCCATTTGTCTGTCTGTCTGAAAACTTAACATTGGCATTTTCTCCAAAAGTATTCGACATACAAAGCTCAAATTTGGTATGCAACCTTCTTTCAATGATATTTATCTGTTCCATGCAATATGACCTTCTTCAAGGTTATCTATTAACCCTTATCAACCCTTAACATGAAAACTTATCATTGACATTTTCTAAAGAAAAATAGCCATTTCGGGGACATTAGTGTTTCACAAATACATCTTGTTGTATTTCATTAATTCAGACAATATCCTTATTTCTTTTGTCTAGATTCCTCTATTGATACAAAAGTCTAGGCTGTAAATTAGGTCAAAGTCAGATTATACCAAAATAATGTGATTTATTTTGGTGTATTTGTTTTTCATAAATCCATCTTGTTTTTACAGATCTATGACGGCATGGGTGAAGATGACCCATTAATCGGTACATACTGTGGAACAAATACCCCACCCACATTTACATCATCATCGAATGTTCTGTATGTTGTGTTCCACTCTGATGCATCTGTGACAACAGCAGGATTTAATGCTACCTTTACAACGAAAAATTGTAAGTACATGTATTTATGTTAAGAAATCTTATTTTCTCATACAGGAAATACAAGTAGCATTACAAAGCTCTTTTCAGTTGCAACTTCATTTCTTTTATGTTCAACATTTGAATGTAATGAAATAAAGCTTAACAATAAAAAGAAAGTTAGAATTTCCAATCTTTTTTGGTTATGGTGGTCAAGTTAACTTTTTTTGGGGCTAATTCACTTCTTTTTAACCATGGCAATTTCTAGTGTGCCGGGACTTCATGTCTGGGGAGCTAATGTCACAGCCTTAGTGTTGGCGTTGGTGCCCTGTCCCGTTGTGTCTTCAAACACTTTAACCTGGTCTATATCTCAGTCACTATTAGAGATAAAGCCTTGATATTTCACACATGGATACTTCTTGCAAAGACCTTTCATTTGGGACCATAACCCTTGACCTTGAGACCTTGACATTGGAGTTTGACCTACTTTCAAACAACTTTAACCTACCTTCGGTACTATTAGAGATAGAGCCTTTATATTTCACACATATATACCTCCTGCCATGACCTTTGACCTCTTGACCTTGATCTTGGAGTTAAGCTGTTTTTGTGACAAGCACCCATATACACGAGCTACATTGTCAACGGACAACTCTTGTTGATGCATGGGAAAATGTTGTGGAAAATGAAGAAAGAGCACAAATGTAAAATTTCATTCATTTCAAATTGTTGTATACAACATCTTTGAATATATACCGGCCAAAATTTTGCTGTCTAGTTAAGGGTAAATATATATGGGCTAGACCTGGTTTTCAGCTCAATGTGGTGGTGCCTACATTTCCAGTTCCTCCCCACAAACAATTACCTCCCCTGGCTACCCTGCAGCGTTCAGACAAAACATCAACTATCGCTGGGCTATTTGAAAGCTTCTGCAGACAACAAATGGGATGTTGTGATAAAATACAATTTCTAAACAATATAGTACAAAAATTATTGAGACAAAAGTAGAAACTGCTGATTATCAGCAGTTTCTTCTTTTGTCTCAATATTTTCCCAAGCCATTTCAACTTGGAACGTCAAAACCTGATCTAGTTTGGGAAAGACTTGATAATAAGAATTCACTTAACCATTTTTCCAGCTCAGTGTGGTGGTGCATACATATCCAGTTCCTCCCCACAAACAATTACATCCCCTTGCTACCCTGCAGCATTCAGACAAGATGTCAACTGTCGCTGGACCATTTGAAAGCTGCTGCAGACAACAAATGGGATGTTATGATAAAATACAATTTCTATACAATGTAGCACAAAAAATATTGAGACAAAAGGAGAAACTACTGATTATCAGCAGTTTCTTCTTTTGTCTCAATATTTTCCCAAGTCATTCCAACTTGGAATGTCAAAACCTGATCTAGTTTGGGAAAGAGTTAATAATAAGAATACACTTAACCATTTTTCCAGCGCAGTGTGGTGGTGCGTACACTTCCAGTTCCTCCCCACAAACAATTACATCCCCTTGCTACCCTGCAGCGTTCAGACAAGATGTCAACTGTCACTTGACCATTTGAAAGCTCCTGCAGACAACAAATCGGATGTTATGATAAAATACAATTTTTATACAATATAGCACAAAAATTATTGAGACAAAAGTAGAAACTGCTGATTATCAGCAGTTTCTTCTTTTGTCTCAATATTTTCCCAAGCCATTTCAACTTGGAACGTCAAAACCTGATCTAGTTTGGGAAAGAGTTAATAATAAGAATACACTAAACCTGTTTTTCAGCGCAGTGCGGTGGTGCGTACATTTCCAGTTCATCCCCACAAACAATTACCTCCCCTGGATACCCTACAGCGTTCAGACAAGACGTCAACTGTCGCTGGGCCATCGACGCCCCAACAGCTACAGATAAAGTTGTAATCAATGTCACATCGCTGGATCTACAATCTACATCAGGATGTACAACTGAGTATCTGGAATTACGAGATTACCCTATGGTATTTTGAATAACTTCTTTATATGTTGCTTAAATAAATCTTCATTTGAAGTCCCATACAGAAATGGCTTTGGAAAATATTGATATATAAAAGGAATTTGATACCAATTATAATCTTCTTTCACAATTCTTTCTTTGCTTTAACATATGCAAATATGATCTCCTTATATAAAGTATTGTAGTTATATATCTAAATACTCTTCAAATTCTTTTTATTTTTTTAATTGTTTTATCCATACACAGTCACAATTTTTTGTTCCAGTTTCATTTTGTTAACATCTTTTTCTCTGTTTTAAGACCTTTCTCAATAGCAATGTTTGAAACTCTCTTCACTCCCCACACACCATTTGAACTCTTGGTTTATCTTGATTAGTCCCAAACAAGGTTTTTTGATGCCTCATAGAAAAGGCTTGGGAAAACATTGAGGCAAAATGAGAAGATACTGATAACCAGAATGTTCTCCTTTTGCCTCAATATTTTCTGTACTCTTGTACACAAATCCTTTGTTGATTATTTTCCAGTTTGTTGTCTGCATCAGCTTTCAAATTGGAACAGTGTAACTATTAGCCATTTAGGAATGTGTTGCAAGATTTCATTATCATTTCGTAGGGCACCCAGGGTCGTAATGTTCATGCCTGTGGAAATACTGTACCAGCATTATTTGACTCATATGGGCAGACAGTACAAGTGAATTACATGGCTACTAGTGGATCCAGCACGGGATTCTCTCTCACATTTAAAACTGCGTGTAAGTATATGAGAAACAAGAACTTGTCACAATGATGCATGTATCAGTCTATTATCTTAGAATTTACATGTTCTAAACATATATTTCGACATTATTTAAATGTCTAAAAATACTTCTTGCTTTATCTACAGTATTGAACAAAAAACAAAAAGTCATGTGCTTTATTCCTCAATCTATTTATTTTTTTGTGATTTGGTGATCTTTGGGGATATGAGACCAACATATCAGCATAATGCATAGATGGACAGTCTGATCAAGATCCATGTTGGTTTTAAATGGCTCCTTCATTACTTGGTAGCATCTCTTTGGAACCAGAAAGGATCATAGATAGACTGCATTTTGGTAATAAATCCCATCATGACCCATTGTGGTATTAATTTGGCTAGATATTAGCAGTAGTATTAATCAGCCAGTCTTATTCCCAATATGACTTTACAGGGTTTTCCCGGACGCAGGATATTGCGTCCTAGACTCTCAAAATTGTGTTCAGGACTCTTAAAAATACAGTCTGTGCGTCCCATGGGACTCCCAAATAAAAGTACAAGTACTAGCTTACTTGAAGTGTTGTTGTGATCGTCGTACAAGTACTACACCCATTCTCATTTTTTGGGCCGAAAACGTGTCACAAGCATTCTAACAATTGGAAAGGGACATTGTTGGTGTAAAATATACTTGTTCTGCATGCCATATTTTTGCTTAACCATATATCTGATAAATTCATATCAAACAACGGCGATCTAAACTTCCGTTTGATCTTAACCAGCGATTATATAACATGACCCCCCGTGAAAATGAGTGTCACAACCCAATTTTCCGAATTTCAAAGGGTTGGCAAATCTCTGTCTAGCAAGCGATATACGCAAAATATGCTTCATTCGACACGTGGTGTATAAGAATATGATAAAATTACCTGGAATCATAAAATAAATTTGCTGCTTTGAAAAAACTGTCTTTTCTTGCTCTGTCACAACCCAGGCGAATTCTACGTGACTAGGTTTTTTGTATGCGCCCTACATTAACAACAGAAGCAAAATCAAACCACTTACCGCTTTTTTAAATCAATTATGCATATAGCTATTGCCCCAAAACATGTGGACGCAAATAATGGAAGTATTTACTTCATGGTCGCCATTTGAAATAGCTACACCAAGTGTCAGACTTTTTGGCTTGAATATGTACGTGACAGCGATCTTTCATTTATGGTAAAGACCACGTCTAAATCTTTTTAAGTATATCAAAGCCTTTAGTATATACACACTATTTACACACAGTACGACAATATATTTTGAAACCACGTAAATTTATCCTGATTTAAAAGTAAGTTTTAATTTTACGTGACTGAATACAACGTGACACTGAAAAACGAAAGTGACCATAAATTCGTCTGACAACAACCTAATTATTATTCATGACCTGTACATGTACCATGGCGTCAAGTTTAAGGGTTTTTCCATTCATTTTGAAATTCTACGACAGTAATCCGAATACGGAGGAAGGTTTTGCTGGATTTACAGCCATGTACATTGTTGGTTCAATATCATAATCTCCTGACAGGTATAATATTTAAAGTTTGCATTGAGACTCAAAAATAGTATTTTTGTCATACACTTGCGTGTTCTGAATGTTTATTCCTTTAAACAGGCCTTTAGCTGCAATCAATATTGTCACGTAATATTCACTGTTTCGTCAAGTTAAATTACACACCCGCTTCTCAACTTTTAAGACACTGAAACAAATTCCACTATTCTTTCCATGAATTCCTTGGCATATCTACAGAAAATAAGAGTTTTGACTGCTTTAAAGAAAGGAATGAGACCCAAGAAGCACAAGAGACCGGCAGTATACTCCTCCTAATATGTGCTTGTCACAAAACACCATTTCAATTAGCATTGACCTGTGAGAGAGCCAGTGGTCCACGCTACATGCAAAATTCAAATACATTATTCCAAATGCAGGTAGTTCTCTAAGATTCCTGAAGGATCTATATTTTAAGAATTTGAATAGTGATAGACAGTGAATATTACGATAGTAACGCGGGTAGCAGACTAAATATATTTATCTTTATATCTTGGAATCTATGCCTTTATTTTTATTTAAAAACCGAGAACCCGTACCATTATGTAATTTTTCATTGCATGGTGATGATCTGAAATATTATTGTAGGAAGAGGCGATATCGCACTCTGAAATGCAAATGGCTTTATGCTTTAGAAGAAGATTGAATTGTATTTCTTTCTTAACTTCTATGTAAATATCAATAACCCACAATGTAGGGGTAATTTTCATTTCATAGTAATAGTATGTATACATTTCAAATCAAGCAAATGTTTGTCTTTTAAATTTAACTAATTGCACTTTCAAATAATACTACTCAATTAAAAAAACAGGACTTGTTTTAAAGCAGTTACTTTCACTGAATATTACGTGACAAAGGATCAAGTTTCGTTTGTTCGACATATTTTCTTATTTTTACCAAATGCATGCTAATTCGTTTTGAGTGTGATAGAACATATATTGCTTAATGAAATAATTTGTCCTATAAACTAATTTGTTACCATCAATTCATAAGTCATGAGAGGAATTAGAAGCAAGTGTTTTAAATATTAACTGTTTTTGGACATTGGTTCTAATAAATCTCAAACTCGCGGCGCTTCTTGTTCTTACATGTCTCGAGTTTATGAAAGTCATTTGAATTT
Organism: Fragum sueziense; assembly: GCA_963680895.1. Lineage (NCBI taxonomy): Eukaryota > Metazoa > Mollusca > Bivalvia > Cardiida > Cardiidae > Fragum > Fragum sueziense. The sequence goes on along the minus strand of OY804600.1, from coordinate 30,689,478 downwards.
CTAATATACAGCTATATATTGCCTGTTGAATTACCAAAACATTACGTCATTTGTAACTTACTTGAATGTTTTTTTTTTACCAGATTTGATATAATACAGTCATGTCACGTAAAATAAAATGGTAGTTTTGGGGGTTCTCCAAATCATTGATGCAAGTAAAGACAAACACCTTTAAAAGAGTGGCCATTATTTATTTTTTACCATATAGATGTTATACAATCATACTGTAATAAAAATATTGCAATTCTGTAAAGTCGGAATTTTGGGATTCTGCTGGTGGTTTTCGGCCGAAAAAATGAGAATGGGTGACTAGCTTACTTGAAGTTTTGTTGTGATCGTCTAGTTTGAAGAAATTACACCTACTACACATTCATGTAGAAGTTTTTTAAGCAGACATTATGAGCATGACATCATTACTATTCTTGACAGACGCTTGCATAAGGTTCCGTTTTTATTACTTACAATAAGAAATACTTTTGTAGGGGGGGGGGGGGGGGTAGAAGGCATTTGTACCCAAATTGTTTTGTACTTTTCTGTGACTTTTCCTAAATATTACCAGATTTCATAAAATCAACACTACTTCCAGACTGCGAAAGTGTTATACAAAAATCCAGACATATTCCTGTTTTCTGGGTAGCATTGGAACTCTGAATCATCAAATCCAGCCCTAAATGTTCTTTGTAGTCATAAAGTAATTTATTATAGAATATATAATAGATCTATTGCTGTTTAGTAGACAGGTCCACATCTGTTTGTTACATCTGACTGGTCATAACATATGAATGAATAGTTAACTTATGAATTAAATTTGATTTTGATATTCTGAACAATTCCACCATTTTGTTCAATAAAAACCCTTTGACAGGCTGGATGCCTATATTTTGTTAAACTTAGAAAACCAAATACTATTAATGGGTCTGCGTTTGCTCCTGTCTTTTTAAATATGGCCAATATTTTGGGTTTTATAGTTAACTGATTTTTCCAAGATAGGACTCTTAAAATTAACACAAGGACTCTCAAAAATTATAGCTGAGAGTCCCTTGAAGGACTCCTTCTTTACAAGATCCAGGGAAAACCCTGCTTTATCAAAATTACACAACAATCAATCTAATTGGGTGAGACATAAGACTTGACATACGTCTTGTCCAATCAGATTGCTTGTGATGTAATAAATATTTAGATAATCGGTATAGAAATTATAATGACTACAGCCCCCATCTCATTTCTCTCTTTCCTGCAATATTTACAGCTTGTAACAGAACATACACAGATACACAAGGACAGATCTTCAGTCCAGGTTGGCCGGATCGATATACTCATAATCTCAACTGTCAGATTCTTATACAAGGACCAACCAACACAACTGTGTCTTTATACTTTAACACATTCAACGTTGAACATCACTCAAACTGTCAGTATGACTATCTTCAGGTAATGAAACTTAAACCATTAACCCTTTCCCAAACAAGGCCTGGTTTTGATGTCCCTAATAGAACATGCTTGGGGGAAAATTGATAACCAGCAGTTTCTCCTTTTGTCTCAATATTTTCTGCGGCGTATTTTACACAAATCTTATCTTTAATAACATCCATTTTGTCTTTTGTAGTAATTTTTGAAGTGGATCACCATAAAATTTTATCGTTTGTCAAATAAATAATAAAACCAAGCTCATTACCTAATAGTTAAATTTTACAATTGTCGAAATTCAATGATGTTGCAGACAACATTTTTTAATTCTTTCCCAAATTGCAAAGTTAAAGACTTATCCATATTTAAAGATGTTGCAGATGCCAATTTCTATAACAATGTGGGAAATGACACAATTTCTTGTCACAATATTTTCCAAAGCGTGTATCCTGAGGTCATTAAAAGGCGTCCATGTTTGGGAATATATTAAGTAAATGCAATTTGAAAAGTTTACGACTCTTGGTAGAAATCATTGTGGGAAATGAAGAAATTGCTTGTTACAAAAATATTGTAACTACAGATTTAATTCAAGTGTGCCAAGGACACTTTCGTTTACCCATGAACAATGATTTTACAAGTTTGACTGATTGGTCAGTTAGACACATATCTGTATAATCTATTGTTTCCCATTACACTTTCTTAGATTAATATTTTGGATTGTCTTTTTACCATGGTAGATTAATCATAATATTTTGAGAGTTTCGTCATTCAAAATAGTATTTCAAAATATGTTGCGCAGAAATAAAACCTTTAATCTAGCAAAGTGAAAGACAGCAAAAATATGTTACGCAGAAATTTAAACCAGCTGATTTAGGGCAAAACTGCTGAATTTAGACCCGCAGAAATAAAGTGCTATAGATATGTTATTTTCTGTCAAGGTGTGTAATGGATTCCCCTCCAATTCCCCATTGCTCCGCACACTTTGTGGATGGATGATGCCTGACCCCATATTTGCCACAACTAATGCTGTATGAAATGAGAAATTTTGAAGATCATTATTTTGTAGGTCTCGATAAATGACCTGGAAGCGCATCTCTAGCTATTAGCTAGAGATGCTCTGCCAGGTCAATTATCTGGACCTATACCCGCATCATCTGTTGCTAAATGGGCTGTTATTTTCCTTCTAGGTGCATAATGGATCCCGCTCTAATTCCCCATTGGTGTGAACACTCTGTGGATGGATGATGCCTGATCCCATATTTGCCACAACTAATGCTGTATGAAATAGCAAATTTTGATGGTCATTTTAGGTCTCAAAAAATGACCTGCAGAGCATCTCTAGCTATTAGCTAGCATCTCTAGCTATTAGCTAGAGATGCTCTGCTTAGTCATTTTATTGGACCTATACCCCCTCTTATCTGTTGCTCTATGTTAATGCTGTTATCACCATCTAGGTACGTAATGGATCCCGCTACAACTCCCCACTGCTGTGTACGCTTTGTGGGTGGAAGATGCCAAATCCTATATTTGCTACAACTAATGCTGTATGAAATAACAAATTTTGATGGTCATTATTTTGTAGGTCTCGATAAATGACCTGGAAGCCCATCTCTAGCTATTAGCCAGGTCAATTATCTGGATGTATACACCCATCATTTTTTGCTATACGGGCTGTTATTTTCCATCTAGGTGCGTAATGGATCCCGCTCCAACTCCCCGCTGCTGCGAACACTCTGTGGATGGATGATGCCTGATCCCATATTTGCCACAACTAATGCTGTATGGATGAAGTTTAAAACAGACCAATCAGGAACTGGACAAGGCTTTGATATTACATATACTACAACCTCTCAAGGTATGATGGATATTACTGATTCTAGTGGCCAGAGGCACGTTCTTTAGAGCGAGATTTCTTAAGATGTTTTAGGATAAAGTGTTCTTCTGGGTAAGATTTTTAAGACAATCACTGGGAGCCCCCATTGCTCTATACTTATTTCGGAACCCCTCGGTAAATTCTGTAGAATCTATATGGGAGAGAATTGACCGAGTTGTTCCGAATGCTCCATGATTCATAAACCGCGGAGTTCCGAATGCTCCATACTTCATACAAATGACGTCATGATGACGTCATTTGTATGATGTATGGAACATTCTGAACACCTCGCTTATAATCTCGGTCTCAAAGAAGCTGTATCAAAAAAATCTTAAGAAATCTTAAAAAATCTCGCTCAAAAGAACGCGCCTCAGGACTTTATGGTAGGGGAGCTAATGTCACAGCCCTTTTGTCATCTGACTTCTTCTTTCCTGGTTACATAGACAAAACTTTTACCTGTTCTATATCTTAGGATTTGTAACAAATAGTGCCGTTATATTTCTTATGTGGCTATATCTATTGTCACAGCCTTTTTGGTTTGGACAATTACCTTTGTCCTTTTCACTTTTAGGTTGAAGTTTGACCTTCTTTTTAAAAAAAATCTAGCATATATTGTCAGAAATAGAGCCCTGAAATTTTACACATGGATACGTCCTGCTTTGACCTTTCATTTAAGACAATATCTTTTCACATTGTGACATTGGCCTTTTGACTTTTTTTTTACAAAAATCTTTATTCTGGCCTATATCTTATGCACTTTAGGAGGTAGGAACTTTTCATTTTACACAATTTGAGGGGCCAGTGCAACACTATAAGTGCCTATAAATATAGTGTTGCACTGACCTCTCAACATGAATACCTACCTCATTTTCAGACCTTGCATTTTGGAGCATGGCCTGATTATTTTGGCATTTTTTGTGACAAGCTTCTGTTTGGGCAAGTTATTTGGCCTGCAGCCACCCCTTGTAAAAAATGATGATAAAAATACATAAGGATTATATTTTTTTAACTTCTTATTGTGCACTTTACACCTAATTATATGAATCTCATGTTTTAGGAGTTGGATGCGGTGGTAATGTGACTGGTATAAATGGAAGTCTGACAAGTCCTGGATATCCCAACAATTACACGAGACAGAGCACATGCACATGGCTGATTACCGTCCCCGCGAGACGTCAGATGACCTTGACCTTTACGGACATGCGAATGTTTGACACTGTCAACTGTGCCAATGATTATGTTATACTGTACGATGGTAACAATGACATGAGTAACCAGTTTGGCCGATATTGTGGTGGGGTAAGTTTCTTTGGCCCAATAAACAGTTTAACTTAAATATACCAATATCTGTACAAATTGTCTTGTCTTTATTTGTCAGATTTGACTCGGATCTTTTTACTGTAAAGTAAATTTTTGAGCATAGTAAAATATAGAAATAAGCATGATTCGTTCCCTGAATAGCCTTCAAAAACATTTTATCAGCACTTTCTCTATCAATTTATAGATCTAGTAGATTCTTTGATCTTAATATGTCTAGCTTTTCGGACAATACAAGAATATGTATAAAACTCTTTATTAACACTAGGTACATTGTACCAAATTAGTATGAATGAAATAAAACAAATAATAATTATCCAAATAATGATACCTTTGAATAAGTAGATTAAATTCGAAGATGTTGGGAACAGCAATTACATGTGAATGACATTGTAAATCTTTTTTGAGTATTTCCAAATCATATTTCTTGTGTGCCTTCAAAAAGTATCATTATGTGGTAGCAGGTTTTTTAAAATCATTTGAATTTTGTGTTGAATTTATTTTCTGTCTACCTTTTCAGGAGATACCTTCCCCGCGTGTCACAACTAGTAATGTTGCCTTTGTAAAGTTTGTGTCAGATGGAGTGGGATCAGCCATTGGATTTAGATTGACTTTTACCAGCTGATTCCAGTCTCGGGGATAATTTTGGGCTGGGACATTGCTCCTATTTCTCAGAAGTGGACCTTTTAATTCCAGCATATGGGACAAAATGATCCACATAATTATATTCTTGAGTTCAAAAATTATGCGTTGTCCCTACCAAATATGCAATGAAACCTATGCAATCTTTAACAATTGGATTTCAATTTCATGGTTGCCTACTAGAACATTCACTAGATGGACTATGAGAAAAAAGCGCGGGCCATAAGTCAGGGTACATGATGTATCCCTGTTTATGACCCAGGCTTTTTCTAATGATGGGCCATCGACTCACAAGCCAAAGTTTCCAAATTGATGAGTCCTTACGTTGTTCATACCCAGAGGTACAGATTAGATGGGATAGTGACTGTTCCAAAATGCAAAATATCTGTAAATTTTCATCAAACCATATGTTGAGGGTACTCATTTGAATTGTCTCATCGAGACGATTCAAATGAATACCAACAAAATAAGGTTTGGACTTGAAATAAAAGAAATAGATTTTGAATTGATTTACCGCCTCTTTCGTGTTGCTCTGCAGACCTTCTTATTAAGACTGTCATAAGAATTGGATTAATAAAGCGTTTTATAGTTAGTTTGCCCCTTTCCCGAACAAAATCCAGTTTAACCCTTTCCCAAACAAGACCTGGTTTTGACGTCCCTGATAGAAAAGGTTTGGGAAGACATTGAAACAAAAGAAGACACTGCTGATAACCAGCAGTTTCTCTTTTTGTCTCAATATTTTCTATGTCATATTTTACAGAAATTCTATCTTTAATAACTTCCATTTTGTCATTTGTGGCAGATTTTGAAGTGAACCACTCTAAAATGTTGTCGTTTGGGAAAGGGTTAAACCTATGTAATGGAAAGGGCTTGATAAAATATTGATACAATTGATGCAAATGCTGATGACCAGTATTTTTTTTCTTTTGTTTTGATATTTACTTTGTTAAATTGTACATGAATCCCTTCTTTATCAATATTCATTTTGTTTCCTGCAACAGCTTATAATTCGGACCATTCCAAAATAATGTTCTTTCGGAAAAGTTTCATCTCGTACGCATGTTGCATATTGTGAAGAATACTCTCGGGCCAATGTAATGTTCATATTTCAATTTGTGCAATAATTGTAAATACATTATCTCAATAAATAAAAAATATGTATACATGCTTCAAATATGAATATGTTGTTATATTTTTGAAATTATATTCAGTCAGTGTATTTGACCGTTGAACGTTGTTTGATTACGACTTGATTACGGCTCTTGGACAGTTACAACTTGATGAGGATATGAGAATAGCTTAGTTTGAAGCTCGTGGCACTCTCCATTCCTGGATCGATCCCAAGGCGTTGAAAAAATCCTTCTTACATTTGTCTACCAACTTTGTTGTGATAATCATACACCTAAGTCGAATGAGCGATTGAATGCTGTGAAAGGATAGTATGGTAAACTGGTGAGAGACATTAGAAGAATACATGGTTAGGTGCCCCGGTCATCATGATATGACTGAAATGCTGTAAAAAGGGGGAGTAAATCCTATCAACCAATCACTCAATATATGAAACGAATGTTAAAAAGCTTTTAGCCATTTCCCACAAAACGACTTTTTGACTTCTTTCAAGATAATGACAAGCAATTCCTTCATTTCCAACAATGCTTTCTATCCAAAAAGTAATAAATATAAAAATTCATTCGCATAAAATTGTCGTATGCAACGTCCTTAAATTTGGATTCGTCTAAAATTTTGTCGTTTGGTAATGGGTTAGGCCATATCTTGTTGTGTTGTCGTAAACATATAGAATTGTCTTTCAAAATATTTGTTTTAACGGGGAGCATCTCTGAAGACCCACCAATACTATTAACTAGTTCATATAGCTGTCTTGAACCCTTTCCTAAGTAAGACTATGGTTTGAAATGAATTGTAGAAGAATCTTGGGAAAACATTTAGGTAAAAGACGAACATGCCGATAACCAGCATTTTCTCTTCCCGCCTCAATATTTTCAATGTTAAATACCCATCGTGTCAAACGAAGAAAATGTCAAATGTAGAACAGTATAAAATTCACGAATCACATCGCTTAAGACCTGTATGTGATAATGATTAGGTCAAGAAAATTAGTACCATCACAAAAGCTATGAAAACCAAACCTGAATGCCAAAAACTACCTCCTAGAATAGTTACTTTAAATGGTCCTCGCTGTCCAAGGGCGGATCCATACACTTCCCCCAGGGCGTCCGACTAAATCGGCAAAAGTAAAGGAAAATTCATATTCGTTTTGATAAGCATTTTGACGGAAATCCACCTATTTGTACATGGCTGCTGTCAGTAAAAATTCACTGTCGCTAGTTTTTATAGTCTATTTTTAATTGTTCGAAGCAAATTAAAAAATAGAATGACGGAACTTCTATGTTAGTTCCTGCACATGACAAATTGGGGTGTTTATAAAATGGTTATCAACATTTTCTCTTTTATGGCCATATATCGGAAGACGGTGTCATATTGCTTTACCGTAACGGCGTTGTGCGTCTGTTTGCCTGTCCGAAAACAAAACATGTTCTAACAAATCTTGTCTCTCCACATGCCTACTTTCCAAAAAAAATCTTGACATGAGACACCAAGACGACAATCAGGGGTTTAACCCATTACCAAAACGACAAACTTTTAGACTCCTCCAAAATCAAAGATGTTGCAGACGACAATTAAAACAGTGATTTTTTTAGGAAATATGGAAAATAAGAAATTGCTTGTGACAATAAATTTCTTCATTTTCCACAATGTTTTCCAATGGGGAGTCAAAGAGTCACTGTTTGGTAATGGGTTAACGCTTTCCACAAACGACAATTCTGTCCGTGTTTTTTTAAAGCTGTTGCAGACGACAAAATAATAAAATTATGTGTTCTCAAAACAGAACGGATTTGTGGGTAATACAGCACAGAAAATATTGAGGCAAAAGGAGAAAATGCTGATTATCAGCATTTTCGTCTTTTGCCTCAAATGTTTTCCAAGCCTTTTCTAGAAGTTACGTCGAAACCAAGTCTTGTTTGGGAAAGGTTAAACCACGACCTTTGTCAGAGTGTTTCGTGACCACAAACTTTAAAGGGGGTGCAGCTAGAGGTTTGCCAATTTACAACTTGGCCTTTTCCGACACAAACCCTTGATTTATCCATTTCTAAACAAGACCTGGCCCTGGTTTTTCGAAAAAGTTAAGTACATACTCATGAGTACATGCTCAATTTCAATGGAATACTCCCCAACGTTGAAGGGTATTCGATTAAAGTTTAAATTGATTTCGTGTGATTTGAGTACGGTGCTCAGATTTGAGTCAGATAACGTACTTAGTTTTTTTTCCGAGAAACCGGGCCAGGTTTCGACGTCCCTAATAGATAAGAATTGGGAAAATATTGAGACAAAAGACGAAATAGCTGATAGCCAGCAGTTTCTCCTTTTGTATCAATGTTTTCTAAGCTGTATTATTCACAAATTCTACCTTAAGCAAGATCTCTTGTCGTCAGCAGCAGCTTTCAAATTGGATCACCGTAAAATTTTGTCGTTTGAGCATAAATTTGAAATCACCTGGAAACTATAAAAGACAGAAGAAGAAAATGCTGATGATCAGCATTTTCTGTTTTAAGATGAAAACATTTTTTTCTGTGATATAATATCTATACTATATGCAAACCCCAATCTTTATCCACACTCCGTTTTATACCCTGCGGCAGCTTTCAATTTGAAACAGTCTTAAAATGACGTTTGGAAAAGGGTTATAGTAAGTGATAATGAAATGTACGTAAGACTCTTCCCGAGGTGCTGGTCAGGTCTATATAAGATCTAACTAGTCGATGCTCGTCCTCACTTTTATACGGTTATTCAGCAGCTTGCACTTGTTTAGAGAACTTGGACTTGGTAAATATCTTTCCTTATATTAAACCTTTCCAAAACGACAAAATTTTAGAGTAATCTACTTCAAAATTGTTGCAAATGACAAAATGGATGTTTATTAAAGATAAGATTTGTGTAAAATACGGTACAGAAAATTTTGAGACAAAAGGAGAAACTGCTGATAACCAGCAGTTTCTTCTTTTGATTCAATATTTTCCCAAGCCTTTTCTATTATAAGTCAAAACCAGGTCTTGTTTGGGAAAGGGTTAAGTTGCAATCCTTTTTTAAACGTTGAAGTTTGAGACTGGACCAATTCGAAGATATTGCAGAAAATGTAGTGGATGTTGATAGAGTTGGGATTTTTAATCGATAAATAGCAAAAAAAGTATTGAAGTAAAAAAGCAAATGTTTGTATAAAGCATCTTCTGCCGCAATGTTTTCTCAACACGTATGTGTTGTGACGTAAAAAAACTTTATTTGGGAATGGATTGAACATCAACCATAACCAACTAGTCTTCGATTTGACTGCCCTATTTTATGTTGGATTAGACGCTTTTAAGAGATGGAAGAAATGCTCATAATAATCATCATGATAATGATTTTTTCCTTGGTGATTTTCCTTGGTCTAAATTTCCTGTCTTAATAATTTTCTTTGTATTTTTCAACTCTGGAATTACTAGTTCTGGTAATTTGGCAAGTTAACGTGTACGTAAAATATGTTTAAGAAACGTTGTACAGGGTGTCCCAAAATATGTGTCCCCATTTTAATCATCTATAAAATTGGCAAATGTTGTCACTGAGTAAAATTAGTTACATAGGTATGAAGGGGACATGATGAAGTTTTGTTTGATATATAGAACATCTATATTTACTTTGAAATTTTATTCATCATAACGTTTTACAAAATATGTCAATTTTAACTGTTTTGCAAAATGACGTCAACGACGTCATCTTTTTCATTTGACAAAGTTTTTTTTCCAAGCTAAGATGATCAAATTGATCCTTTCAATTTTGTCATCAATGGCCATTGTGGCTTAAATAGATGCAGTGAAAGTCTTAACATCATTTTAAAAATTTTGAAAGGGTGAACATAATCACAAGAACTAGAGTTCGAAATGAGGAAAGATGTTGTTTCACTGAATTTAGATGCTGGAGCAAATGGTGCTGTAAAGGGGGATCGTTTTTGAAGAGACAAACTTTTTTTTAAATGATGTTGTTGAATTTGTTAGGAAAGTAACTATGGATGTTTTATATATCAAACAAAACTTTATCATGTCCCCTTCTTACCTATGTAACTGATTTTATCTGATAACGAAAGGTTGTCAATTTTATAGATGTTTAAACTTTGTCTCCGTTTAAAGCACCATTTGCACCATCATCCAAATTTTCAATGAAACAACATCTTTCCTCATTTCGAACTCTAGTTCTTGTGATTGTTTTCATCCCTTCAAAATTTAATGATGTTAAGACTTTCACTGCATCTATTTAAGCCACAATGGCCATGGAAGACAAAATTGAAAGGATCAATTAGACCATCTTAGCTTGGAAAAAGAAATTTAGTCAAATGAAAAAGATGACGTCGTTGACGTCATTTGGCAAAACAGTCAAAAATGACATATTTTTTAAAACGTTATGTGGAATAAAATTTCAAAGTAATAATAGATGTTCTATATATCAAACAAAACTTCATCATGTCCCCTTCATACCTATGTAACTAATTTTACTCAGTGACAACATTTGTGAATTTCATAGATGTTTAAAATGGGGACACGTATTTTGGGACACCCTGTATGAATTTGTGACTATAACGTATAATATGACTCCATCTTAGGCATACTCCTGTTTGTAAAATGACTTCTGCATCCACATCAAGTAAGACAACAGAACGGACGAATAGTATGGTGTGGTCAGATGGTCGCAGTGCAGGGTCCAGTTCCACGCCCAAGTCCCCTCCCAGCGTGATCATGCGTAACGGACAAATGATACCCCGCCTTCCCTTCTGTGCTGCGTATGACGGTGTCAACTTGAGACGTACACGCACCATCTCCGAGAGCATACAGGGCGTGGTGGAGGAGCAAGAACAGCAGGCGAAACGTGATGAATTAAAATCTGAAGATACGGACGACGCATTCTTGTTTGAAATTCTCGAGGAAGAGCCGCAGACTGCATTCAGTCGATCACAAAGCAAACGTGCTTCAAGGAATGTTCGTTTGTACACTAGTAAAATCTTCGTTTTGTTGTGTAAATCGAACACAACTAAAATATTAGACGATGCTGATCCCATTTTAGGGTTTGGTGATCACATTAAAGGTTATATTGACATTATTCTGGACTATAACGCGATAGAAAATCGTCTGATTGTCACAATAAATGGCGCGAGAGTCTTTAAGAAAAGCAGAAGTACGCCAAACTTATACGTTACGATAACGCCAGTGGAGAAACCGAAAAGGAGGTACAAAACTCGAGTTATACGTCGAACCCGGGAACCAAACTTTGAAGAAACGTTTATTATCGAGCACGTGAATAAGAAATGGATGCACATCCTGGCAATGAACGTGCAACTCCGGCGCGTGAAAATGTTCCGTGATGCCGTGATAGGGGGAGCTGTTATCTGGTTGGATGATATCGACATTTTGTCACATGGTAAAATGAACACCAGACTTTTGTTGAATTAACCCTTACCCAAACGACTAAATTTTAGACTATTCCAAATTCAAATATATATGTTGCAGACGACAATATCAGGCGCATGGAAATTTGCATATGTAGGTGTTTCAGGGTGGAAAACGTTTTGGGAAATGAAGAAAATGCTTGTCGCAAGTAATTTCTTCATTTACCAAAATGTTTTCCAATGCCTTCATCTTGAAGGGTGTCAAAAGGCGTCACTGTTTGGGAATGGGTAAAATTAACCCTTACCTAAATGACATCATTTTAAAGTACATTTTTGTAGCTTGTGTAGACGTCAAACTTGGGAACATACTTCTTATCTGTTAGAAGTTAGAACCAAGGTCAAAGTCATCTATAAATGGCACCATGCTCTGGAAAAAGAGACGTTTATAGACATTTGTGTTCCACAGCATACATTGATCTCTAGAGATACCACAGTTAGGTCTGGGGCTATATGTACAGTTATATTCAGGTAGATCTAACATTTCGTTTAGCATCGAGAACACATTTGTGACCCGTCACGCTAAAAGGGACCTTATCCGAACTCCAAAAATCCAAGTTTTGACAAACTTGTCAGACTCGGCACATATCAACCAGATACCGTATGCGAAAAATGAACATATAGTGAGAATCCGATAGGGAAAACATGCCACATTCAGAAAAATACATACAAGACTTCGTGAAAAGTGTCGGTCCTAGTCTGGCTGCGCGGACTGTGCAGACTGACTAGGGTCGATATTTTTCACCCTTCCTATAATGTCCTTTTTAGCATGACAGGTCACATATACAGTATTTAGTACAAGTCTGCGAAATTGCTCACTTCTGAGCCAGGTAGCCTCTATAATGTATCGGGGAGTATTTCTGGTACATTAGACAGTATAGATCTATGTTGAGTTTATGATTCAAAGGACACATACGTTTGTCCTGTATAGCCTATTTGTGCCTGACTGTCTCTACGGACTGTCCGACACAGGCGTCCGTAATTTGAGCCTTGGCACCATCTAGACTATTCTTTATCTTTATCTTTATAATTTATGATAAAGAATAGTCTAGATGGTGCCAAGGCTCAAATTACGGACGCCTGTGTCTACGGATGCATGTCTTTTATTCTGTATTGGAAAATAATTACCTCTTTTAAGGTATTTTGGTAAATTCGACATTGACAAATGACCTTGACCCTAGTGACAGACATTTTTAAAATGAGAAAATAGGATTCTAAAAAGTATCACCAAAAGTCCTATTTTCGTGTCTTGTTTATTCAGTACACTTAATAAAAGCTACCAACACGAAACTATGTGTGAAAAATAATAGGTGAATTAAATGATATCGTGTGGGCTATATATCTAGCATGGATCCCTTTAATTTCGAATGTAGCAAGGTCCCATTTTGTCCATTCCATCCTTTTGTTCCTTTCGTCATTCATTTTATTTCATACGTAAGTGAAAGTGACATTTAAAAAACAACCTCTTGTTTGACGTAAATTGCCTCTGCGGGAAATTTACTTTGTGGTGTATATTTCCTTAATTTATATCAAGCATTGGTCACTTAAATTCTAAATATTGCAAAGTCCTATTTTGTCCATATTTATGCTATTGTACTTGTCGGCATCAATTTCAGCTCATACGTAAACGAAAGTGACATGTACGTTCGTATTTAAACAACTCATTATTTGACGTAATGATCTCAGTGGGGGACTGAGTACTTTTCACTTTTGGATATATACTAATTTCGACATTAACCCTTTCCCAAACAAGACCTTGTTTTGACGTCCCTAATAGAAAAGGCCTGGGAAAACATTGAAACAAAAGAAGAAACTGCTGATAACCAGCAGTTTCTCCTTTTGTCTCAATATTTTCCATGCCATAATTTACATAAATTCTATCTTTTATAACTTCCATTTTGTCATTTTTTGGCAGTTTTTGAAGTGGATCACCCTAAAATTTTGTCGTTTGGGAAAGGGTTAACTCTAAACAAGACCTAATTTACGTCAACCTTTATGAAAGGGACGTGAAACTATTGACGGACAAGAAGTAAATGCCGAAAAACGACATTTTTATAATTGTGACTTACGTTTCGAAAATAAATAGCCGATATTTATTCTAATGATATAAAGATGACTTGGAGGGAGGAAAAGCTAAATTTTATAGCAAAAAGCCCAGCAACGACAACAAAAACAAAACAAAAATAAAATAATAAAAAAAAAGAAAAAAAAACTTTTCCTGATCGTCAAAATTTATTATAATTTAGAATGCCATGATGTTAGTGACAATACCATATTTGGTCATATACAATTCTGGACAATCGTAATTCTAGAATAACCACCGCGTCAAGGCCACGGGTGGTAAACGGCCCTACGTCAAACAAAAACTGCGGACCTGCCTTCACGGGTGGTAAACTTTGGAACGACCTCCAAAAAGAGGTAGTGAATTTCTGTTCCCATAGCACATCCGGGAACCCGCGAGGTCCAATGGCTAAAAACGTGTAAACAAAGGTAGGTGTCGGTGGTTCTTTTGATCGTTTTCGAGGTTTCTAGCAAAAAATGGATAATTAAGGCAATGCTATGTCGTGTAAAAATGACTTACCGACGCACACGGCCCAAAACTGCGGTCGAAACCGAAGTAATTTCCGCTGGATCGTTTTTAAAAGTTCGAACACGATATTGCTTTTTTACAACAGTTTGTCAACAACTGTCACCTTCTTGTATAATTTGTGGTCTTCCGCGAAGAATACAGCCCCGGTACGTTCGTCCTGGGAAAACGAGTACTCTGTATCACATATCCTGTTAAAAACGGCAACGGGCGCATTATTTAAGAAAATGATTTAGAAAATTCCAGTAGAGGTCGTTCCAATAAGGTAGAGCTTGTTCCAATTTGAATGAGATCGTTCCCAGTGCTCTCCTGTTTTATACAATGAAATAATGCCTGTGATATCAGACCAGCCAAACTAAGACAAAAATTAATGATGGCGTTTGAAATATCAGAATTATCGTCATATCAGAGGCGTCGTTTTGTTTACTGACAAAAAGTGACCGCAATAGTGCACCTCAAGCACTTCGTGCTCAGGTGAGCTAAAAGTGCGTTTCAAGAGATCCATGCGTAGAGTTTAAGAAACATCAGAAACAGACTTTCATGTAAAACAAAGTCACCACACAAGACAAAACGACGCCTCTGATATGACGATAATTCTGATATTTCAAACGCCATCATTAATTTTTGTCTTAGTTTGGCTGGTCTGATATCACAGGCATTATTTCATTGTATAAAACAGGAGAGCACTGGGAACGATCTCATTCAAATTGGAACAAGCTCTACCTTATGGGAACGACCTCTACTGGAATTTTCTAAATCATTTTCTTAAATAATGCGCCCCGTTGCCGTTTTTAACAGGACATGTGATGCAGAGTACTCATTTCCCCAGGACGAACGTACCGGGGCTGTATTCTTCGCAGAAAACCACAAATTATGCAAAAAGGTGACGGTTGTTGACAAACTGTTGTAAAAAAGCAATATCGTGTTTGAACTTTTAAAAACGATCCAGCGGAAATTACTTCGGTTTCGACCGCAGTTTTGGGCCGTGTGCGTCGGTAAGTCATTTTTACACGACATAGCATTGCCTTAATTATCCATTTTTTGCTAGAAACCTCGAAAACGATCAAAAGAACCACCGACACCTACCTTTGTTTACACGTTTTTAGCTATTGGACCGACCTCGCGAGTTCCCGGATGTGCTATGGGAACAGAAATTCACTACCTCTTTTTGGAGGTCGTTCCAAAGTTTACCACCCGTGAAGGCAGGTCCGCAGTTTTTGTTTGACGTAGGGCCTATTTATTATAATGATATAAATATGACTTGGAGGAAAAGCTAAATTTTATAGCAAAAACCCCAGCAACGACAACAATCAAAGTACTGAAAGTACTGTTAGAGAGCGTATTTGACACAACATAAAATTTCAAACTGTTACAATATTGCATGCTTACATAATTGGGAGCATTCTGTGTAATCGTCATGCAAAACCATCCTCGAATATAAGTGGAGTTGTGTCAGGCCCGTAGGAAGCAATTTCATATTGTTGAAGCCCGTGTGTCTGAATTATTGAGGGGGGGGGTGGGGGCTAAATTGGATTTTCCCTAAATTTTCATTGTAAAATAAGGAGAGTTCAGCACTTTTGGCTATGCATTCAACCATAAATGGAGGAATGTATTAACTATTGACAACATAATTGAAGCCTCTTTTTCTGTGATGCAGCATAGTGTCACCATACAACAAAAAAATTCCGAACAACAATTTTTGAAGTGGTCCACTTCAAAAGCTGATGCAAATGACAAAAAAATATTTTTAAAGTTTAGAATTGTGCATAATATTGTTCAGAAAATATTGAGGCAAAAGGAGAAATTGCATCAATGTTTTCAAAAACTTTCTCTTGGAGACACGTTTGATTGGGAAAGGGAAATTCAAATCAACCCATTCATAAATGTATGAGAAGTTGAGTTGATAAGGAAATAATTATGCTCTAATGACCCTTTTATCCATGGCATAACATACTATGGCTTTACTACACTATGGCTTTACTACACATTGCCCAGATAGACACTCACTATGCACTAGAATCTGTCTGTGGAATGTGATTCTATTTTTAGACTGTTTGCATTGTCCAAAATTTAGGTTACATGACTTGACTGAATTACCTGCATGACCCAATTGTAAATGACAAATTACTACACTGATCTTTTTTCTATTTAATTAAGACTTGTTTACTCGAATTTTTTGCATAGATCATACAAGTCATATATTTTTATATAATGACATGTATGGTTGTAGACTATTCCAATTGTTGTTTAGATCTATTTTGTCTTCATTGGAAGGAACTATTTCTGTTGTTCGGTTTGCAAAATATTGGCTTGTGGCCTCTGGCTGCAATAGAGAGACTACGCTCTCTAAAAACAAAACAAAAAAAATAAACTTTTCCTGATCGTCAATTTTTTTTATAATTTAGAATGCCATAATGTTAGTGACAATACCATATTTGGCCATATACAATTCTGGACAATCGTAATTCTAGAATAACCACCGCTTGAAGGCAGGTCCGCAGTTTTTGTTTGGCGTATTTATTCTAATGATATAAAGATGACTTGGAGGAAAAGCTAACTGTTATAGCAAAAATCCCTGCAACGACAGTAAAAACAAAACAACAACAACAACAACAACAAAAATGTTTTCCTGATCGTCAAAATTTCTTATAATTTATAATGCCACAATGTGAGTGACAATACCATATTTGGTCATATACAATTCTGGACAATCGTTATTCTAGAATAAACACCGCCTCGAGGCAGGTCCACAGTTTTTGTTACTGGTCGATTAGTCGTAACGTGTGGGCGGGAACTGATTGTCGCTTTTCAATAGAAACCTCGTAACTGCAGCTTGTTTTAAGCTGCAGCTACGAGGTTTTGTTGAAAAGCAGAGAAATGATATGGGATCTGAAGAAATGGTCAACATTTTGTACTTGAGACCAACAAGACTCTACTTTGTGCCTTAAAACCATTACCACTCAGTGACGCCTTTTGACGCCCCATTTATAAAGGCTTAGGAAAACATCGTAGGAAATGAAGAAATTGCTCGTGACAATCAATTCCATCATTTTCCACATCGTTTTCTTCCGAAAAAAAAAGCAAAATATAAATTTAATTGACTTGAAATTGTTGATGCAACATCTTTGCATTTTGACAAGTCTACAAATATTTCTGTTCGGTAATGGGTTAAAACGAAAAGAACTTTGAGATATATCTCTTGTCTTGCAATAACGATACCACCGAGTGGGGCTTTGAACATCGCGTTCAACAATTTTCGAGTTATATTATGGCGGCCGTTATACCTATCCATGAATACCTGCTTTTTCTTTCATCAATACTAGCAAACCATTATTTCCAATCATCAATCTGGCCCCGGTTTCTCGAAAAAAAAACTTTAAGTACCTTCTTATGCTCAAATTTGAGCACCGTGCTCAAATCGCACGAAATCCACGTGAACTTCAATCGAATACCCTTCAACGTTGGAGAGTATCCCTTTGAAGTTGAGCATGTTCTCTTGAGAATATACTTAAGTTTTTTCGAGAAACCGGGGCCTGGTGACACCAGAATTAATCCCTTCCAAAACGATAAAATTTAGACTTTTCTACTTTAAAAGTTGCTACAGACGAAAAAGTGTCGGTTAACTTAGAAACGATATGTGTTAACCCTTTCCCAAACGTCAAAATTTTAGGGTAATCCACTTCAAAAACTGCCACAGATGACATATGGATGTTATTAAAGATAGGATTTGTGTAAAATATGGCACAGAAAATATTGAGACAAAAGGAGAAACTGCTGGATATCAGCAGTTTCTTCTTTTATTTTAATGTTTTCCCAAGCCTAAATTTTCTATGAGGGTCGTCAAAACCAGGTCTTGTTTGGAAAGGGTTAAATATAGCACAGAAAATATTGAGGCGAAATGAGAAATAATCAGCATTTTCTTCTTTCGCCACAATGATTTTCTAAACCTATTTACATGGGGACGTCAAAACCATGCCATGTTTGGAAAAGAGTTAAGCAATACAATTTTCTTTCAACAGCTAAATATATCGTCGGTGTTAAAGGGACATTTCATTCTCATTCCATGTTTTTAAAGTATGTCTTGATGCCAAGATTGGTTATTCTTATGAGTATAAATGCTATTAGCTTTTTGAAGTTGTTGCTGATAAGCGAGAAACACGCATTCAAAAATTGAGACAGAATCGACAAATTCCATATAAATCCGAACTGTTGTCCACAACAATTTGATAAATACTAACACAAAAATATATATTTCTCGTAAACGGCGTAATATTTTGGCTTGAAATTTTCAGTATTTCCATAAGAAAATATGCTCTTTCAGATAAAAATTTAAGTAAAATTTATTACAAAAAATCTGAAATGTCACATTAATACAAAGCCTCGTTACTATGTGTATATATAGCTTTAATTAAACTGCAGTTACGATGTTTAGCAATAACACCGACGTTGCTCATATTTGGTAATGCCCGCTTACATAAAGTCGACAATCCTAATTTTGGAACAGCGACATACTTTGATACAGGAAACATTCCCACAATTTATCAGACCTGACACCCAATGTCGATACGTGGGTGGGGGTATTTTGAAAACAAAAGAAACTTTCAAGACCATGTAATGCACTGTCACAACAATAACTTATCTAGAGTATGCCTGCATCAATGTACACAGAAAATGTACCTAGAGTAATAACAGATTTGGTATTTTTTAACTTAATACTTGCACTTGTTCTCTATTGTTGTGCCCAACCTTAATTTCTATATTTGTTCACAGTTTAACACGCATTCATCCGGTTAACCCTTTCCCAAACAAGACCTGGTTTTGACGTCCCTAAAAGAAAAGGCATGGGAAAACATTGAAACAAAAGAAGAAACTGCTGATAACCAGCAGTTTCTCCTTTTGTCTCAATATTTTCTGTGCCATATTTTGCACAAATCCTATCTTTAATAACATCCATTTTGTCATTTGTAGCAGTTTTTGAAGTGGATCACCCTAAAATTTTGCCGTTTGGGAAAGGGTTAATCGCTAAATAGAAATAGTTATGTGACCCCTCTACTCACGCTAGAAGAAACACATGGAAAATATGACGTACTAAATGGGTAAAAAGTCTATATAGAGCGTGCACGCATAAAATATACGCGTCGACGCATAAATTTTATGCGTCGACGCGTATATTTACGCGTCGACGCATAAAATTTACGCGAGCAGTTGAAATTATATGCGTCGACGCGTAAATTTTACGCGAGCAGTAGTAAAAAATGTGAAACCGAGGCTGGCCAATGGGAGAGGCGGTTACAAACCTTTCCCTTTATACAATAAAATTGGTGGATGAAACGAAGGATCTCATTGGTTAATAGATAAAATACGCGTCGACGCGTATATTTACGCGAGCAGTTGAAAATTTACGCGTCGACGCATAAATTTTCAACTGCTCGCATAAATTTTATGCGTCGACGCGTAAATATACGCGTCGACGCATAAAATTTACGCGTCGACGCGTATATTTTATGCGTGCACGCTCTAAATAGACTTTTGACCCATTTGGTACGGCATAGGAAAAAGTGTAAAGAACCGCTAGATACGAAAAATCTTTCAAACAAAACCTGATAAAAAGTTATTGATGACCACCCACAATTTTGCTTGGTCGTCAATAACTTTTTTCATCGGGTTATGTTGAAAAGATCTACAACAGTCATCTAATCTCTGGCGTGTTCTCACCTTAAACCAATTTCAAATTGGTCAAATATTTACAGAATGATTGAGTATTTTCTGAATTATGTCAAGTGATTCCGCGCCAACGTATAGAAAAGAAAAAAAAAACTGGTCACTCACCGCCTAATCGTTTGAGGCAGAAAATCCACAAATTTTCTTCAATTCTACTTGTCATTTGGCCGAATTACTCTTTATAAACAACTGGTATTATGAAATGCCATAATTATGTTTAATTAAGTATAATGAATACTAGTATAGAAGACATAATGCCGTGTGTTTGACGTCGAGTACTTCACCATATCATAGATGATCTTTTGGGCATTACATCTACGGAAATTATGAAAATAATAATTTGCAATAGGTTAAATAAAGTAGAATGACCCTGTTTATCCTTTCAAAACAGTAAAAACGTTGTTTGTAATTTGCACAAAATAATACAAATACATTTGTATCTTCTTGTCTCAATATTTCTTTTCTATCTAAAAACAAAATACGTAATTATATGTATCATGCAAAAATACTTGCAAATAAATGAGCAATATAGTGAATACGTCAAGATTAGGCATATAACACGTAAATGGAATGGGTTTTAAGGTACAGGTCTATGTTCTAACGACATTTCTCTATTTTATTCGGTTAGTTTCTAAAAACGCTAAATTATTAATTTAATATTGGCCTTACAATATGTTTATGCATATCTACGTAGATTCTAGTAAATAACGACGCAAGACTTTTGTCAAGTGATCAACAAAACGAAAGAAAATACGTTTGTATACCAAAACAGAGCAGACGAACAATGTCCGAGTTTAACGTTTTTCTGTTTTATTTTACCGCCGGAAATAACTAGTATGAGGCGACTGTCAAAATCGTAAGGACGCCATTTTAACCGTGCTAGCGGGAGGCCGGTAACCAATCAACGTTCCCTACAGGAAAACCGGTTACCGAACGAAAATTGGACGCCTGCTTCTGACAGAACGAACAAAACAAATAAATAGCCATTGTATATTTTTCCTGTTAAACTCTTTTCCAAATAATATTGTTTCGTCGGCTTCAATGCAGACGTAGATTTACAGATGGAGTATTTTTATGAAAATTGGCGTAAATTAGAGCAAGAATATCATTCGTCTATGTAAAGCATACAGAGAAAATAGATATCTGCCTTTTTCATTTTTAGGAATATGAATTGATTGTAAGGTCTATGCCAGCCTGTGCATTGCACTAGTCTACAATTTTGTCTCCTGGGAAAGGGTGAACCTTTCCCCAAACGACACCAATGCTACAGTTAAAATGTGATAGCTTAGTAGCCTAGTGCAGATGGCAAAATGGGTGTTGATAAATGTTTGATTTTTGTACAATAAAACACAGAACAATTTGAGACAAAAGGAGAAAATGCTGGATATCAGCATTTTCTTCTTTTGTCACAATCTGTTCCCAGTCCTTTTCTTTTAAAAAGATATCAAAGCAAGGTTTTGTTTCGGGAAAGGGTTAATTCTCCCTTTCTCAAACGCCCTCAATACGTGATCTAAATATTGGTCAAGGAATTTCGGGATCAGTCCATATTGCTTTGATTAAATTAAATTATTTTCTCTCTTTTGTTTTTAAAAATGCAATCTATTAATTTTGTGCTCAATTATTGATGTTGACTTTGGATGGCGATAGGCCTTTTATGACATTTTATCATACCATTTGACCACCGGAAGCCTTTTAGCGCATGTGCGAGCTTAAATGATGGTTCTATCCCCTAATACTGTACTTCATGGTCAAATGGTAGGTAAACCAAAGTGTAAAAGGAATTTAAAAATGGGGGTAATTTATAAAATTTCGTCACTTTGGTTTTATATTCGATCACCATTTGACTTGTCCAAGGCTGTCCTTATTACGCTTGAATGTTTTCAAGTATTGGCCTTAAACGGATAGTAGTTCAAACTATCTGAAAACCATCTGCACTTCTAAAGACCATCGGTACAGTAAATGAAATGAGAAGTAAGAACCTTTAATCAGCAACTTAAACTTGCAAAAGAACATCTGTGGTAAAACAATGACTTTTTTATTTGAACTTTTTCAGAAAATGTTTAACATAAGTCAGAAATTTGGATTGCATTTCCAGTCTCTCATTAAAATTCACATTATAAATTGATGCCAGTGGTACTTAGAGAAAAAAAGCTTCGTAATCAGTTTGTTTCAACACACTGTTCGTATGGCTCTCCCTAGTTTTCATCCACGACGAGGTTATGCAAATGACAGATTTTCTACGCATGACATTCGGAAATAGACTGGCGGAAATGGCCGAGCGCCGAGTCGGTCTGCGGCCTGATGAAGTTCGGAATCTGGTTCTGACAGCCCGCGTCATGGACGTATATAAGAACATATAAACTACTGTCGGCCTTTTATTATTTGGACTGGATTGCTTTGAAAAACAAGGCTTTGATAAAAGACCTTCAAGTAAGTATTTGTTTAGATATATTTTGTATAAGATATATTTGGTAATTGGCTTGGACAAAGAATCTGAGACCACAAAAGAGCATTAAAGTTTTGTTTTGAGAACTTCTTTAAAGGTATGGCAATATATTTGTCCCTAGATTATAATCTTATTCTAAGGGGGAATGCTCCAGTTTCCTATTCTTTTTTCTCAATAATAGAATGTATTTATATTTTGTATGTTGAAACTACATGTTATTACCAATTGAAAAATAAAATAAAAATGGATGGTCAGCGATCTTGTTTGAATTTTATAGGCATTCGTATCACATACCCCTCAATCGAAAAATTGCACAATTTCTTAATTACCGTCGAAATGGTAAATTGTAATGACGTGTTCTATTATTGAAAATATGGTAGCGAAACATATATTGGTACGAAACATTTAATTTACTACAGTAATGACCGAGTGTTCCGAAAAACTGGAGCGTTCCCCCTTAAAAAATAATTTAACCTATTCTAGAATGTTATTTGGGTGCAGAGTCGGGCGTAAACGGCAAGCGAACTTACCAAATAATACACGTATTCTTCGTTATCGCCCGAGTTTCTGTTTGATGCCTATTTCAACACATCAATAGACAAAATAGATATAAAAATATAAAACATCTGAAACATCTTTCATTAATTTAGACAAATGATTTCTAGTTCAAAGTATTGTCCAAACTTGTCCAATATCAGTTCAATTTAGGAATTAGCGATTGAATGTGAATATATTTTTTTTTTCAAAAAAAAAAAAAAAAAAAAAAATAATAATAATGATAATAATAATTAAGAAAGGCTTTATCTCACTGTTTCATGAAGACCCTACGGGAAATACGTGTATGTGATCATCTTAAATCACATTCCTTTACAATTATATTTTACAGTTCACAACATCGTTCTAATTATCGCATTTCTTGGGCATTTTTTTTCATAACGACTTTAACATGATAACAATTTTAGTCAATTAAGATTTTATGGTAGAAACTTTGGTAAAATATAGTTCTGACATCGGTTAGCTCAAATTGGAGGGCTTATCTATTTAAAAGGGCATGATTTCAATATTTTTATTTGCAAATGTAGGAGGGTATATTGTAGTATAGGCATTTGTTGTCTTTGAAACTTGTAAAAACAAAATATACTTAGAGCATGTTTGCTCAAACCGAGCTTTGAACAGTTTTAAAATTTCTTATCAAAAACCTACTTATGCGTGTGTTCCGCACGCTTTACTGAACTGTTCGGTCGAGTTTTTTTCCACCCATATGTTAATAAATAGGCCTAAGGTTTGTTTGGTAAATTTGCATTGTGTTTATGTTGATTAAGATCCCCTCTAAAACGGGTGATTGAAGATGGGTTCTGCATAGCATTAAGTGATTGTGACGAATCCTTAAAAAACGCAGGTTTTCGGAAACATTGTAAAAGTAAAAAAATGTTATGATTTACTTTTTGTAATTTATGTTGACGCTTTTGAATTTGAACCAGTCGAATGATTGTTGTTTTTCTAGACATTTACTTCGATTGATTTTAAATATATTGATCAGTTTTCTTTTTATTTCAGGCACACAGACAAAATGAACCGCCCTTTAATAACAGTCGTCTTCATTGCCGCCATTTTGGTTGTGTCGGTCACGTGTCAACAAGACGCGATGTTGGCGCCCCCTGGTCGACCGTCAGAATTCCAAACACCAGAACAACTACGATCATATTTGAGAGCTTTAAATAATTATTACGCAATAGTCGGCAGACCTCGGTAAGTACCGGCATCAAAGGTTTAATTTCTCATCTGTTTCTTTTAAGGTAGTCCACCCCTGATGAGATTCGCATGACGTCGGAATTATTCGGGCGCGATCGAAAACATTCGGCGGTGGAACTCTAAACGAATGCGCCCGAATATGTTCGGATACGTAACGACGCCGCTAGAAAAGAAGCCGATGTGTCATGAATCTCAAAATGGTGACATTACGGGCATTCTACCTTAATCGAAAGAAGAGACGATCGTGCCTAAAACAAAACATCATGTTGTTGTTTTTTTATAAGGCTAATGCCTGAAATGAACTTTCTACCAAACGTCTTTGATATGATCTATATGAACTCGCCCTTATTTTTCTTCACATGTTTGCACGTTTTACGTATAAAATAAGATACAGTGTTGGTGATGATTCAATAATTTATTATTTCGCAACCAAAAGATTGCTACCGCGAATTGTTTTAGTCCGCGACAATCCCATTTAATTATCCACACCACGAGTTTAACAAGAAAAGGAAAAATACGATTACCGTAATATGTTTGATTTATACCACTAAAGAAACATTTTCAAGTGCTGACTTCCTGAGTCCTGGGGCCTGTTTCATCAAAATATTTAACACGGTGGGGATTGTGCATGCTGGGATGGGTAAATCTACGGACAAATTTGCCTCGCTTCAGGTAAGACCTTTTGCAATAACTTCCTTATTGCTGCGCCAATTAAAAAACGGTTTGTTGCATGTACCCCGCCTTACTGAGCTCTTTCCTCCGATGTATGCTTTACACGAAACCTTTTTGTACATTTTGCGAAAAGTGATATCCAACCGACCAGAAAAACGACAAAAAATCTGGTCGTTTTTCGGGTCAGTTGGGATCAATTTTTGGGAAAAATATGGGGAGTTTTCAAATAAGTAATACACCTGAAGAAAGCGCTCAGTAAGGCGGGGTACATGCAACAAACCGCTTGAAAATTGACACAGAAATAAGAAAATTATTGCACAATTTCATACCTGAAGCGTGGCTTATTTTGCCGTAGTCGTTATCATTTCGTTTTCTGGTCAGTTGGGATCATTTTTTGGAAAAATTAAAAGGATACCACATATAATCCATGTATCCGAGGAAAGGGATTTTCAAGGCGGGGTACATGCAACAGACCTTTTGAAAATCGACAAAGAAATAAAGGAGTTATTGCAAAATATTTGACAAGATTCGAGATTATTTTTGTCCGTATTCGTTATCCATCCCAGCATGCACAATCTCCACCGTGTTTAAGACGTATTTTTGACTTACCGACGACTTAAAAAACGCTTAAAACAACAATCGCATTACCTAGCTTTTGGTTGATTGGCGATACGCGACTCTTCCCCTTAACATGTGGTAAGACAAAGGTAAGTCAAAAAATACGTCTTAAATGTTTTGATGAAACTGGCCCCTGGCCCCGGTTTCTCGAAAAAAAAAAACTTAAGTATATTCTCATAAGAACATGCTCAACTTCAATGGAATACTCTCCAACGTTGAAGGGTATTCGATTGAAGTTCACGTGGATTTCGTGCGATTTGAGCACGATGCTCAGATTTGAGCAGGAAAACGTACTTAAGTATTTTCGAGAAACCGTGGCCTGATGTCTTGTGGTTATCTAAAATGTGTCTCCGGATTCAGGCTCAAATTAATTGGTATCTCTAATATTGCAGGTTTGGACGAAGTGTCAGCAAACGACAGATGGAAAAAGTGTATAAAGATGCCGTGGATAATTGTGAGTTTTGGACATATTTCTTGTACTTTTTAACCCATTGCCAGACGAAAAGAATTAGGCTTGTCCAAATTCGAAGAGTCTGCAGACCACCATTCAAAGTGAATAAACGTTTAGAATTATTGGTTTGTTGGGGTAAAAAAAACATTGAGGGAAATGAAGAAATTGCTTGTCACAAGCAATTTCTTCATTTTCCACGATGTTATTCCGTAGTCAATATCTTGAAGGGAGTCAAAAATAGTAATTGTGTGGTAATGGGTTATGGTGCTAACGATTTTGAACATGTTCTATTATTTTCTTTATTTATCAAAGATTACTTATAAAGACACTATCGGGCATGTTTAAACACCAGCATAATGATAAACTCATTTTTAATCTGGCATTCGAAGAATCTAAACAATTTAATAAACGTTTTGTATACATTTTTAAAGGTAAACATTTTTCAAATCGTCTTAAAATTTTTTAATTTTAAATCTGTTCCAGACGACAGAGTGGATATGAATTAAGATATGATTTGTGAAAAAAAGGAAAGAAAAAAATGTACCAAGACAAATAAAGAAAATGCTTGTTATAAACAAAAATGACTGAAGCATGGTTTACATTTGATCGAAATTTGTCGATTAACACTTTTTTGCTAAAAGTTTAAGAAATAAAAAATGAGAAGTAAAATATGCGGTCTTGTTGCATTTTGTGTGTTTTTGCCTTTGGTACTTTTCAAGTTATTCAATATAAATTCAGTATCTTTTCTCTACGTCTATGAACCAGTTCGAGCGTTCTAAACCGCGTGGTTCTAAAATCTGGCAAATCAAATATGAAAAGTACCAAAGCCAGAAAAAACTTAAACGTAATCCCACCAGCCTTCACCTTCTACCATTTACATTTCAAGTAGTCGTCTGTTTATGGTCGAATTTCAGTAAATTGTAAGCCATCTTTTAGTTAACCCTTTCCCAAACGACACAATTTTAGGATCATCCAATTTGAAAGCTGCTGCAGACGACAAAAATGATGATAATAAAGATAGGATTCAGGTGTGATAGAGTCAGGAAAATATTGAGACAAAAGGAGAAACTGATGGTTATCAGCAGTTTCTTCTTTTGCCTCAATGTTTTCCCAAGCCTATTTAATTAGGGACGTCAAAACCAGGTCTTGTTTGGGAAAGGATTAATGAATGTTTGTACACTTTGATACCACATATGATAACACTTTGCTGACATAAGTGTGCTATAATTTCCTATAAACACATTCACACTTTCTTTTGCGTGTCAGTATAGTTAGGAAAAATGAGAAAATGATGTAAACTATTTTACTGCATTTACCTTAATATCTTTTGTTATATTAAAAGAAATATTTACGAGATCGTACATCCATATGATCTTCAAACACAGTCTTAAATTTTGGAAAGTTACGTCATATGTATCAGAAAAGGCAGGGAAAACGAAATCAAGAGAAAAATACGAATAAACAGTTTGAACCCGGATCTGAAAAAGTTCCCTCGTCGCATTTGAGAATAACATGGATCCAGTTCAGTCTGGGCATTCGCACAGTCTGGTCAAGATCCATTTTGTTCCTTAATTAATAGCTTGTTCATTTCTTGTAGCAACTACAAGAGAGCATCATTGGTCATGGCCCAAATGCACTAAGACACTAGCACACTGACACACTGGCCAAAAATGCAACAAGGACGCCTATTTTAGCTTATGAAGTATGTGATACACATTTCCTTCTAAAGCATCCAATCCATCAATATCTACCAAAAACTTCGGGCGTCATCCGTGGCAACGGAAATTTACGATGGTATACACATGTCAGTTCTCGGGCGTCAATCATGGTAACGAAAATTGACGAGGGATATCCTAGTCGATTTTTGTTGCAACGGATGACGTCCGAATTTGCACACCATGTTTGGTATCCAATGATGGATGGAATACCTTAATCCTCTCCCAAACGACAAAATTTTAGGGTAATCCACTTCAAAAACTGCAACAAAAGACAAAGTGGAGTTATTAAAGATAGGATTTGTGTAAAATATGGCACAGAAAATATTGAGACAAAAGGAGAAACTGCTGGTTATCAGCAGTTTCTTCTTTTGTTTCAATGTTTTCCCAAGCCTTTTCTATTAGGGACGTCAAAACCAGGTCTTGTTTGGGAAAGGGTTAAACCCATAAATTCTAAAATCTCGAAACTATAATGATGTATTTTTTCTTCTTTCATTTTTGGCAGAGTAGACTTCCAAGACACGTGGTTCAACTACCCAACAAGCGATACATCTTATGATTATATGGAGAATACAAATATCCCTCTATACAACTATGAGGATTAATTTTTATAAAACATTTGGAGAAAAAGACAATTTTGATGACAATATATAGTGTGGACAAACTTTTGTGTCACCTGTCAAGCGAAAATGGGTCTCTTGTATTTCGTGTTATCTGTTTTTGTGCCAGAGCTAGGATTTTGTGCAGACCGATCCGAATTTTATCAACATCTTCCTCTTTTAACTCAATGTCTTCTCAATACTTTTCCACCGTCGACGTCAAAACAAGGCTTTGTTTGGGAAAGAATTAATTGCAAAGTAAAATTATCCAAGCGCGAAATAAAGGAATCTGGGTTTGGTTGTGCGGGTATAAGGAATATCGACGCCTTTCTTCAAAAACCTCGTATCTGCAGGTTAAAACAAGCTGCAGATACGAGGTTTTGCAGAAAGGCGACGATAGTCATTGGCCACTTGCGAAAAAGACGTAACTAATGCTTATTCAATCTGTATTTACAACACTCTCGAAAGTAGTCAACGATTTATTCCTCATAATTCCTCGAATGACCATTTTCACGAGACAGATCACGCGTATTTCAGTGCTTAATTTATGACTAAATTCAACAATTTACGGTGGCGGTTCAATATTTAATATAATAACATTTGTTATAAAAATAATCTTACGTTTGATTCGAATCAAAAATAAAGTTGATATTACACCTATCTTGCTTATGTTCCTTTTTGGCTTTTTCCCAAACGGCAATGATTTAGACTTCTCCAATTTCAAAGCTGCAGCAGACGTCAGAATGGATGTTGACACTATAGCAAGGAAAATTTTGAGGCAAAAGGAGGAAACGCTGATAATCAGTATTTTCTTCTTTTGCCTCAATGTTTTCCCAGCTCCTTTTGATCAGGGACATCAAATCAAGTATTTTTTGGGAAAGGGTTAACCCTTTCCAAGAATCGACAATAAAACGACTGGTCCTTTTTAAAATTACAAAAAAAAAAAAAAAAAAGAAGAAAAAAAAAAACAAAACAAAAAAACAAAAAAAAAAAAAACAGTTAATTACAAACAATATAATGTAGAAATCTGCTGGTTAACCCATTACTGCACAGTGACACCTTCTGACTCCCTTACAAGAAAATGCTTTGGAAAACATCGTGAAAAATGAAGAAATTGCTTGTGACAAGCAATTTCTTCATTTTCCACATTGTTTTCTAACCCAAAATGTGCAGATCTTTAAAATGTCATCAACTTTAAAATGTCGTCTGCAACAGTTTTCAAATTGGAACAGTCCAAAATTTTGTCGTCTGGTAATGGGTTTTAAAGTATAGAAAACCATATAGGAAAAGGAGCACTGCATTATCCAGTTATCTCGAGGAAAAGGAAATTAATGAAATGTTACTATAGATATAAAGTGTTACAAGTAAGTTAATTTAATACAGACTTTATTTACCAGGACTAACTGAACTTCATTTGAAATTTCCCTAAACAGGAATAATCTAGCTATTCAGATTGACCATTCGGTTTGATTTTTCTTGAATATCTTTTTACCTGCTTGTATGTTCGAAAACCTAGTATGGGTCCCTTTAACCCATTACCACACAATGACTCTTTTTGACTCTTTACATGATTAAGGGTTTTGAAAACATTGTGGAAAATGAATAAATTGTTTGTGACAAACAATTTCTTCATTTCCCACAATATTTTCTATACAAAAATACCAAAAAGTGTAAAATTTTATTCAATTTTAATTGTCGTCTGCAACATCTTTGAATTTGGACAAGTCTAAAATTTTGTCGTTTGGTAATGGGTTAAAAGAAATCATAATCCTGAATATGCATGCGCTAGTTAATGATTACAATACATTTTAGTTGCCTACTAACGTTTTTGATTTTGACCATTGATTTACCTTAAATTCGGCAATTACTGTCCTAATTTTGGTTCATACTTTGTCTGAACCGCATTCTATTACTAATTCATGGGTGGCTAACACAAAAGTAGGCCTACTATATTTTACCCAAGAGATCTTTTTTGTAATTGGACCATGCACGTATCTGTAGCTTTAAAGGCTCATTTAAAGACGTATCAACCAATATTTGACCAAACTAATCTATTTTAGGGGCTTGTGCATGGTGCTGGTACCTAGCTTAATCACGTTTAGAGTGTAATATTTCATAATCAGCGATCACAAGTCATGTATTTGACATCTGTCATTTACAATTGCCCCTCCCCTTTTAGCAACATGACGCACCCAATCTGTACCAGACGTAGATTGTCAGATTATTTAGACAACATAACATGTTTCGAACTAGACACCCACGGTTAAATCTGTACCAAACAAAGCCTGGTCTTGACATCTCTAATAGAAAAGGGTTGGAAAAAAATTGACACAAAAGATGAAAATGCTGATAATCTGCATTTCCTCTTTTTTCCTCAATATTGTCAGTGCTATATGATCGACTAAGTCTATCTTTATTCAAACCCGTTTTGAAGTCTGAAACTCCTTTCAATTTCGATCAACCTAAATTGTTGCCGTTTGGGAAGGGTTAACCGTTCCCCCAATATGACTGGCCAATGATCGCTTTAATAATTTGATTGAATATCCACTGACCAATCAAACGGATGAACCAGTCAACAAAGATCACTGTCGTAGTTCGTCCAAAAACGTCTCTCATGCGGAATATCTGCAGATATTGTTATTTGTATGGACGTTATGTGAGCGCTGTAGCAATCATTTATGTAATAAAAACGAGAAATGTAATAATTATTACAAAACTCGTTGCGATGACATATTCGTATTACATTTCATGTAGCAACCAGAAATGTAATAAAATCAAGAAATGTTATATACTTGTTTTTATGTATTTTTCTCTTTCTCAGAGTGTCTTCTACTGATTCTAAGTGCAAAATGTCGCAGTTTGGTATTGTGTTACATGTCTCTAGTTTATTACATTTCTCGTTGAATGATAGCGAGTAGTTTGGTAACAAGAAGAAAAGTGTAATACATTATAAATTTACTATTTATTTATTATCCCATCATTTTTGCTTCTTAAAGATGTTTCATTTCTATACATGGGGTCACAATTATCATGTAGTCAAAATTTAAAAAAAAAAAATCATTACACAACTTGACTAATCGACCTAAAGACAAAGAGATTACACCGTTACAACAAAATACTCCGATATAATTCGATATTATAATCTGAAATGTCGCTATTGGTAGTTTTGTTACATTTCTAGATTTTATTACATTTCTCGTTGATGGTTCGTAACCAGTTTTGTAATAAAATCGAGAAATGTAATAAATTTTAAAATGTATTTTTTCTGTCTAAGATAGTATCTTAAACTGCAAATGAAGGCTTCAGTTCAGTATTTTACATTCATTGATATAATGTATGAGACAGACATTGGACTCTTACAATCTTAATAAAGCCGAAATGGCCAAATTTTAAAAGTGTTAAAACTACATAAACCTAACGTCATAGTCTCGACTATTGCAGTATCTGTTTTATTTCAGAATCAGAATATCAATCAAATGTTAGATTGTATACAATTAGGTCAAATGTCAAAGTTTAGTAGATTTGTTACATTTCTCCATTTTATTACATTTCTCGTCGATGTTTCGTAACCAGTTGTGTACTAAAATCGAGAAATGCAATAAACTTTTTTGTGTTCAATTTCATTTCAGAAAGTATCTTATACATATATAGGGAGAAAAAGCTTCAGATCAGTTCTTCACAAAATCAAAATACAAGATAGACACTGAAAACTGACAATTTTGATATAGCCAACTATGGATTTTTTACTAGAGTTTTGTTAAAAAGATGATAGGATAATGAATTAATATTCAATATATATCGTATTACATTTTTCTTCTTGTTACCAAACTACTTGCTACCATTCAACGAGAAATGTAATAAACTCAAGAATGTAACAAAATACCAAAGTACGAAAATTAGCGCTTAGAATTAGTAGAAGACACTTTGTGATAGAGAAAAATACATAAAACAAGTTTATTACATTTCTGGTTGCTACATGAAATGTAATACGAATTTTGTCATCGCAACGAGTTTTGTAATAATTATTACATTTCTCGTTTTTACTACATAAATGGTTGCTACAGAGCGCTTAATTGTGCGTTTAGGAGTTGTCCATCAAAACAAGGGCTTGTTTAGGAAAGGACTGACGTCTCAGCACGAAACATGCGGTCAATGTCGAGATTTCTTTTCTCGGGGAAGGGAATGGGGGCAGGGGGTGTAACAACATAAAAATATCAAACCGGTACATTTGGCTAGGCCATGCCAAGACCTACATGTATTGTCTACACAGAGTTGTCGCTAATGTCGATCGATTCAGACCCTATCGTAAGGCTGTCAATATATTACATTGTGACGTGATTTATAACGTCACTGTTTGCATTTGGCATAATAACGGTGGATAATCACGTGATACAATATTTTCAGAAAATCTTCAATAATTTTGTAATTACTGGACCGATTTGAAAACGGTTTGAAGCAGAGAATGTGGACAGACGTCACGCATTAGATGGACGTAAATCTTTTTTTTTAAATCAACTGATAAAAATGTTATTCAAGATAATCCAAAATTTGGTTTATCTTCAATAACTTTTTTAATCTTTATTAATGACTTGCCCAATACACTTAACTGCCCAACAAAATTATTTGCAGATGACACAAAACTCTACATGAGTATGAGCAATCCAAATAATGAAATAACCTTACAAGATGATATATACAATACGTGTCAATGGGCAAACACTTGGGAAATGCAATTTAACGCAAAACAAAATGTAAATCAATGCATGTAGGCAACAGTGAACCAAGTGAATACTTCATGAAAAACAATAAAGATGAAATAATAAAAATAGAAAATACTGATAGTGAAAAGGACCTTGGTGTAATAGTAGACAATAAATTGACATTTGAAAAACATATTAACACAAAAGTAAACATTGCTAATAGAAATTTAGGCATAATAAAAAGATCTTTTACATATATGGATGAGACAATGCTTCGTCACTTATACAAATCTTTGGTTCGACCGCATCTAGAATAAGCATCAGTTATATGGAATCCAAAACTGAAGAAAAACATCATATTAATTGAAAATGTCCAAAGAAGAGCTACTAAGATGGTAAAAAAAGTAAGCATCTGTCATATAATGCTAGACTCAGGAAGTTAGGTCTCCCAACATTAGAATACAGAGGGACAAGAAGTGATTTACTATAAACCTACAAAATAGCCAATAAAATAGACCTGCTCTCAAAAGACATCTTTACAAAAAGGAATGATGCTAGAACCAGAGGTAACTGTTCCAAACTATACAAATACAGATCTAACACAGATCTTAGAAAACATTGCTTCAGCAATAGAATTATAAATGTGTGGAACAGCCTCCCAAGAAATGTTGTAGAAGCACCCAACATTAACAGATTTAAGGCTAGACTTACTAAAGAGTGGGTTACTCCAAACAAGTTTGACCCATTATGCTATAGATAAATATTAGGGTCACCATGAGTAAACAAAATATAAAAAGTATTCTTTTTTTATCATGAATAGATATTTTAACCCTTAATGTGTAATTAATGAATTTTTATGTGAATAGATAGAATTTGTAATTAGGATTTTTAAACAATCAATTTAGGAAAAAATAAGTGATTTTTTCTAAAATGAACAAAGAATTATACGTAATTCTAACCTATTGAGTGTTAAGGGGGAATGCTCCAGTTTTTCGGAACACTCAGTCATTACTGTAGAAAATTTAATGTTTCGTACCAATATGTTTCGCTACCATATTTTCAATAATAGAACACATCATTACAATTTACCATTTTTGACGGTAAAGGTGTATTTTTTATGCGAAACTGATTTCCTCAAGATGGAAATCGATTTTTAGAGCAAGAAAGTCGCAAGAGTGTATGCAGTTACCACTGTTTTGCGTTATTTTATTGATGTGTAGCTTATAAAAAATGCTGTAATTCACTAATAAGTGCGCTGACCTATACATTTTCTTCTTGAATTATTACCAGGACATGTTGCTTAATACTATGAGGGAGTTTTATCAAATTCTATTATGTAGAACTTGAAATATTTCCAAAAATATGCACATTTTGACATAAAACACTCCAGCTTCGTTGATCTAACCGAAAACGTGAGCATGCTGTTTTATACATTTACGCGTTTGTAATAGCACATATTTTGGGTTTTCTGTTCATATTAAATGTAAGACGTTACTTTAAATCCGTTTTCGGGACTAAACGATGAATATACAGCATTTTATTAGCATTTTAGTGACCTTGGACAGGTGCAAGAAATTGTGCATTTTTTCGATGAAGGGGTATGTGATACGAATGCCTATAAAATTCAATCAAGATCGCTGACCACCCATTTTTATTTAATTTTTCAATTGGTAATAACATGTTATTTCAACATACAAAATATGAATAAATTCTATTATTGGGAAAAAATTTAGGAAACTGGAGCATTCCCCATTAAAACACATACACAAAAGTAGTGCGAGAGGACAATCGTAACAAACACAAGGGGTAATATCCCAACTAACAACAGAGGAAAACATCAAGAAAAGGACCAAGAAGAAGCCAAGAGCTTATGTACATGACTGTATGTGAAATGTACATCAAGGTCTCTACGACTACATGAACTACATGAACATTATCGATTGGTTTTTCAAAAATCCAACACGTCCAGCTTATTCATGGCATTTCCCCAGCTTCTCTGCTTCAAACCGAATTCAATTTGGTCAAGTATTTAAAAAAAAGATATTAAAGATTATCGGAAATTCGAAGTCACGTGATTATACACCGTGTTTATCCAATAAAAGTCTGCAAATGTAGCGATCACGCTCGGGCTCACTCATCCGAACAATATTAATCATCCAAATCATCCGTACATTTGGGTTCCAGCCAATGAAAATTTATATCATATTTCTAACTCTCGTGCAATTTACAGCCAACCATTCGATAAAGAAATCCCGCCAACCCCCGAGATTAGATGAGATTCTTTATCGTAATGACAGAGCTCAATCGTTTCGTAATTTAACCCTTTCCAAAACAAGACCTGGTTTTGACGTCCCTAATAGAAAAGGCTTGGGAAAATATTGAGACAAAAGAAGAAACTGCTGATAACCAGCAGTTTCTCATTTTGCCTCAATATTTTCCATGCTATATTTTACACAAATCCGGTCTATATTAGAGTCCATTTTGTCGTCTGCAGCAGCTTTCGAATTGGACCACCCTGAAAAATTGTTATTTGGGAAAGGGTTACTAGTAATTGTAAGTAAGGACGATGGAAAGAGAGTGTGCGATACAAAAATACTGCAAACATTGGTGGAAAGGTGAAAATGCTGATTATTGGCATTTCCCCTTCTACTTGAAGTTTTTTAAATACTTTTTATTTAAATTTCACCAATGTGAGTTTGAAATTGAATTTTTAGAAGTGTATCCTATTGACTACTGACATTCATATTTAAACAACATCGTTTACACGGTGTTTAATCACGTGACTCAAAATTTCCGATAATCTTCAATATCTTTTTTAATACTTGACCAATCTGAATTCGGTTTGAAGCAGAGAAAGTGGGGAAATGCCAGGAATAAGCTGGACGTGTTGGATTTTTGAAAAATCAACTGATAAAAAAGTTATTGAAGATAAACCAAAATGTTGGTTTATCTTCAATAACTTTTTTATAATTTGATTTTTCAAAAATCCAACACGTCCATCTAATGCGTGACGTCTGTCCACATTATCTGCTTCAAACCGATTTCAAATCGGTCCAGAAATTACAAAATTATTGAAGATTTTCTGAAAATATTGTATCACGTGATTATACACCGTGGTTTAGGTTAAATTTCTCTGCACCTAGTTTCGCTGTTCAGCGTAACTTTTTGCTTCCTACAGGTGAACCACAGAATTTAGTAGAAATTGATTACACCTTTTCATATAATGACACATTATGACGCCTACTTGATCAAAGCTTAGGAAAACGTTGTAGGAAGTGAAAAAAAAATTGTGACAAGCAATTTCTTCATTTTCCACAATGTTTCATTACCAAGGAATCATGCAAGAAATGTAACTTTTCATTCATTTGAAATTGTTGCCTGCAACATCTGTGAATTTGGAAAACTAGGGGAAAACCCGTCTAGTTATGGGTTAAGCTTTCTCAAACAACACAGGGTTTGACATTTCCAACAGATGATGCTTTGGAACGTATGTATGGAGAAAGAAGAATATGGTCATAACCATTTTTCCCCTTTCCCACCAAAACGTCCAGCTTCATGTGTAAATACTTCTGCGTTCAACACATTGAAATTTGGAATAATCTAGAATATTGCCTTTTTGGAAAGGGTCAAATGCATTAATCTAGAATTTCCTTATCACAAATGCAGTCACTATTCCTGTGTTTTAAATTGGGTCAAACTTGTGCGATGTTTCAACCACTTTCATTTGGACTTGTCGGTAAGTATGTCAATATCTCAGGGTTTTGTCTTTTTCATTTTCTATTTA
The DNA here is from genome assembly GCA_963680895.1 of Fragum sueziense. Lineage (NCBI taxonomy): Eukaryota > Metazoa > Mollusca > Bivalvia > Cardiida > Cardiidae > Fragum > Fragum sueziense. The sequence goes on along the minus strand of OY804600.1, from coordinate 30,652,647 downwards.
TATACTTAGTCCCAAAAGAAATGATACATAACCTGAAATCATAACATTTCAAAAATTGCAAGCGTACGCATTTGGTCGAAATATACATTGTTGTACAAGTCGTCTCGCAAGGTAATGTCAGAATTTGAACCGTTTCCATTGACCCGTTCTTCAGGTACGTCAATTCTTATGATTTGCACGAGTTCCACTATACCCACACTCCCAGGTAAATGTACAGGTAAAACAGTCGATGTGTTATACAGGGCTTGTACCCAAACGATAGAGAAACATTAAACGTTGTTGAAAAGTTGTGAAACAGAAATTCCGAGATTAAATCAAAATCAGCGACTTCGAGCAATTGGAATGTTGGAATCTGGTCGACATCACGATGACGTCGCCGCTCAGTTTGGAGTGTCTGGCATTACGATAACGCGTCTGGCAGGACGATACAGAACACGCGGATCAGTTGATCATCGACCCCGTGCAGGAAGGCCTCGCGTGACTACAGGTGCTCAGGACCGTCACATAAGGACGTTACACTTACGTAACCGCTTCAGATCGGCTCCATCAACTGCTGCTGTAACGCCTGGTCGAAATAACAACCGGATTAGTGCGCAAACAGTTCGGAGAAGACTAGCAGCATTGCTGTCAGGGATGCAAATGGTGGTCATACGTACTATTGACTTCTGTGTGACTTTGTATGGTGACCCCTACTTGTATTTTAATGGTTTGTAGTCCCTATCTGGTGGTTAAAGTTGACATTTTGCTGATCAAATTTTCCCTAAGACATTTGAATTTAAGGTTATGTGAGAATAAATTAAAATGTAATGTTTACAAAAAATTTACTCACATTCATATCTATGTATCGTTTCTTTTGTGATTAAGTATATTATAGAATAAATTCACGTTTTTATGTCGTTAACATTTTTCGACGTTAACGCCCAATCGCGAAGGACGAGGCTGGGTTTTAAAGTATTTTGGTGTAAAGTGAGATAAAACCAGAAATGGTGCCCTCGATTACGCGACGGTGCAATTTATCATTGACAACAAAATATGTTCGGTATTAGCTTAAAAATTAGAAAATTAAACTTCCTTGATTTTTTACGTATGTACGCTTCCAAAAATCACGCGGGATAGCCACCCTGATAACCGCTATGTGGAATTTTAAAATCAGGGGCCAGTTTTACTACCGACGTTACTAATGAACATTTGCGTAAATTATGTAACAAGACATTTGATTGTTACGTACAAATTAACGCACAAAATGTACGTAAGTCCGTTTAGTAAAACGGGTCCCATATCTTCAAAATGTTCAGCATTCATGTATTCAAGTATAGTATGGATTTTGAGTATGAGCTATACAATATCTTAGCACAACACCACAGAAAAGGTATAGCGACAGTGTTGATCGTGTCCAACCAATAGCAATAAATTTTGTGCTAAAACTAGACTGGGTTAAACCATAATGTTTTACGTTAAAGCGTGAGTGTTGTTATAAAATCTCATAACTACGGCTTGAATTAAGCCTTGGTTATGACATTTTATAACAACACCCACGAAATACTTAGTAGGCATAGATCTACTAATGTTTGTCCGAAATTACGTCACTGTTTCCTTGTTAAAAGCGTTCCATAATTTCCGTTATTTCAGTTTTACTGATACAAAAGACAGACGGCAAGCTGCCATCATCCAGGGTTTGTCAAGATATACACGAAGATGCGTGTGCTCAACTAAAGGCAGCACAGCCGTACATTTGTCTTGAGGATCAGACATTTGCAGAGACAACATGTCCTCGTACATGCGGACATTGCAGTTTGTAGTAGAACCTTTTTTTTTTAAATATCTTAACATACTGAATATTCATACATGTTAATAGAGAAATTACACACGAACTTGATAATGCACCATATCTGCTCGTACGAATATATTGGATTCGTTCTAGTCACTTTTCCGAATGTAAAGGACGGTCATGTACATTTATTCAATAGAATGACACAAAATGGTGCCAAGAGCATGTCTTGCTTGTCCCCGGATAGAACATGGTACAAGCAGAACAGTGACGTCACTGGCATTGTTACCCACGTTTACATATGTGTGGATACTCTCCAAAGCCGAGTTCTATATTGATTAAACCATCAAATATGACCTCTGCAGTTTTCGGTACGCCAACAGCCTATTTGGTCGTCATAATCTAATTATAGCTCATCATTTGAATTATCGAATCAAAATCAATCAGCTTTATCTTGCATGATCATTACGTATACATTACGTCGCTTCTATTTTTGGCTGAAGCCGGTAACATTTGAATTATCGAATCAAAATCATTCAGTTTGATCTTGTTTGATTACGTTTACATTACGTCGTTTCTATTTTTGGCGGAAGCTGGTAATTTGAAGCGTAAGCCAATCATTTCTTGTATCAGAAATTTCGATTGTTTATGAGTATATTGGCGACGATTGGATACCGAAATCCCGCCAAGGCCCCGAGATTAGACGTGAAACGACCCCGCGGTAACAGAGAGTATTCTATCGAAATGGAATGTAGGGAGAATGCGCTCTGTTCGTAAGAGAGTAATGTGTGGAATGCTGCGTGTTGAATTAAAATTTCAGATAAAAATGCTTAGCAAAAATCAAATATATACTGAGAAACAAATTAACAATTAGTGGTCATTATCCACTTTCAAACACTTTGTAACCAATACATTAAACCACTAGCAAGTCAAAGTTTATTCTCAGACCGGTCTACATGAGTTTGGTCTGCTTTTCAGCCCTTCCTTCGTTTTCCTGTTCCAAAACATTCCATTTTGCTTTGTTTGGATAGCACTATGGGAAAGGTAACGCAACGGACTGCCGAATAAATGGAACGTAGCCATTGTCTACGTATAAAAACAAGAGTGACATGGTCACAATATACGCCGCCCCAGAGACTTTAAAGGGGGCATAACTCAGGCAAAAATCAATGAACCATAAAATCCTTCATGCATATTTACCAATTTAGGTGATAACATTGACCAAGTTTCAAAAAGATCCAGCCTGAAACATAGGAGGAGTTGTGCTCACAAGAAAAGTGGACGTACGTTCGTAAGGACGGACGGACGGATGGACGGACGGACACGCCAACATTTCAGGATTAAGTGGTTTTTTCTTTGATCTTTATGAAGAAAAGTGCCACATAAAATGACACGGTTTAAGTTGAATTGTTCTTATTTCATATAAATTATGGACGGATTGAACCACATAAACCCCCGAACGTTGGCCCGGATGGACAGATGGACAGACGGGCAGACAGAGAAGATGACGCCAATATACGACCACCTCCGGCGGAGTATAAAATGCTAATCGTAAATATAAAAAAATGTGATGATATTAACTGCAGTTTGGAGAAAGTACATCGGCGACATGGAATATTAAATAAACAGCGCCAAGAAAGGACTTTCCCATATCAGAAGGTTCGTTTGACAGCCTTCTGATATCGGTTTATAGAGCTGCACCACAATTGTAGGCCTATAGTTTTCATTGCCTCTGTGGTATTTTATATCAAAACCGTGTCATGAAAATAACTTTTGAAGATAGGCCTATGTAGGCCGACTAGCCGTGTAACAAAATTAGCATAGAAATTATTAACACGAAAGAAGAAAATGCTGGTGATCAGCATTTTTCTTATTTTGCCTTAATATTTTCCCTAGCTCCTTCTTCGGCGTCAAAACCAAGTATTATTCCTTTCCTGTAGAAACTTTGCTGGCACCAGATTTTCCCTGCTTAACACAAATTTCAACTACAAAACACTTCGTGCATCTTTTTGCGTCATCCGTAGCAACGGAAATTGTCGAGGGTATCCATCGTCAATTTCCGTAACCATGGTTGATGCCCAGAATTAGATCCAGTGTTTCTCTCGTTGATTTTCGTTGTCAAAGATGAAGCAAGAAGTTGCGTCAAGTGTATTGTAGATAATGATGGTTGTAATACCTTAACGCATGGTTAAGATTTGTCCTTTCTCCACAACAGGTTTACAATGTTACAGTTGTCCCTCGCCAGTATTTAACCCGTTTGATTGTAACAAAACGGCCATGTGTGGCCCAGGCATGGTAAGTCCACGATTTTGTTATTTGCGATAGATTTTTAACCCTTTACCGAACGGCTAAATATTTTCGACTTGTCCAAATTCTAAGATGTCGCAGACGACCTTTTATAGTGAATGTTTTTTTCCATCTTTTGGTATTTTTGTTTAGAAAATATTGTGGGAAATGAAGAAATTGCTTGTCACAAGCAATTTCTTCATTTTCCAAAATGTTTTCCTAAGCCAAATTTTCGTGGGGAGTTAAAAAGAGTCACTGTGTGGCGATGGGTTAAAGTTTGTTGATATATTTGATGGCCATCCTAGGACGCTGTAATCTAGTGGTAGGGCGCGGGCTTCGGGATCGAAAGGTCCTAGGTTCAAATTGGTAGAAGCTTGAGATTTGGTAGGGTAAACAATAATTATGAAATGGGACAAATCGTTGATGTAATTCAAAAACCTCGTAAGTATAGCTGAAATATTTAACTGTAGTTAGATTTACGAGGTTTCTGAATAACACTGACGAAATGTACATCGATGACTATAAGTTGACAAGTTTAATGTATTAAACAAAAATTCCCTAATCATATCATCAGCACAAATAGCAATGCATTTTGTGCTAAAAATAGACTTGATTAAAGGTTATGTATTGATAAACCGTCGGTGTTGTTATAAAATCTCGTAACTACGGCTTGTCACAAGCCGTAGTTTCGAGATTTTGTAACAACTCCCACGAAATACTATTTGTTTGTTCGATATAACGTCACGGTTGACTGGATAAAATCGTTCCCTATTATAAATGGACATCGAGTCGTGAGCCGTGACGAAAGGTTACGGTATATTCCAATACATGTAAATAGGGAGGAGTGCCTATTTTCCACTGAATAAAAGCGAGCAGACAGGTATTGCGTGCTGTGCGTGATGCCGTGTGAGTTCAGTAGCTGTGTCCAGATAGTACTTCTTCGATTTATTTCAGGGAGACGGGTTCGAGTCACATATTTTTTTATAATTCGAAATCCCTCTTCCCCCGTCAAGTAAAACTCGCTGATCTTTGATCATTCACAGGTCGTTGTCTATCTATAGATCTCTATTCATACTACATTCTCTTTTCAGTCTTGTGTGACAAAGCATCGTCACTCGTCTACCAACAACCAAGACCAGTTTATTATGGATTGCGAGGCAAAAGAGGTATATTGACTAACTGTCGATCTTAGATTCAATGACTTCGAAGTGAAGGAAACATTCTAAGGGTTTGGGAAGTTTGGGATTCTTTCCTTAGTTAGATCTAGTGTCATTAATAGTTTCCCAACGGTAAAATATGATGGTCTAATTTAGAACGCATGCTGACGTCGCGCACGGTATTGTGTCGCTTTAAAAGCAAAAAGAAATGCGCCACGCTCTGCGATTCTTAAGTTCTGAATTTTGAGAGAATCGCTTTCCTTCTTTTAATTTCAATGTATCGAAACTCTGCACTGTGTTTTGTTGCGGTATTTCAAAGATGGCGGACAGGCTTTCGTGAAAAAGTACAGTTGTCGCCACATCGTATGGCACAATGTTTATGTTTTGCTCAAATATGATTGAACGTTAAAGAAAACATAAACACGTGCCATACGATGTAGCGACAACTGTAAGTGTCCGTTACTTTTGTTCAATATCGCTTCAATATGCCATCCTGTCAAACGATTACAACATTTACGTCATAAGCTTTGCATGAATTGTCCATCGTTACTAATAATCAAACGTCAAATTGCACCGTAAATGTGTGTAGCATTGCTTCAAACATGGTGTTTTTGTGACCTTCAAATTTGAAGCGACTCACACACACACAAAAATAGAAATCACAGTGTATAGTCCACTGTCCGCACTAACTTCCGCTTGCGAGTAAGGAAACGAGTCAAAAAGGAGACTGAAGCCCGAAAAGCAGGTAAATAGTTCATAATAGATTGAATAGTGTTGGATTTATCTCGTATAAGGGTGGAAGGTGTATAAAAGATATAATTCCTGGCGTATGTCTACGGAATGAACTCTATTTTCCGACAAAACTGCAATGACTCACTTCATTTTCTCCAAATCGTCATTTTGATCGACTTCGAACAAATATTTCGACACTTAATATCTAATATAGGAACAAATCCTTTTAACACGTTGAAGAGTATTCATCTACGCTCCAAAATATTACACGACACCGTGTGTTAAAAAATTGTTTTTAAGATATTGAGTATGAAACTGTCACTGGTGTTGCCTGCTCACTGTACGGTTGCTTGCTGCCCCATAGTACGGTTGCTTGCGAGCACAACCAAAAAACCTGCACGGTTGCTTGAGAGCAAAATGTATTGTAATTTTGTATATGTTTCATTTTGACTAGCGAATAATGGTGATTTTAGTGTCTAAAATTCGCATACATGCCACGGTTTTACATATACAATGCATTGAAATGTTTTAGGAGTGGGTAGATAAACCAAGGTTGTAAAATAAATGCAACGTTTTGAGTTTATAAACATATTTTGTTTTGTTTTCAAAATGATCCTCATAATCTTTATTGATCTTATATAAACAAATTTTGCATATTTTCGAAATTAATTTCATGTTAAATTTGGACTTAAATCGATATGGTAGACAGAGTGCGCTATACAAACACATAGTTTAATATAATTGCTACTCCATGCTGTAGACCTTTGTTGTTATGATACAACATCCGTCCATATCAGACAAATAAGGATCAGCAAATAGAACTCCGTACGGTCAAAGCTATGGAAACTGACTGCAGAGGGATAATAATTCTGCGGTCTTTGATCAGAGGTTGTCTTTATTCATATGTGATCTTTGAAACAGATTGGCTTTTTTGGCTGACACATGAGCAGGAAGATTGATTGAATGGGGTTAAACGCCTTTTTAAGTGCCCCAGTCTCTCAGCGGTACTACCATAATTTTCTTTTCCGGCCTTCAGCTGCTCTTTCACCTAGGTTTACTATTATCCAAACATTGATGGGAGACAGATTGTCACAAGACGGCTGAGCGGTTGGCTTGGATACGGGTCAGTAAAGAGTCAGGATGTGCATTTCCAAATTTTATTTACATAAACAAATAACCAAATACCAATTTATCAAAATGTAAACAAGTTAAACCAAAATCAATAAAGTTCCTAAAGAATTTTGAGAGTCCACTATCACGGTATGTTTTAGGTTGACGTCTAATGTCCCAAAAATGTCCACGTTACTTCACACGATTTATAAATTAATGAAACTGAAAAATACTAATTTTCTTCCAAAACATCAACAACACAAATTTTCTTAGATTAAACTGTCGCCTGACCGCGCCTATATCACCAAGATAATGTGATTGTCCAGCCGTTTGTTATATATTACTATGTTGTTCCCCGGTCGTCACATCCCAAACGTCCTTTCCCGATGACGCTGACGCCGGCTCGACATACTACCCAAGTTTCCCGGTCTGGACTACACGTTTACTTCCACAAGGTCAGGTTCACAGCCATCACACCACACACGCCTATACGACATCGGTATATATTGTAGGTTGTTACAAACAAACAAGCAACATCAAGCAACAAGCAACCTATAGAAAGTATAACCAATATTATAGCAACTACCTAATAAGAGCTCTAATGGCTCTACTTAACATCATGTTTTACAAACATCTCAAGACAATATTATATGTTAGCATCTTTTCCCACAATGTTTTCTCAAACCCAAGCTATTACAAAACATAGACCAAAACAATATGCTAACGTCTTTTCCCACAATGTTTTCTCAAACTCGAGCTATTTACAGAACATTGACCAATACAATACTTTACATCTTTTCTCACAATGTTTTCTCAAAACAACAATTTAAAGTACTGAACTGTGTTAAGATACAATTTTACAGCATTTGACATTATCCAAATATCATTTGAACAATACAACATTAGCAATTACAAAATATGAACTGCTTAGCAGACGATTAATTACAAATTATCACAATGTTTGTTTCTTTGAAAATAGTTACAAAAATAGCTTATTTAACCATGGCTTAAATGATAATCTGACAAAACTGTAACGTGCAGCGGCTGAAACGCAGGAAACACACCAAAACCTGCCACCCACCGCTGCAGAAACATAAACACGCAAAGGGTCAGTGGGCAGAAACAAACCCTAACTGATGCAAGACTCAAGCTCACACCATCACCGAGAGGCGTTTGCTTCCCCCTAGTATTACCCGACCATCTACCAACATTAGATGGTCAAACCCCCTTTGCCTAATAAACTAACAACAACGTTCCACACGAACGTTACATGAACATGCTACTGCTAAACTTCTTTAAACGTACACCGAGCGGATTATGCACAACCTAACCAACATAGGGTATGGTATGGACGTAGTGTCAAACGGACTTCTTAAAAATACTTATGGTATGAAACCTCTATGAGACCAAGAGATATAAAACTTGTATCAAACTTGTATGAAGCGGCATAACTTAAAACGGACCTAGTATGAGACTAGTGTGAAACTAGTTTGAAACGGACTACTTAAAATCGTATGGGACTTTATTAACCTAAACGGAGTATAAAAGATAATCAAGTTTGGGACCTTTGTACAGAAAGAAGTTGGTCTCAAACACTAGATTTGGGGGAGATAAATAGGTATGAGCTAAAATACTAATGTGTCAAACCAGAAGAACTTTCGTTGTCTTAAAATGCTTAAAATGTCAATCCACCACCATCATCAGCTTGGTGCCCGCTGTCATCAATGTTTCGGCCCTTATCCAAGAACACTTCGTAACGGGTGGGCCCACCAAATAAATGGTGTGGGGTGGATTGCTTAAAGTGCTAACCCTATCTTAAAACGGGTTTGAACATAGAACGGTATTAACTAAAGTCTAGAAACAAGTATGGGACAGTAAGAAAAATAGTATGGGACAATCTGAGAAATAGTAGGCCTATAGTATCACCCTGCATAGCTTCGTACAATGATTGTGCCGTACCGGTAACACACGGTGGCACAACCCTGGACGAGACCATGCCGAGTTAGTATAAGACCAACTGTCTATACAAAGACAGTATGAGCCTAAAACCTAACTGTTTAATTTGGGAACCATGTATAATATCACCAAGCACTGCATCGCACAATGATTGTAGGCCTACCGTACCGGTTACATACGGTGGTACAAACCTGTAAGATGCCATGCCCGGTCAGTATAAGACCAACAGTCTATACCAACACAGTTTGAGCCTCAAGCCCAACCTGCTATCGGCCAGAGCCTATACCTTGTATGAGACTATATCCTGCCCAACACACAGGACGAAACCAGTCTCAAACTGACAACACACAAGTCAGTATGAAACAAGGCAGTCTGGACCATCTTGTCAAACGTGGTCCAACACCTTGTACCAACCAATCCCCATGCTCAAACGACCGTGCAAACCGGGAATAATGTCTATAGTGGAGCAAGTATGGTATACCAACTTAGAGGTTCGAGACCACTGTAGTTGGTGCCGCAAGTATGACCACCTATAGACTAACGTGCATCCCAAATAAGCACACCCGTTAGTTAGGGAGAGTTTTCCAAACGCTATCAACCACTGACAGCGCGAACTATTAAAGCCAAAAAGAGAAAATCAGCCTCTTTTATACTGGTACACCACGTGACTTTAAACGCATGAATGCACGTCATATAGACTAGATGACAACCCTTCCTCTTTAATCCTTATACATGGGTTCCAGCCTAAATCAGTAAGCGTCTACAAAACCAAGACATTTCGGAGCAACTTTTGACACTTTGACGTTAAAATACAGGGATAAAACGAAATGTCATGATGCTTATATGGCTTGAATCGATACCTTATAGAATTCTAAATGTTTTAAAGTCACTTACATTGTGAGATCAACGTTTTGACGGGAGAATCAATGATTTCTTTGACTAGCAGATGTAAATTTTCTTCGAGACGCTTGACAATATTAAATTAACGAAAAGGAGTCAAATTTACCGGAACGGACAAAACATGACAAAGACATTTCCGTTACACTACCCACGCCTCCGACTTCAATCGTCCCGATTGACAAACCAATTGTTGTACAGGTTAAAAACAAAACGAAGAAAATTGAACGGTTCATACTTTACTACCTGTAAAACTTAATAAGTAAAATCAGACAAAAAAAATCATCATCACAAGATATACTCCTCACAAAAAGTTAAGCAACAAAAGTAATTCTCTCAATATTCTTTTTATACACGGGGAAATTTTTGCACAGATTCGTTATTTGGACAGCCATATCTATGATTAAACACACTTAAAAGAATACTGAATGTTATCGTCTCCGAAAACAGCTATCACGTGATTAGAACACACTCACCCCCAAAACATGCATGCAAAATGTGTCGCATATACGGATTTCAAACTTGGCATTAGCCCCGTATGTGCTTAAAACGCGTCAATTTGACACCTTTGATGCCATCAACATTTGAATCATGCCAATACGGCACTTGACTCCAACTGAAGTGGCTCAAATTGTTGGAATGCTACAGGGTGGGGCAACCAAGACTGCTGCTGCCATTCACTTTAAATTTCATCGCAGTATTGACTGAAGAGCAATGACCCGATATAATCAAACTGGACAGATGTCAGAGAGACCACGTTCATGTCGTCTAAGAGTAACAACACCTTGTGAAGACCGTTATGTTGCAACCTTAGTCCGTAGGAACTGGCTTACAACGGTCAGATCGCTGGAAAATGGCCTTCATAGGGTGTCAGGAAACAGACTTTCCTTCCAAACCGCGAGGAACATTTTTCACACGGAAGGTCTAAGGTCCAGGATACCACTTCAACGGATCCAACTTCCCCCAAAACATCGACGGCAAAGATTAATATTGGAACATCAACATCAAAACTGAGGGTCACTCGTTGGCGACACAAACTCATAGCTGACTCGTCAAGATTCTGCCTTGACTCTAATGATGGCATGACACATGTGTGGAGAAACGGTAATGAGCGGTTTGCAGACTGTAACATCGCTGAACACGACCAATATGAACGTGGGAGTTTGATGGTCTGGAGAGGTATCAGTGTTTGCCACAGAACAGAGCTGGTTGTCATCAGACGAGGGTCAATGACTGGTGTAAGGTGCATTTACGAGATCATCACGCCTGTTATCATCCTTCTGGCACAGTAAACAGATCCAACTGTTATGTTATTGGATGGTAATGCCCGTCCCTATCGTTCTGGAATTGTGACTGAAGTTCTGTGGACCAACAACATCAGACATATAGACTGGCCTGCTACGTCTCTAGACCTTAATTCGACAGAACATACAAAGGACATTCTTTGAGGGCGTGTCTATGGTCAGCATGTTCGCCCACAGACTCTGGATGAACTGCAACAGGTCTTGCAGACAGAATGGAGGATCAATCCACAACGGACATTAGACAGACAAATCTGCTAGATGCCAAGGTGTGTTCGGGCGTGTGTTGAACATCGTAGGGGTCATACCAGGTACTTGATGCTCGATCATGGCCCAAAGTGGCCGGAAAACAACTTTTTACACGTTCTTAACTGCTGGCGAGTGATGTTTTGCACCAATGTTTCGTCGGGACGGTTTTCGAGGATCTGTAACTTTGTTATTGTTTGATGATTTTCCCAATCATTTAACGTAATTTGTGTAATAAGACCCCAACTTTGTATTGTATAAAACATAGATCATTAGATGTGATAAAACACATTTGAGAAAGAAAATCATCTTTGTTGCTTAACTTTTTGTGAGGAGTATAGGTCTCAAACCAGTGTTAATCACGGAACCCTTAATTGTACTTCACATTAAACTCGAACTTATCCTTGTTAAAATGAACCTTTACATCTTTGGCAGTTATGACTGTGTCCGGACCTATGAAGTCCCCGAGTGATAACTCAATGGTCGGAATACGCGACCCTACCCACATGACGTCCTCATTGTCCACCTTGATAGCTAAGGCCCGACCTGATCCCTCTTGAAACTTAACGCTGACGTCCAACTGATGACCACTTGCCGTTGACGTACCGGCCACCTCGTCCTTCTGCACCATCACCTTTGCTTCTTCTCTCTTTCTCTTAACAGGTGCTGACACTGGGGCTGGCACCGTCCTCTTCCTGATCACCGGGTCATTCTCTCCTTTGTCCTTCGCCCGATCACTAACTTCTTTCGCCGCAGTAACCTTATCGTCTTCACTACCACTACCGCTGCTACTGCCTTCTTCATCCGTTAAATGTACTTCCGGCTCCTGTTCCCAGTCACTAAGACCGGCGTCCTTTTCTGGCTCAGCAACTGCTGGCTTCCTTGGCGTAGTCTTCAGGTTTGGTCCAGTCAACACATTATGCTTGAGCTTCAGATGTCTGGCCAGGTATTCTTCTTCTTGAACGTTGCCGAACAGTACTGGCAGGACGTTCTCGTATTGGCGCACTCTAGTACGTGGTCTGAGAATCCACTCTTGTCAACCTCTTCTTTACATATCGGACATATTGTCTGGATGCCCTTGCTTTGACTCGACCTGAAAATATATATAACTCATAATCAGGTATGATACAGAGTCGGTCTAAACGATTTTACGTCCATACCACCCATGTCTTCAACACTGCTTGTATTAGACATGGTTTACTACAAGGCGATGTGTGTAATCAGTAGCTGTTCAATTATACTATCATCCCCTCTCCGAAGAGTTTCGTACCGAAACTTGGCCTGGGATATCCTGGATAAGGCAACTCCATTCAGGCAGTTGACATTATCCCACCGCTGCCACCAAACTTTGTAACGTGCAGCGGCTGAAACGCAGGAAACACACCAAAACCTGCCATCCACCGCTGCAGAAACATAAACACGCAAAGGGTCAGTGGGCAGAAACAAACCCTAACTGATGCAAGACTCAAGCTCACACCATCACCGAGAGGCGTTTGCTTCCCCCTAGTATTACCCGACCATCTACCAACATTAGATGGTCAAACCCCCTTTGCCTAATAAACTAACAACAACGTTCCACACGAACGTTACATGAACATGCTACTGCTAAACTTCTTTAAACGTGCACCGAGCGGATTATGCACAACCTAACCAACATAGGGTATGGTATGGACGTAGTGTCAAACGGACTTCTTAAAAATACTTATGGTATGAAACCTCTATGAGACCAAGAGATATAAAACTTGTATCAAACTTGTATGAAGCGGCATAACTTAAAACGGACCTAGTATGAGACTAGTGTGAAACTAATTTGAAACGGACTACTTAAAATCGTATGGGACTTTATTAACCTAAACGGAGTATAAAAGATAATCAAGTTTGGGACCTTTGTACAGAAAGAAGTTGGTCTCAAACACTAGATTTGGGGGAGATAAATAGGTATGAGCTAAAATACTAATGTGTCAAACCAGAAGAACTTTCGTTGTCTTAAAATGCTTAAAATGTCAATCCACCACCATCATCAGCTTGGTGCCCGCTGTCATCAATGTTTCGGCCCTTATCCAAGAACACTTCGTAACGGGTGGGCCCACCAAATAAATGGTGTGGGGTGGATTGCTTAAAGTGCTAACCCTATCTTAAAACGGGTTTGAACATAGAACGGTATTAACTAAAGTCTAGAAACAAGTATGGGACAGTAAGAAAAATAGTATGGGACAATCTGAGAAATAGTAGGCCTATAATATCACCCTGCATAGCTTCGTACAATGATTGTGCCGTACCGGTAACACACGGTGGCACAACCCTGGACGAGACCATGCCGAGTTAGTATAAGACCAACTGTCTATACAAAGACAGTATGAGCCTAAAACCTAACTGTTTAATTTGGGAACCATGTATAATATCACCAAGCACTGCATCGCACAATGATTGTAGGCCTACCGTACCGGTTACATACGGTGGTACAAACCTGTAAGATGCCATGCCCGGTCAGTATAAGACCAACAGTCTATACCAACACAGTTTGAGCCTCAAGCCCAACCTGCTACCGGCCAGAGCCTATACCTTGTATGAGACTATATCCTGCCCAACACACAGGACGAAACCAGTCTCAAACTGACATCACACAAGTCAGTATGAAACAAGGCAGTCTGGACCATCTTGTCAAACGTGGTCCAACACCTTGTACCAACCAATCCCCATGCTCAAACGACCGTGCAAACCGGGAATAATGTCTATAGTGGAGCAAGTATGGTATACCAACTTAGAGGTTCGAGACCACTGTAGTTGGTGCCGCAAGTATGACCACCTATAGACTAACGTGCATCCCAAATAAGCACACCCGTTAGTTAGGGAGAGTTTTCCAAACGCTATCAACCACTGACAGCGCGAACTAAAGCCAAAAAGAGAAAATCAGCCTCTTTTATACTGGTACACCACGTGACTTTAAACGCATGAATGCACGTCATATAGACTAGATGACAACCCTTCCTCTTTAATCCTTATACATGGGTTCCAGCCTAAATCAGTAAGCGTCTACAAAACCAAGACATTTCGGAGCAACTTTTGACACTTTGACGTTAAAATACAGGGATAAAACGAAATGTCATGATGCTTATATGGCTTGAATCGATACCTTATAGAATTCTAAATGTTTTAAAGTCACTTACATTGTGAGATCAACGTTTTGACGGGAGAATCAATGATTTCTTTGACTAGCAGATGTAAATTTTCTTCGAGACGCTTGACAATATTAAATTAACGAAAAGGAGTCAAATTTACCGGAACGGACAAAACATGACAAAGACATTTCCGTTACACTACCCACGCCTCCGACTTCAATCGTCCCGATTGACAAACCAATTGTTGTACAGGTTAAAAACAAAACGAAGAAAATTGAACGATTCATACTTTACTACCTGTAAAACTTAATAAGTAAAATCAGACAAAAAAAATCATCATCACAAGATATACTCCTCACAAAAAGTTAAGCAACAAAAGTAATTCTCTCAATATTCTTTTTATACACGGGGAAATTTTTGCACAGATTCGTTATTTGGACAGCCATATCTATGATTAAACACACTTAAAAGAATACTGAATGTTATCGTCTCCGAAAACAGCTATCACGTGATTAGAACACACTCACCCCCAAAACATGCATGCAAAATGTGTCGCATATACGGATTTCAAACTTGGCATTAGCCCCGTATGTGCTTAAAACGCGTCAATTTGACACCTTTGATGCCATCAACATTTGAATCATGCCAATACGGCACTTGACTCCAACTGAAGTGGCTCAAATTGTTGGAATGCTACAGGGTGGGGCAACCAAGACTGCTGTTGCCATTCACTTTAAATTTCATCGCAGTATTGACTGAAGAGCAATGACCCGATATAATCAAACTGGACAGATGTCAGAGAGACCACGTTCATGTCGTCTAAGAGTAACAACACCTTGTGAAGACCGTTATGTTGCAACCTTAGTCCGTAGGAACTGGCTTACAACGGTCAGATCGCTGGAAAATGACCTTCATAGGGTGTCAGGAAACAGACTTTCCATCCAAACCGCGAGGAACATTTTTCACACGGAAGGTCTAAGGTCCAGGATACCACTTCAACGGATCCAACTTCCCCCAAAACATCGACGGCAAAGATTAATATTGGAACATCAACATCAAAACTGAGGGTCACTCGTTGGCGACACAAACTCATAGCTGACTCGTCAAGATTCTGCCTTGACTCTAATGATGGCATGACACATGTGTGGAGAAACGGTAATGAGCGGTTTGCAGACTGTAACATCGCTGAACACGACCAATATGAACGTGGGAGTTTGATGGTCTGGAGAGGTATCAGTGTTTGCCACAGAACAGAGCTGGTTGTCATCAGACGAGGGTCAATGACTGGTGTAAGGTGCATTTACGAGATCATCACGCCTGTTATCATCCTTCTGGCACAGTAAACAGATCCAACTGTTATGTTATTGGATGGTAATGCCCGTCCCTATCGTTCTGGAATTGTGACTGAAGTTCTGTGGACCAACAACATCAGACATATAGACTGGCCTGCTACGTCTCTAGACCTTATTTCGACAGAACATACAAAGGACATTCTTTGAGGGCGTGTCTATGGTCAGCATGTTCGCCCACAGACTCTGGATGAACTGCAACAGGTCTTGCAGACAGAATGGAGGATCAATCCACAACGGACATTAGACAGACAAATCTGCTAGATGCCAAGGTGTGTTCGGGCGTGTGTTGAACATCGTAGGGGTCATACCAGGTACTTGATGCTCGATCATGGCCCAAAGTGGCCGGAAAACAACTTTTTACACGTTCTTAACTGCTGGCGAGTGATGTTTTGCACCAATGTTTCGTCGGGACGGTTTTCGAGGATCTGTAACTTTGTTATTGTTTGATAATTTTCCCAATCATTTAACGTAATTTGTGTAATAAGACCCCAACTTTGTATTGTATAAAACATAGATCATTAGATGTGATAAAACACATTTGAGAAAGAAAATCATCTTTGTTGCTTAACTTTTTGTGAGGAGTATAGGTCTCAAACCAGTGTTAATCACGGAACCCTTAATTGTACTTCACATTAAACTCGAACTTATCCTTGTTAAAATGAACCTTTACATCTTTGGCAGTTATGACTGTGTCCGGACCTATGAAGTCCCCGAGTGATAACTCAATGGTCGGAATACGCGACCCTACCCACATGACGTCCTCATTGTCCACCTTGATAGCTAAGGCCCGACCTGATCCCTCTTGAAACTTAACGCTGACGTCCAACTGATGACCACTTGCCGTTGACGTACCGGCCACCTCGTCCTTCTGCACCATCACCTTTGCTTCTTCTCTCTTTCTCTTAACAGGTGCTGACACTGGGGCTGGCACCGTCCTCTTCCTGATCACCGGGTCATTCTCTCCTTTGTCCTTCGCCCGATCACTAACTTCTTTCGCCGCAGTAACCTTATCGTCTTCACTACCACTACCGCTGCTACTGCCTTCTTCATCCGTTAAATGTACTTCCGGCTCCTGTTCCCAGTCACTAAGACCGGCGTCCTTTTCTGGCTCAGCAACTGCTGGCTTCCTTGGCGTAGTCTTCAGGTTTGGTCCAGTCAACACATTATGCTTGAGCTTCAGATGTCTGGCCAGGTATTCTTCTTCTTGAACGTTGCCGAACAGTACTGGCAGGACGTTCTCGTATTGGCGCACTCTAGTACGTGGTCTGAGAATCCACTCTTGTCAACCTCTTCTTTACATATCGGACATATTGTCTGGATGCCCTTGCTTTGACTCGACCTGAAAATATATATAACTCATAATCAGGTATGATACAGAGTCGGTCTAAACGATTTTACGTCCATACCACCCATGTCTTCAACACTGCTTGTATTAGACATGGTTTACTACAAGGCGATGTGTGTAATCAGTAGCTGTTCAATTATACTATCATCCCCTCTCCGAAGAGTTTCGTACCGAAACTTGGCCTGGGATATCCTGGATAAGGCAACTCCATTCAGGCAGTTGACATTATCCCACCGCTGCCACCAAACTTTGTAACGTGCAGCGGCTGAAACGCAGGAAACACACCAAAACCTGCCACCCACCGCTGCAGAAACATAAACACGCAAAGGGTCAGTGGGCAGAAACAAACCCTAACTGATGCAAGACTCAAGCTCACACCATCACCGAGAGGCGTTTGCTTCCCCCTAGTATTACCCGACCATCTACCAACATTAGATGGTCAAACCCCCTTTGCCTAATAAACTAACAACAACGTTCCACACGAACGTTACATGAACATGCTACTGCTAAACTTCTTTAAACGTGCACCGAGCGGATTATGCACAACCTAACCAACATAGGGTATGGTATGGACGTAGTGTCAAACGGACTTCTTAAAAATACTTATGGTATGAAACCTCTATGAGACCAAGAGATATAAAACTTGTATCAAACTTGTATGAAGCGGCATAACTTAAAACGGACCTAGTATGAGACTAGTGTGAAACTAGTTTGAAACGGACTACTTAAAATCGTATGGGACTTTATTAACCTAAACGGAGTATAAAAGATAATCAAGTTTGGGACCTTTGTACAGAAAGAAGTTGGTCTCAAACACTAGATTTGGGGGAGATAAATAGGTATGAGCTAAAATACTAATGTGTCAAACCAGAAGAACTTTCGTTGTCTTAAAATGCTTAAAATGTAAATCCACCACCATCATCAGCTTGGTGCCCGCTGTCATCAATGTTTCGGCCCTTATCCAAGAACACTTCGTAACGGGTGGGCCCACCAAATAAATGGTGTGGGGTGGATTGCTTAAAGTGCTAACCCTATCTTAAAACGGGTTTGAACATAGAACGGTATTAACTAAAGTCTAGAAACAAGTATGGGACAGTAAGAAAAATAGTATGGGACAATCTGAGAAATAGTAGGCCTATAATATCACCCTGCATAGCTTCGTACAATGATTGTGCCGTACCGGTAACACACGGTGGCACAACCCTGGACGAGACCATGCCGAGTTAGTATAAGACTAGTCCTATCTATAAGCCCTGGCATATTTTATCTTTGAAGTCATGCCAGGTCTTATCATTTCCGCCATTTTGTCTATAGCACTTCCGCCGTGCGGAAAACTTCGGAGGTTTAGCCCTCAAACTACTACATTTGAAATCAAAATTTCGATCTAAAAATGGTATGAATTGGAAGATAAATCAATTGTTTTTCACTTCAGTATAATTTTGAAATAAAAAATTACCTTGTTTTATGAAAAATCCAACCAAATTTCCAACAACCCTACACAAAAGCAAGATGGCCGACAGGCTTGCCAATTGTAGTAAAAACACGTTTCACAGTCATAATTTGATTGACACATCAGTATTTTAGTAATTTTAAGGTGGTTATAAACATAATGTAGTTATTTTTCATTGTTTATGCCTCACTTTACCATGAATAGGGACTTAGAAGAATTCAAGATTTGCTACACAGAATAACAGTAACCTGACAGGACTAGTATAAGACCAACTGTCTATACAAAGACAGTATGAGCCTAAAACCTAACTGTTTAATTTGGGAACCATGTATAATATCACCAAGCACTGCATCGCACAATGATTGTAGGCCTACCGTACCGGTTACATACGGTGGTACAAACCTGTAAGATGCCATGCCCGGTCAGTAGAAGACCAACAGTCTATACCAACACAGTTTGAGCCTCAAGCCCAACCTGCTACCGGCCAGAGCCTATACCTTGTATGAGACTATATCCTGCCCAACACACAGGACGAAACCAGTCTCAAACTGACATCACACAAGTCAGTATGAAACAAGGCAGTCTGGACCATCTTGTCAAACGTGGTCCAACACCTTGTACCAACCAATCCCCATGCTCAAACGACCGTGCAAACCGGGAATAATGTCTATAGTGGAGCAAGTATGGTATACCAACTTAGAGGTTCGAGACCACTGTAGTTGGTGCCGCAAGTATGACCACCTATAGACTAACGTGCATCCCAAATAAGCACACCCGTTAGTTAGGGAGAGTTTTCCAAACGCTATCAACCACTGACAGCGCGAACTAAAGCCAAAAAGAGAAAATCAGCCTCTTTTATACTGGTACACCACGTGACTTTAAACGCATGAATGCACGTCATATAGACTAGATGACAACCCTTCCTCTTTAATCCTTATACATGGGTTCCAGCCTAAATCAGTAAGCGTCTACAAAACCAAGACATTTCGGAGCAACTTTTGACACTTTGACGTTAAAATACAGGGATAAAACGAAATGTCATGATGCTTATATGGCTTGAATCGATACCTTATAGAATTCTAAATGTTTTAAAGTCACTTACATTGTGAGATCAACGTTTTGACGGGAGAATCAATGATTTCTTTGACTAGCAGATGTAAATTTTCTTCGAGACGCTTGACAATATTAAATTAACGAAAAGGAGTCAAATTTACCGGAACGGACAAAACATGACAAAGACATTTCCGTTACAAAACATTCAACGTAATAGTTCTTCGATATAACCAGTCCTAGCCATCCGACATTCCAAAACAGTGCAGGAAAATGAGAAATTAGCTATACAGCCATTTGTCATTTTCCGGCGTTGTTTGCGATAATTCAACAGACCAAAAAGCTGCTCATTTAAGCCACAAAATTACTAAAACATTTACACAATAAAATCAATGTAAATTAAAAGGTATTTACCCCAAGAAGAATCCAACTTTCACACAAAAATCTCAACTTCACTTCCACCAGCTATAATGCAAAAAATCGTCTACCCAACGAGTCATTTCAACGCAGGGTTTTTATACAAAACCCTACGAAGAAAACTCACTACAAGCACCCAATTCCCATGCACCACGCTCAACTAGTAAAATCTACTCACCCAACTCGCACACTTAACCCAAGCAAACAAATTTACATAATGTACAATTAAAACTACTAGCCACCAGAAAATGTATTAAAGCAGCTAATTTAACCACACGGCATAAAATAAGGGGCGTAGTCTTGCCTTAACTATGACATTAACCCTTTCTCATAAAACTTAATGTGACACAGATGTCAGAAAGGATATTAGTCACGACCAGTGATCGAACCTGGGACCCCTGTTTGCGCGCTACCAATTGCCAGAGGCAGGAAGACTACCACTAACCATTTCCCAAACAAAATTTTAGACATGTAAAAAGGTGTTGCAGATAACAATTTCAAGTGACTGAACTTTGAGATCTTAGATCGTTATGGGTAGAAAACGTTGTGGGCAATGAAGAAATTGCTTGTTACAAGCAATTTCTCTATTTTTGCACAATAAAATTTCACAATAATTTTATTTACTGGGGCATCAAATAGCGTCGTTGTAAGATATGCCTAATGGATTAGGCTTTCCCGAAACAGGAAAAATTTAGTCTGTTCAAATACGAAAGCTACTTCTGGCTACAGTATGAATGTTGATATAGATAGAATTTGTGTTTAATGTAGTATAAAATGATTGCAAAATGATTCTAAGTCGGACATAAGAAAATATCATTTCGGACATTTACGACATAGAAAGCGGTTGTAAGTTTAATATCCGAACATGACTGGACATGATATCATTTAATTTAGTACTTTCACAATTCTAGAATAGAAAATTCTGAGACAAAAGGAAAATAAAATTTGCTTGTTATCGGCATTTCTTTTATATTGCCACAATTTTTTTTTAAAAAAAAATCCAAAAATCAGTTTGAGTTTGAGTTTATTGGGGTTTTATACCGTTTTCAACTACCAGGGTCATATGGCGGCGGCTGGAGCACCTACCCATGGATTCCTGTTGTTTCTCAAACCAGTACTACCACAACACCCTTACCGATCCTCCAGCTTCTCACCAACTTAGGTTAACGTTTTCAAACCCATTGGTGGGTGACAATTTCGTCAGAAAGGGTATTAGCCGCGGCCAGGTATCGAACCCGGGACCTCTCGAATGAGGGTCAGATGCGCTACCAACTGCGTTAAGGCCGCGGCCCAAAAATCAGAACTTAAAAGCCCTTTGTTGAACAAGACATACAAAAATATATAGTTTTAATTTTCATAGTTGAAATAATTTGTGGAAAAAACATTGAGACAAAAGAAGAATATGCTGATAATCAGCTTTTTCTCCTTTTGCATAAATATTTCCAGAAGAATCCTTTCTTAGTTTACTACCTTTTATTGTCTGTAGCTGCTTTAAATTTGGACAATTCTAAAAGCGTTCCAAAGCGTGCAGTGTATTCAGTTTTTTTTATCAAGCGTGATAAGTGTCGTAACAATGAGAAAATATTGAAATGAGAGTAATACCGGTGGTAATAATTTTGGATTGTGGTTTATTATGAAATGATCAATAGAACAGTT
This sequence comes from Fragum sueziense, assembly GCA_963680895.1. Taxonomy (NCBI): domain Eukaryota; kingdom Metazoa; phylum Mollusca; class Bivalvia; order Cardiida; family Cardiidae; genus Fragum; species Fragum sueziense. Next base: position 30,630,805 of record OY804600.1, on the reverse strand, counting down.
AGAATAAAATCACAGTTAATCATGTGAAATCACAGTCTAAACGTTGTGTACCTGTTCTATTTAGATTATATAACTGAAGAATTAAATAATAGATACAGTGTATTGATTCAATGTATATTTGAAATTTTGACCATTGACGAAGTAAGAATCAACTTTTTGAAACAGTTCTTTTGTGCGAAGGTTCTCATCTCAACATTTAATTATTCGTTTGAAAAGCAATTGCTTAATATTTTTTTCCATAATAGTTAGACAAGAAAATGCTACTGAGCTCTCATGTAACCGTACAGTGACATCGCAAGCAACCGGACTAATGCTTTCACAGATTGAGCAAGCAACCGTACTGTGAGTCGACAACACCAGTGGCGTTTGATAGTCATTTTTTCTTAAACCAATGCGTTCATGTCTGTTATTCTTTAGTTTTCTGGTGCGAAGATGATATATCTTCAAAATATCAAAAGTATGGGCTCGTATATAAATTGTAAAGATTTGAAATCGACGTTTGAAATCGATGAATATGAAATTTTCGAAAATTTTAAGTGAGCAATCGCATTTTGTCTGAATATGTAGCTTTTCTCAAAGGATATACTCAGTGAATAACTTACAGCCCATACATGTAAACGTTCCTTCACTTTACATTGTATTATTAACTATTTACCTGTTTCTTTGGCTGTAATCTAAACCTCGACTCATTTTCTTACTCGCAAGCGGAAGTTAGTGCGTACAGTGGACTATACACTGAGGAAATGGCTAAATGTCTTTATCTTAGTCTCCTGTCTAGGGATTTCCACTGTGTACGCTACAGTGATATCTTTGGTGCTATATTTGCAGAAATGTGAGATTTATAACAGTGGATTTATTGGAAAGCGTGACTCGACCACGTTTGAATGTTTTATATCTTTGTTGGTATATTTGCAGAAATGTGAGATCTATAACAGTGGATTTATTGGAAAACGGGACTCGACCACGTTTGAATGTTGTATATCTTTGCTGGTTTATTTCCAGAAATGTGAGATTTATAAAGTTGGATTTATTGGAAAGCGTGACTCGACCACGTTTGAATGTTGTATATCTTTGTTGGTATATATGTATGTGCAGAAATGTGAGAATTATAGCTGTGGATTTATTGGAAAGCGTGACTCGACCACGTTTGCATGTTGTATATCTTTGCAAGTATATTTGCAGAAATGTGAGATTTATAACAGTGGATTTATTGGAAAGCGTGACTCGACCACGTTTGAATGTGGTATATCTTTGTTGGTATATTTGCAGAAATGTGATATTTATTACAGTGGATTTATTGGAAAGCGTGACTCGACCACGTTTGAATGTTGTATATCTGTCTTGGTATATTTGCAGAAGTGTGAGATTTATAACAGTGGATTTACCGGAAAGCGTGACTCGACCACGTTTGAATGTTGTATATCTTTATTGGTATATTTGCAGAAATGTGAGATTTATAACAGTGGATGTATGCGAAAGCGAGACTCGACCACGTTTGAATGCTAGATATATCTTTGTTGCTATATTTGCAGATATGTAAGATTTATTACAGTGGATTTTTTGGAAAGCGTGACTCAGCCACGTTTGAATGTTGTATATCTTTATTGGTATATTTGCAGAAATGTAAGATTTATAACAGTGGATTTATTGGAAAGCGGGACTCGACCACGTTTGAATGTTGTATATCTGTATTGGTATATTTGTAGAAATGTGATATTTATAACAGTTGATTTATTGGAAAGCGTGAATTGACCACGTTTGAATGTTTTATATCTTTGTTGGTATATTTGCAGAAATGTAAGATTTATAACAGTGGATTTATTGAAAAGCGAGACTCGACCACGTTTGAATGTTGTATATCTTTATTGGTATATTTGCAGAAATGTGAGATTTATAACAGTGGATTTATGGGAAATAGTGAGTCGACCACGTTTGAATGTTGTATATCTTTATTGGTATATTTGTAGAAATGTGATATTTATAACAGTTGATTTATTGGAAAGCATGCCTCGACCACGTTTGAATGTTGTATATCTTTTATGGTACATTTGCAGAAATGTGAGATTTATAACAGTGGATTTATGGGAAATAGTAAGTCGACCACGTTTGAATGTTGTATATCTGTCTTGGTATATTTGCAGATATGTAAGATTTATAACAGTGTGTGTTTATTGGAAGGGCGTGACTCGACCACGTTTGAATGTTGTATATCTTTTGTGGTATATTTGCAGAAATGTGTTGTATACTGGTATAACGATGGATTTACTGGAAAGCGAGACTCGACCACGTTTGAATATTGTATATCTTTGTTGGTATATTTACAGATATGTAAGATTTATAACAGTGAATTTATTGGAAAGCGAGACTCGACCACGTTTGAATGTTGTATATCTTTGTTGGTATATTTGCAGAAATGTGAGATTTATAACAGTGGATTTATTGAAAAGCGAGACTCGACCACGTTTGAATGTTTTATGTCTTTGTTGATTTATTTGCAGAAATGTGAGATATATAACGGTGGATTTATTGGAAAACGAGACTCGACCATGTTTGAATGTTGTATATCTTTGTTGGTATATTTGCAAAAATGTGAGATTTATAACGGCGGATTTAAAGCGAGACTCGACCACGTTTGAATGTTGTATATCTTTGTTGGTATATTTACAGATATGTTAGATTTATAACAGTGGATTTAATGGAAAGCGGGACTCGGCCACGTTTGAATGTTGTATATCTTTGTTGGTATATCTGCAGAAATGTGAGATTTATACCAGTGGATTTACTCGAAAGCGAGACTCGACCACGTTTGAATGTTTTATATCTTTGTTGGTAAATTTTTAGATTTGTTAGATTTATACCAGTGGATTTATTGGAAAGCTGGACTCGACCACGTTTTAATGTTATATATCTTTGTTGGTATATTTTCAGAAATGTGAGATTTATACCAGTGGATTTACTGGAAAACGTGACTCGACCACGTTTACATGTTGTATATCTTTGGTGCTATATTTTCAGATATGTAAGATTTATAACAGTGGATTTACTCGAAAGCGAGACTCGACCACGTTTGAATGCTGTATATCTTTGGTGCTATATCTTCAGATATGGAAGATTTATAACAGTGGATTTATTGGAAAGCGTGACTCGACCACGTTTGAATGTTGTATATCTTTGTTGGTATATTTACAGATATGTAAGATTTATAACAGTTGATTCATTGGAATGCAAGACTCGATCACGTTTGAATGTTGTATATCTTTGTTGGTATATTTGCAGAAATGTGAGACTTATAACAATGGATTTATTGGAAAGCGAGACTCGACCACGTTTGAACGCTGTATATCTTTTTTGGTATATTTACAGAAATGTGAGATTTACACTACTCAAAACTTATAAGTACTCCGACTATATTATAGGGCATATTTCCGGACTGGCATAACATATCTTAACCAAATTTGAAACATCTTCGCTTTAACCATATGACCACCATATATTGAATTTTTATCATCTTCACGACAAGATGAATTGTACAAGAAGCAGCTAACGGAGACCACTGTTGGTGGCAAAAATCACAAAGTCAATAACTTGTGTGTTCCTTGTTTGCTCAAACAATAGCATGACATCAGAAACGCATAGACATTTTGTAATTCCTGACAGATGCTGTATGGATATCTTTTTTAATATTTTAGAAGTCGATGTAAGGTTCTCTACGCTTGCTAAGCATGTAGCAGATCATCATCGTACTGGACAGTAAATCGTTTGTCTGTAAAACACTTTTTCACAATCAGCAAATTTAATACACCCTTGCCAACTGAACATTAACATGTTAATTGTGAGGCCATGGTTTTTGCGTCTTGTACATAGAAATGATGAATTGAGCCATTATCGGATAGTTTGCACACTGAATGGTCTCCCTTGAAGGCATAATGTATCCCTTTCTGTGACAGACACTGAACGCTCCAGTTCACGTAGACGAGACAGAGCAATGTTATGGTCCTAATTCCGGTGTAACGTAGTAAAGTGACCCCCATAGAATACTGACCCCCCGGTCACTATTTTATATAGAATACTGACCCCCCGGTCATAATATTATGACCGGGGGGTCATAGTATTATGACCTACCCACACGTAGAAAAGTGACCCCTCACGTAGAATTGTGACCCCCCATAAAATATCGACCCCCCTTCTCCACATACACACCAAACATCTTACACTAATATAAACCCAACTATGGTAGACGCACATCATAATTACCTTCATCGATAGGCATCGGTGGTGCAATGGCACTCGTCCGTGCATGCGTCCGTCCGTACACACAGAGTGTTTTGACCGCAAATTTTCATTTCTTATTGGGCAAACCCGATTCAAACTGCCTGGTTAGACGCTTCCATCGCATCTGAATTGATTTGATTTTAACTCTGTTTCACGCTGTTTTCAACTGTTATGGTCATATTGCGGCGACTGGAGCACCTACTATGGATTCCTGATATTTCTCGCACCCGTGCTATCAAAAAATACAAACAGACCCTCTTACTGCTCTCTCATATAGATGATTCAAACCCATTGGTGAGAGACAAATGACTTTTGTCAAATGTCAGAATGGCTACATGCCGAGCCAGGTTCGAAGTCACGACCCCTTGATTGACAGACCCCGACGTTACCAACTAAGCTATCCGGTCTCGGAGCAGCTGTATTGGTTCTTAATCGTATGCATGCACAGTATGCGTAGGCCTACAGTATGTTCATGGATCGAACTACTACCGATGTATATTTGTGTGAAAAGGGTAAATGATTTTAAAAGGTTTCTGACCGAAAATCATTTGTCCCTCAGCGTTGTGAGTTAAAAGCCTACCATTATGTATGTGTGTCTGCCATACGCACTTTCCTACGTGGCGGTTGCAAATTAGAGTGACTATGTTAACATTTAGTCACTTTAAATAGCGAGAAAGTTATCTAGGCTTCTCCTGATTAAAATCCTGTGTTGACTTGGCAGTAAATCTGACAGGCACCAGTAGGGGGTCATCTTCTGTGACCTTTTTTCTGACCAATCAAATAAACGCTTCAACGTTTGGCGAAGCGATTTAATCCAAAAACTAGGTCACGATGACGTCACATTTCAGTGTAGAACCATGTGTTTGTCATGGGAAGGTATAAGTAACCCGTCACGCTAAAAGGGGGCATAATGGGAAGTCCATAAAACTTAATTTAGAGATATAAATCAGACTAAAAGGGCGTCAAGCAGCTGTCGCAATTGGAAAATATAGATGAAAGATATGAAAAAAATAATTAATCGAATATAGAATTTCATTAAATTATATCTAGATTAAAAGAAATATGAGAAAAACTTCTACAATTAGGCTACTTTTCCCATAACACAGCATGAAATTGAGAAAATGTTCTTGACAGAATTTCACGAAGTTCATATTGAAGTTTCGTCCAATTTGGTGCAAGAGTTGTGGAGATTTTGCTTCGGGCAGACTTAAAGATCTAGACGCAATGTTATTATACATTTAGTCCCCTTTTGACATGACAGGATTTTTGTACATGATTTATTAATTAAAAAAGCTACAGAACATCTCATTCATCAATGAAGACCAAAATTTCATTTAATATATATTATGTTCATTGAATGAAGAGAAATTAATGAAACACTAATTTCTACATTAAAGCCCCTTTTTCTGTGACGCAGCCTTAAATTGAAAAAAAAAAAAACCTAGAACACAGACTCAAAATGTATTCAGTGATTACACACGTGAAGTTTCATTGAATTTGGCCTAAAGGTTGCTGACATCTGACTGTATATAAACGGACAGACAGACAGACGGAATGACGGACGAACAAACAGAAGGATAGCATGGCGACTAAATGCTTTCCGAAACTTTTTTTCGATGAGCATAATAAACACGGATGTGATTTGAAACGATATGTATACATGAAGTGTATGTTAAATTAGCAATAAACTAGGTGGGGGTCAGTATTTTATAGATAAAATCAGGGGGGGGGGGTCGTTATTTTACATGGGGGGTCAGTATTTTATAGAAAGGGGTCAGTATTCTATATAGTAAAGTGACCGGGGGGTCAGTATTCTATGGGGGTCACCTTACTACGTTACACCGGCTTGATTTCCTATCACGTGGTTGTCTTGGTAGGTCGGCAGCACTTCCGGTTTGTCTGTACTCGGCCACAAGTTGGGTGATAGCATTTGCATGTACATTTATGATACGGGTTGCATTTCTTTTGAAAAATGGTACGAATGTAACAGGAATGTTGATGTTTGACAGTAATGAACGATATTTTGTTTTTAATTTGTATAGAACGAATGGAAATGTGGGTATGAGAATATTACCTACGCTTGAATCGCACCACCTTATAAAACACCAATTGTTATGGGTTGTTGTTGTAGAGATTTCCAACGCATTTTATGTTTTTATGTTTGGCACTTTGACCCATAAAGGAATAAATTGTAAATTTAGCACGTGGGATTCGTGTATGAAGCACAGGAGGAATATTTCAATTTTCTATAGTTGACCGGAAGTTATCATTTTGCACAATAATTTTGCTAAACAAAAATGATATCGGTCAAGTAATTAAGTTAGGGATACATGAAAAATATCGACTTTTGATATTCCTTTACCGGAGAAAACATTTTGCGCATAATAGAAAACGGAGTACTTATAAGTTTGGTTAAGTATATAACAGTGGATTTATTTGAAAGCGAGACTCGACCACGTTTGAATGTTGTATATCTTTGTCGGTATATATGCAGATACATGTATGTAAGATTTATAACAGTAGATTTATTGGACTGCGGGATTCCACCACGTTTGAATGTTGTTTATCTTTGTTGGTATATATGTATGTGCAGAAATGTAAGATTTATAACAGTGGAATTATTGGAAAGCGAGACTCGACCACGTTTGAATGCTGTATATCTTTGTTGATATATACTAACCCAAAATGCCAACGCAACAAGATTTTTTGTATTTACTTTTTAATGAGATATGATAAAACAACGAAACTTCAGATTTCATTATTCTAAATAGTGATTTTGTTGTCCACATAAAAAGAACGTAAGAATTGTAATGCTTCGCTGAACATAGGGTCCTTGGTTCAAACCCCTAAATCCGCGCTGCATGCGCAACAGTGCATGTTATAAAGCAGCGAACGCGCATTTTTGGAAAGTCGCAAGATAACCATATAAGATAAGGTAAAAAATCTGTCTAATGATAGACAAAAATGCCGCAATTTAGCATTCCCCGAAAGGCGCAGGTGATTGGATTGCTCCTGGCTGACTGTTGTTAACGCACCCATTGGTCTTTGCGGGGTCTACGATAGCATGACTATAACGGAAGTTTCTGCAAACCGGTATGTTCAAGTAATCTTACCAATTAGTCATGTCTGAATGTGTTAGAAGTTCCATTTGGGTTGATAATTCCATATTTTGTTATTTTCACGGTCATTCACTTTTCTTACTTACGTTTGTTTTGACGTTTCCGGTAATGTGTATGACATGCCAAGAGCCTTCAGAAGTCGTGTAACTACCAAGGTACAGGACAATAGGTTGAGAACCCAAAATCGCAGAGACCGGTTTCGGCTAGCAACAAAAAGGTTGCTGCAACTGCTTGGAACCTCGGTCGCCGTTTGCAGATATGTAAGATTTATAACAGTGGATTTATTGGAAAGCGAGACACGACCACGTTTGAATGCTGTATTACTTTGTTGGTATATTTGCAGAAATGTGAGACTTAAAACAGCGGATTTATTGGAAAGCGAGACTCTACCATGTTTGAATGTTGTATATCTTTTGGTATGTTTGCAGATATGTAAGATTTATAACAGTGGATTTATTGGAAAGCGAGACTCGACCACGTTTGAATGCTGTATATCTTTGTTGATATATTTGCAGATATGTAAGATTTATAACAGTGGATTTATTGGAAAGCGAGACTCGACCACGTTTGAATGCTGTATATATTTGTTGATATATTTGCGGAAATGTGAGATTTATAACAGTGGATTTATGTGAAAGCGTGACTCGACAACGTTTGGATGTTGTATATCTTTGTTGGTATATTTACAGATATGTAAGAATTATAACAGTGGGTTTATTGGAAAGCGAGAGTCGACCACGTTTGAATGTTGTTTATCTTTGTTGGTATATTTGCAGATATGTAAGAATTATAACAGTGGGTTTATTGGAAAGCGTGACTCGACAACGTTTGGATGTTGTATATCTTTGTTGGTATATTTACAGATATGTAAGAATTATAACAGTGGGTTTATTGGAAAGCGAAACTCGACCATGTTTGAATGTTGTTTATCTTTGTTGGTATATTTACAGATATGTAAGAATTATAACAGTGGGTTTATTGGAAAGCGGGACTCGACCATGTTTGAATGTTGTTTATCTTTGTTGATATATTTACAGATATGTAAGAATTAAGACAGTGCGTTTATTGGAAAGCGGGACTCGACCATGTTTGAATTTTGTTTTTCTTTGTTGGTATATTTACAGATATGTAAGATATATAACAGCGGGTTTATTGGAAAGCGGGACTCGACCACGTTTGAATGTTGTGATACGAACCTCTGTAATTCACCGGCTGGTACGATTCAAGGTGAGTCTGCTGATGGCTATCATGAAATTACATCCGCACTTTACGATGGTCGACATAGCATGGGTCCAGTTGTCAATATACTATTTTGTCAATGAGATAAAGCACCAAAGACCGATATTGAACAGGCAGAGTTAAAAGGTGAAAATGATCAGACTAGAACATAGACAACTAATCTCATTATTTTAAATCCACTCTATCGAATTAAAGTTCGCTGAGAATAAAAACCGAGAAATTAGGAAAACTGTACCTTGAAGAGAATTATATTCTCGTGTGTACGTTTCGAAAATGTCAGATGGGATAGCCACCTTGACCTGATTGCGTGGTCTCAAAAGCAGAAACGACTTTTTATTATATTCTTTCTCAGTCGTAAAACTTCCTCAGACTAGCCTTTATTCGGTCACACTTATACATGCTGAAATGTACAATCCCTTTTCAATTACTAAATAGTAGTAAAGACGGCTAGGAAGAGGACTTGAAATTGTATCGAACTCTGCTTCAGCGTGCAGCAAAGACATCGTGTTTCTGGTGGACGAATCTGGTTCCCTAGGCGAGGACAATTTTCGACTGGTTCTCGGCTTTGTACAGTCGTTGATCCGAAATTTGGATATCGGAAATCTGGCCTCAAGAGTGGCATTTGTGACCTTCAGCACAACAGTCAGGGTAAGGGTGCGATAGTAAATCCTTGTTCTGCTGATTTTAACTCATTACCAAACAGCAAAATTTTAGACTTGCCCAAATTCAAAGATGATGCAGACGACAATTCTAGTTCATGAAATTTTACCTTTATGATGTATTTCTGAATAGAAAACATACGTATTAGAATAACCAATCTTTGCATCAAGACATACTTTAAGAAATAAAATTGGAATATTATGTACCTTTATTATTAAGATGCTGCAAATGACAATTGTGTACGTGAAGCATGAACTGATCTAGAACTAATTTGTTTCTGTTCAGCAATAGATAGATTGACATTGTTTTTCACGTGCGTCTTTTTTTTTTTGAAAAATTAAGATGATGTATCTTTAACGATTAAAGCCTAGAGAAACAATTTATGCCATTTAAGGATTACATAATTGGCGTCCAAACAACTTATGATGATGTAGCCCTATCTTTAGTGAAAGAAACTTAAAAGTGTAGATGGTAAATTGTATTATATTTTATAGGTACACGTTAGATATAGACGTTTGACCCGTTTAGTACTTCATAAGATATTCTTTAACAAATATTCAGGTGCAATGGGGTCTAAACGACTTATCCAAGCAGGCAATGTTGGACTCTTTCAACAAGATACAGTACATGGGCGGAGGGACATACACTGCCGAGGCGTTACAGAAGATCGAACACGATGTCTTAAACAATCCTGGCGATCGTGCGGCGGTACGTAACGTGATCGTGGTGATAACTGACGGACAGTCCAACGATAATGTTGCTACGATCAGAGAGGCATTCAATCTACATCATAATGGAACGGAAATTATTTCTATTGGTATTGGAAGTGGTACGGACAATTTTTACGTTTAACTTAATTATTTTCCAAAACAATCACAATTTTGACTGTTCCGATGCGAAAGTTGCCACATAACTGGTGAAATTGATTTTTGGACATTAAAATACAGAAAATATTAAGACAAAGAAAAAAAAAAAAGAAAATGCTGGTTCTTTAGTCTCAATTTTTTCCCAACCTCTTTCTTCGTGGGACGTCAAAACCAGGTCTTGTTTTGGAACGTTACATGTAGACCTATAAGGGTTTTGTTAAGAAAAACAAACTTCTGGAAAAGTAGCAAAATGTCGCCGATACCTAGACTGTGCCTATAAGGTGTAGTCTGGTAAGGGTCAGAACTTTCCCTTTAACCCATTCCCAAACGACAAAAATTTAGGGTGTTCCAAATTCAAAGACATTACAGACGACAAATTTAAGTGAATGGAATTCAAAATTTGTTGATCATTTTGGGTAGAAAACATTGTGGGAAATGAAGAAATTGCTTGTCACAAGCAATTTTTAGCTCACCTGAGCACGAATGTGCTCATGGTGAGCTATTGTGATACCGCTGTGTCCGGCGTCCGGCGTCCGGCGTCCGGTGTCCGTCGTCCGTCGTCCGTCAAACTTTGCCTTGTGTGCACTCAAGAGGCCACATTTTTTGCCCAATCAACCTGAAATTTGCTCAGAATGATTGTCTTGATGAAATCTCGGACAAGTTCGAAATTGGGTCATCTGGGGTCAAAAACTAGGTCACGGGGTCAAATCTTAGAAAAACCTTGTGTGCACTCAAGAGGCCACATTTTGTGCCCAATCAACCTGAAATTTGCTCAGAATGATTGTCTTGATAAAATCTCGGACAAGTTTGAAATTGGGTCATCTGGGGTCAAAAACTAGGTCACAGGGTCAAATCTTAGAAAAACCTTGTGTGCACTATAGAGGTCACATTTTTTGCCCAATCAACCTGAAATTTGCTCAGAATAATTGTCTTGATTAAATCTCGGACAAGTTCGAAATTGGGTCATCTGGGGTCAAAAACTAGGTCACGGGGTCAAATCTTAGAAAAACCTTGTGTGCACTCTAGAGGCCACATTTTTTGCCCAATCAACTTAAAATTTGCTCAGAATAATTGTCTTGATAAAATCTCGGACAAGCTCGAAATTGGGTCATCTTGGGTCAAAAACTAGGTCACTGGGTCAAATCTTAGAAAAACCTTGTGTGCACTATTGAGGTCACATTTTTTGCCCAATCAACCTGAAATTTGCTCAGAATGATTGTTTTGGTGAAATCTTGTACAAGCTTGAAATTGGGTCATCTGGGGTCAAAAACTAGGTCACGGGGTCAAATCTTAGAAAAACCTTGTGTGCACTCTAGAGGCCACATTTTTTGCCCAATCAACCTGAAAATTGATCAGAATTATTGTCTGGATAAAATCTCGGACAAGTTCGAAATTGGGTCATCTGGGGTCAAAAACTAGGTCACAGGGTCAAATCTTAGAAAAACTTTGTGTGCACTTTAGAGGTCACATTTTTTGCCCAATCAACCTGAAATTTGCTCAGAATGATTGTCTTGATAAAAGCTCGGACAAGTTTGAAATTGGGTCATCTTGGGTCAAAAACTAGGTCACGGGGTCGAATCTTAGAAAAACCTTGTGTGCACTCTAGAGGCCACATTTTTTGCCCAATCAACCTGAAAATTGCTCAGAATGATTGGCTTGATAAAATCTCGCACAATTTTGAAATTGGGTCATACGGGGTCAAAAACTAGGTCATGGGGTCAAATCTTAGAAAAACCTTGTGTGCACTCTAGAGGCCACATTTGTTGCCCAATCAACCTGAAAATTGATCAGAATGATTGTCTTGGTGAAATCTCAGACAAGTTTGAAATTGGGTCATCTGGAGTCAAAAACTAGGTCACGGGGTCAAATCTTAGAAAAACCTTGTGTGCACTCTAGAGGCCACATTTTTTACCCAATCACCCTAAAAATTGATCAGAATGATTGTCTTGATCAATTTTCAGACAAGATTGAAATTGGGTCATCTGGGGTCATAAACTAGGTCATGAGGTAAAATCTTTGTAAAACCTTGTGTGCACTCTAGAGGCCACATTTTTTGCCCAATCAACCTGAAAATTGATCAGAATGATTGTCTTGATCAATTCTAGGTCACGAGGTCAAATCTTAGATAAACCTTGTGTGCACCCTAGAGGTCACATTCTTTGTCCAATCAACCTGAAAATTGGTTTACAAAAAAAGTTATTATATCAGGTGAGCGCTTCAGGGCCAATGGCCCTCTTGTTTCATTTTCCACAAGGTTTTCCAAAGCCATTATCTTGTGGGGAGTCAAAAAGAGTCAGTGTGTGGTAATGGGTTAATCGGGAGGGGGGGGGGCTCGACTTGTCAGTTAGTGATCAATAAAATTGTTCTGTCTTCATTCTAAACACATAGAATATAAGTATAGTCACGATATCATGGATCATGTTTTTACTCCTTTTCACTATATTGCCGCGGCCTTACCGCAGTTGGTAGCGCACATACCGGGTTCTATACTCGGCCACGGCAAATACTCTTTCTGACAAATGTCACCCATCAATGGTTTGATATCGTGAACCTAGGTGGGCGAGCAGCTGGAGGCTCGGTGCGGGTATTGTGGTAGTACTGGTATGATAAACACCAGGAATCCTTTGTTAGCCTGAATCTGGAAAAAGAGCCATTATAGCAATTCAGAGCAGTATGATTCTAGAACATAACTTTCCCACTTCCTGTCTGACCAGGATCCATCCTGCTGTCTTACAGAGAGAGAAGTTACAGTTGCTGCAAACCAAGAATAATCTATTTAAGAACAACTCAGATCACGATCAGACTGCGTGTATACGCAGGCTGATCTCGATCAATGTTGACCTCAAAAACCACAATGGCCCTTTTCCGATTAGTTCGACTCATATCGCTGCTTTTCAATGAAAGTCTCGTTACTGCAGCCTAAAACAAGCTGTATTTACGTGATTTTCGTTGAAAATCGACGATATGCTTCTTTTTTCCCTTTGTTGTAGGTCTACGAAGAGATGAACTGGGCCTGATAGCCACCGACAGCCAACATGTGTTTGTCGTGGACACTTTTCCAGGACTAGATAGCATCAAGTCGAATATTCTTAATCTGTTTTGTGACTAACCCTGAGATCAGCGAATAAAAATAATTGGGCATTAAGTCCCTTAAAGTAGACCACCCCTAATGAGACTCACGTGACGTCGGAATTATTCGGGCGCCGTCGAAAACATTCGGCGGTTGACCTTTCCACCAGGCCACCTTAAAACCGAGGTCTTGTCGTCTTTATATTCGCGAAAGAAGGGCAAAATCCACGACGTCAAGGCTCAGTTATCACGGTGGTCAATCACGTGACTCAGAATTTCAGAAAATTCACCGATATTTTTTGTTAATACTTGACCAATTTGAATTCGGTTTGTATAAGAGAAGGTGGACAAATGCCCGGAATTAAATGGACATAATGGCATTTTAAAATCATCCGATAAAAAAGTTATTTAAGATCAACCAAAATTTTGCTGATCTTCAATAACTTTTTTATCAGCTTTAAAAAACACACCTCCATTTAAAGTGACATTTCAGAATTATTTTTACATAAATTTTACTTTTATTCTATCTGAAATATCATCTTTTCTTATGAAAAGTCTGAAAATTTCAAGCCAAAATATTGACCCGTTTACGAGAAATATATATTTTTGTGCTAAAATTAAACAAATTGTTGTGGACAACAGTTCAGATTTATATAGGATTTGTCATTTTTGACTCAACTTTAAAGGCATATTTTTCGCTTATAAATAACAACTTCTAAAAACTGATAGCATTTCTACGCATTAGAATAAACAATCTTTGCATCAAGACATACTTTTAAAAAATGAAATAAATGTGAAATGTCACTTTAATGTGTGACGTCTGTCCGCCTTCTCTTCTCTGCTTCAAACCGAATTCAAGTCGGTCCCGCATTAACAAAATGATTGAAGATTTTCTGAAATTGTTGTTTCACGTGATTATTAGGACAGATATTCACAGAATAATCAGTGTCGGGCGCGTCCTTAACCCTTTCGCAAACTACAAGATTTCAAACTTATCTTGTCCAAATTCAAAGATGTTGCAGACGACATCTTAACTTGAATGAAATACTACAATATTTTGTCTTTTTGTATAGAAAATATTGTCGGAAATGAAGAAATTGCTTGTGACAAGCAATTTCTTCATTTTATACAATGTTTTCCAAAGCCAACTTTTTGTTGGGAATCAAAAAGAGTCACTGTGTGGTAATGGAATGGAAATGCCACATGTGCAAGATACTTTTGGACGTGAGGGGGACGTGGAATTGTTTGTGACATGGCCTCAACGAATAAAATCAATGGATACAAATGAAGTTGGATTCAACCCTGACTAAGCCCTGGCCACACACATACATTCACTGTCTTATCACTCATGGATCACGTCAAAAAAAGTGGATTGTGAAACAGATTTTGGACGTTCTGTGGACATGGAGTTGTTTTTAACCGGGCCTTAACGAATGTAAAAGATGGAAAATGCTGATACAAAAGCATTATGATTCAACCTTAGCTAAAGCCTCGGACACAAACACGCGTTCACTGTCCAGGCCGGTAGGAAGCAATTTTATATCGGGTGGCTCAAGCCCCTGTGCCTGAAAATTGGATTTCCCTTTTTCAGTGTAAAATGAGATAATTCGGCATTTTTGGCCAACATGGACCCCCTTAGCCCCTTCCCCTGCCCCTTGTTCCTACAGGTCCGCTGTCTTATCAGTTGTACCATCCTCGGAAACCCAGCGGTCATAGCTACGCTACATGACCCCTGGGGCACTTGGCCAGTTAAACTTTGAATTAGCCGCCGAAAATCGATACGAAACGCATTTTATAAGCGCAAGACCCAATAAAATAACAGCTCTCATAAGTCAATGCGTTGTCAATTACAACCAAGTTGGCTGCGCTCATGATAAGTTGTAATCTTTGTGACAACTATAATAAGAATTACAGATCGCTGATATCTTATACGGTTTTAAAATAGAAAGATGGGGAACGTTTCTTTTGGAAATCTTTTAAACTCGAAACACCAAATTTTTCGCACGCTAAACGATATCAATCTTCCATATTGACAACTTACCTGAAGCAATTTGTCAATCTCCTACGCAGTTATCTACCCTGAATCAGGATTAAATTACGTATCTCTGACGTAATCACTGTTTCCATGTTGGCGATTTGTATCGGCCAGATTGATTGGTCTACTCGCCCATCATGAAATGACGATGGAACCAATGAAACGGCGGCATTTGGGAGCGGCCAATACAAAGTTTTTCTGGCCAAATGCCCCAGGGGTCATGTAGCGTAGCTATGACCGCTGGGTTTCCGAGGATGCAGTTGTCCCTATTGGAGGAACACGGCCGGTCACACATGTTCAACTTTGCGTCTATATCCCCATTATCTTCGCAAGCCAAGGGTGAACTTTTTGTATTCACAAACGTAGATGGGTTCAACCTTGACTAGCGAGCATTCAAAGACACTCGTGATTCAAGACAGATAAGAAATTTTACCGTCGCTTTTCAACAAAAATCTTTTTTGGACATATTGCCACATATTGACGCTTTTTGACGCCCTATGGAATAAAAGCATTGGAAAAGATTGTGGAAAATGAAGAAACTGCTAAAGACAAGCAATTTCTTCATTTCCCACTAATTTTCTACCCCAAAATGTGATAAAATTCCAAAATTTCTTAACATTGAAAATGCTGTTTGCATCTTCTTTCAATTTGGAAAAGCTTGAAATTTTGTTGTTTGGTAATGGGTTAAGCTGCAGTTACGAGGTTTTTGATGAAAAGCATCGTTATACATAGCTTTGTAAGGACACAGACAGTCTACAGTTAAAGATAACCACAAATAGTTGTTCATATGCAGTCAAACCGTGCACAATTCCTGTATTGTACGATGGTTCTACATGCAGGTGTGTTTGTTTCTTTTTCTTGTTTGTTTTTATAGTTTGTTGTTGTGGTGGTGGTGGTTTTTTCCGAGAATGTATTTTAAAATTAGATCTAGTGTTTCTGAAAACGATTGTGACATTGTTGGTCTGTTCTTGTTTTATTTTTTGCTTAGTTTTACATGACGCGTCGTTGTAAAACTAGGTAATTTACAATGACTTAACAAGTCTCTGTTTGACTGAAATATTTGTACCTTATGTATAAACTTACGCTTCCCGCGGATTCTCCACAGTTTTTGTCATCGCCCAGTCGCACTTGTAGATATTTATTCGAAGAATTTCCCTCCCTCCCTCCCTCCCAGTCCCAGTCCCAGTCCCTCCCAGTCCCCAGTTTTTTCGTTGAAAAGCAGTAATGTCATCCAACAGCCATACGAAAATATCACATCCAATTAACCCTCAAACATTACCTTGTTTTGACACCGTGTCCAATCGTTACCGGGGGATGTGGTTTTCGTAACGCTGAAAGCGTGGTGTATAACGCCGGTTTGTGGTGCAAAACAGAGGCAGGACACCACCAAGGTAAGAAAATTGAAAAATTGAATCGATGAAGTTTTTTCTTTGGGAATGAGACTAGGCCGAGGCTCATCTCAAATGATTTCTTCATCCCTAGCAATGTCTGTTTTCTTCGAGAAAGTTGCAGTTTTCTCTATCATTCCGTGAATGTAAGGCATTTCAGGCGAAATCAACTCAGCTTTCCCGTAAAACATGAATTATATACAAGCATAACCAGTTATGAACCCCAAAAAAGCATGCACTTCGTACTTACACATGTATTGCACAAAATCACAATGAGGTTTGCACCCTCTGCATCTTACAGAAGCCATGGAAACGATTTTTATTTTAATTTACAAGTAACAATGGTGGATGTGGTGCACACAAAGAAATATTTTGTAACGTATGTGGCATGGTGATATTAAAGCTTTACGTTTTTCCTTATTTAAGCAGGCCTAGCAGATATAGTGACATTTTCCCTTACTTCAGATGCAACACACGTCCTATTCAAATGATCCTAGCAATTGTGCTATATTTTTGTGTAAAGAATATGTGTTTTTTCGACATCAGCATTTTAAACCCTATTAACCGGATTGTATAATGGATTTAGAAATTGTGCAACCCGAACGTTACATTTAAGGCGTACAAAATACAACATATCTGTCAATATAGGGTTAATTCACGTTTTTGAGGTCGTTAACATTCGCAGAGGCCCAAGAAATATGTTAACGGCCGAGTGCGAAGCACGAGGGTTGTTTACGTAATTTGTTTACGTAATTTGTTAATGTTGATTTCCCATAAACCCAATGTTTTGCCTCCGGAAGTGTGTTCTGCGGGTACAGACTAAAACACAAGTGAAAGGACCTAATTGATTGATAGTGTTGGAATTTAACGCCGCTTTCAACAACTAAGGTTTTTCCGACGTCATGCATAACAAAAAATTCTCGGAAGATTTATCAGAACAAAACAACATTGGCGGACATTTTCTTATCTCACCTCGGTTCATTTTTCCCACATATCAATGGCTTTGGGGTAAGTATTCATTGAAATTTTATAGTTTTTATGCAATAATAGCATCAATTCATGTATTTTTCGGCCGTTAACATCCGCAGAGGCCCGCAAATTACGTAAACAACCCTCGTGCTTCGCACTTGGCCGTTAACATATTTCTTGGGCCTCTGCGAATGTTAACGACCTCAAAAACGTGAATTAACCCTATATTGACAGATAAGTTGTATTTTGTACGCATTAAATGTAACGTTCGGGTTGCACAATTTCTAAATCCATTATACAATCCGGTTAATAGGGTTTAAAAAGCTGATGTCGAAAAAACACATATTCTTTACACAAAATTATTGCACAATTGCTAAGATCATTCGAATAGGACGTGTGTTGCATCTGAAGTAAGGGAAAGTGTCACTATATCTGCTAGGCCTGCTTAAATAAGGAAAAACGTAAAGCTTTAAAATCACCATGCCACATACGTTACAAAATATTTCTTTGTGTGCACCACATCCACCATTGTTACTTGTAAATTAAAATAAAAATCGTTTCCATGGCTTCTGTTAGATGCAGAGGGTGCAAACCTCAATGTGATTTTGTGCAATACATGTGTAAGTACGAAGTGCATGCTTTTTTGGGGTTCATAACTGGTTATGCTTGTATATAATTCATATTTTACGGGCAAGCTGAGTTGATTTCGCCTGAAATGCCTTACATTCACGGAATGATAGAGAAAACTGCAACTTTCTCGAAGAAAACAGACATTGCTAGGGATGAAGAAATCATTTGAGATGAGCCTCGGCCTAGTCTCATTCCCAAAGAAAAAACTTCATCGATTCAATTTTTCAATTTTCTTACCTTGGTGATGTCCTGCCTCTGTTTTACACCACAAACCGGCGTTATACACCACACTTTCAGCGTTACGAAAACCACATCCCCCGGTAACGATTGGACACGGTGTTTGATGTCCCTTGTATAAATATCGTGGTAACATTGATCAATTAGAAATTAGAAAACGCTGATACGAGGGGTGTTCCAAAATTAATGTTACTTACGCAATATTTCGTGGACACCGTGCTAAATCTACTTCATGGAGATAGCGTGACATCTAAAGCATGGTACATGGTGCCTTTGTATTACTACAAGAATACGCACCCGAGGAAGGTTTTGTATGTCATATTCTTTGATAATAAGTGTCCAGCCGTGCAAACCCGTGCAAATCCATTACAGTAGACACTCGTTATGTCGACATCGGATTAGTCGAATTTCCGCTTAAGTCGAAGTAAAAGTCTGGCCCCGTCCTCACCAATGGATATCAAAGCGTTAAATAAAATAATTTCGAAATAAATTTAGCCATTGAAATTTTGTAGGAAAAGGATAGACATTGCTTGTTTCGAGCAATTTCTTTCCCTTTCCTACTATATTTCAATTATTAACGCGCTTAAAGGGACATTTCATTCCAATTTCAATTTTTTAAAGTATGTCTTGATGCCAAGATTGGTTATTCTAATTAGTAAAAATACTAATAGTTTTTTTAAGTTGTTGCCAATAAGCGAGAAACACGCATATAAAGTTGAGACATAATCAATAAATTGCATATAAATCCGAACTGTTGTCCACAACATTTTGTTCAATTTTAACACAAAAATATAAATTTCTCGTAAACAGCACAATATTTTGACTTGAAATTTTCAGAATTTTCATAAGGAAATATGCTCTTTCAGATAAAAATAAAAGTAAAATTTATGACAAAAAATTCTGAAATGTCACTTTCATGAGCAACGAAAATGGTCAAATGGCATTCAATTCGAAATTGAACAAATCGGATGAGTCGAACTCCGGATATGTCGAGATAATTTGACGACCACTCTGACTTTGATACAACGAGTGTCGACTGTATTTATATGTCATGTTCTTTAATAATGAGTGTCCAACCGCCAACCGTGCAAATCCGTTTAAATCCCTTATCCGAAAGACAAAACGGTCACAACGAAGTATCATCTTCGAAAACTTAAGAAAGCATATAAACGGCGTCGTACAAAGACGGGTCTGAAGTATCCCAGGCTCTTGCACGATTACCAATGGCACGAATTGTAGCAGATTTTTTGAAGGAGGTAAAGGTCACTGTCCTCCCCCAACCTGCATTTTCACCTGACTTTGCCCCCTGTGACGTTTTGTGTTCCCAAACTAAAATTATACATGTCTGGAAAAATGATAAATCAAAAAATGCCATTGGCTCTGCCATTTAGCAGTATCTTATGAGTATACCAATTCGAGACAGCGAAAACTATTTTCAAAAGTGGAATGATCGATTGGAATGATGCTTAAGTGCAGAGGGGGAGTGTCTCGAGGGACAGAGCAAAGAAAATTGACCAGCATTACTTCTATCAAGGAGAATTTCGGAACACCCCACGTATCTAGCATGTTCTGCCTTTGCCTCAATATTTTTTGTATTATATCCTTTCAAATAATCTGTCAATTTTGCCATCTGCAGCTGCTTTCAAATTTGACTTGCCTAAAATGTTGTCCTTTGAAAAGGGCTAATATGACACTGTTTTCCAACGATAACTTCGGAACAGCAGCTTAAAACAAGCTGCAGTTACGAGGATTTCGTTAAAAAGCGACGATAATTTCAGTAGCAGTGTTGCTGGCATGGGTTGTCCCTACAGTTCTGTCGATATGTCGCGATCTAGACCCAGCCGCGTGTCCATCAATTGAAAAACAGAATGCGAACTTATGTAACGACCCCAGTCTGTCTACTATAGCCTGTCCGAGGTACTGCAAGAAATGTCGTGAGTATTTTTTCACGGTGGTCAATCATGTGACACAACAATTGCAAAATATCTTTAACAATTATGCCACAGACTTGCTGGATATGGTTTATCTTCTTACAGATTAGCTGATAAGAATTACTGACGATCATTTCACTTGATCATCAATAACTTTTTACTAGCTGATTTATAGAGAATAGATGGTTACTGTCTGTAGATTGAAAAAAATATCCGACAAGGCGGAGGAATTTTTATCCGGTGAGGCGTAGCCGAACCGGATAAATTTCCGAAGCCGAGTCGGATATTTTTTTCAATCTACAGACAGTAAACCATCTATTCTATTTATCCTGTTACGAACATTTGTTAAAAAAGAGGCGCTATTCTCGTTAAAAGAACGAACGGGAAGTATTTAATGACCTAGTTAGTTATCCTAAAGACCGTTAGACGCATAACTCGTGTTCGCGACAGAAGTTAGTTCTAATGTGGAAAACAAACAAACTTTCGAACTTGTGTTAAATAGATCTTCTCTCGATTTTTTTTTATCATTACCAGGTAAATATTATAACCATAGAACAAACTCAAATTGCTAGGAACTGCAAAGTTCAAATCAAGTAGACGACGAGATCTGTCCTCGGTTTGGGAATGGAAGGTTCTGTTTCAACGAAGAACAAGTTTCACATTCATTTGAAATATATTGAAAATGTTGAAATGAAGTAACAAGAACATGAAGCATACCCTAAATGGATTTATATGTCCTCCCAACTTCTATTTACACGATCATGGACGTGTTTACAAACGTGTCATGATCTGTCATCTATCTGAATGTTTCCGATGTCGTCCATTTTTATTTTAGACATGAATTCATCAACAAGGCAAGTGTTTTGTGAGGGGAGAAGACAATTCAAAAAAAGCAGCCTACAACCGTTTTGAAATAAAATAACTAACCAAATATCTCATTCATTCTCTATCCCCTCTTCAAGTCTTGTATTTTTAAAAATCCTTCCCTTAAATGTTCCTGTTCATCTTGTTGTAAACATAAACACGGCTTCCAACTGTCAAAAATAACCTTGTGTATTACGTCATCAAAAACTTTTACGTCACAGAGTTTTTAAATTGGGTCAATACTACAGGGTGAACCTAAAGTGGGGGTATTTTATAAGGAAATGAAAAATGTCTGTTATGCTCTATATTTCCCACTCGCATCTGATTACGTTGTAGGAGTAAAACTCAAACTCGGCATTTACATTGTACATTTTTGGAGCGATCTACTCGATCTTTCACTATCTCTGTGGATGAATTTATCATAGAGAATTTTTATTATGAAATTTAAGTCAACAAATTCTATTTCTGAGTTTTTATTGCGAATATTACAAGCTTCAAGGCACAACCTAGATATCGAGTGACCTTCGCTTGATGAAAGTAGTGCCGACGTTATTGGTCACGTGACTAACTGACTGATATCAAAAAAATATCAGGCACCCTGTTATCAGTCAGTAAATACCGGAAGTGACAGGATAAATCATAAATATCTAGCTAACACAATGAATTTGTGACATTTTTCTACATTCATCTCATATCGTCGGTGTAAATGCAAAACCTCGTATGTCGATTTTTGAGATTTTCAAAGAAACATCTTGTGTGTCCAGTTAAGACAATTCTTGTAGGTTTTTGGATATTTTTACTGATTAGAATTGATGACACAATATTGTGAACAATATGTCCAAATCTGAAACAAGAGGCTCAAGAGGGCCTTAATCGCTCCACTGGCTAATTAATTAAAAGAAATGTCTAATGATTTCTTGTAAACCTCCGACTGCCATACCCTGTTTTCTGACAAAGTTTGGTCTGAATTGACCCAAATGGTTGACTTTAAAAGAATTATTTTGTGATATATACGTCCGATAAACCCCACCCTACCACATCCACACTTATGGAGCAATCAAAATGTCATGAACAATTTTAGTAAAGGGCTACCTAAGGAACATTTCTATTAATTTTGGTCTTAACTAGCACAATGGTTGATATTTTAAAGAATTATTTATGATTTCTCAAAGTCTGATAAGCCCCACCCTGACAAACCCACATAAATTTTTCTTGCGCAATTTAAGTAAAGGGGTCTCCAAAATATTTTTGTAAAGTTTGAACTAAATTGACCCATTGGTTGATTTTTGAAAAATTATTTCGTGATTTCTCCAAGTCGGATAAGCCCCGCCCTGACAAAACAACATTAAAATTTTTATTGACCAATCAAAGTTTCATTTGCAATTTAAGTGAAGCACAACCGAAAGAGCGTCTCTGCCAAGTCTGATCAAAATTGGCACTATGGTTTGAGAGGAGATTTTTAAAGAATTATTTTGTGATTCCCAAGTCTGATAAGCCCCGCCCTGTCACGCCCACATTTATTGACCGAACTTGATTTTGCAATGAATTTAGATCAAAGTCTACCCGAGGTAAATTTATGCCAAATTATATATAAATTGGCCAAATGGTTGATTTTTAAAGAATTATTTCGTGATTTCTTTAAGTCTGATAAGCCCCGCCCTGCCACGCCCACATTTATGGACCAATCAAAATTTTACAGACAATTTAGATAAAGGTTCACTTAAGTTACATGTCAGCCAAGTTTGGTCAAGATTGGCCTTCTGGTTGATTTTTAAAGAATTATTTTGCGATTTCTCTAAGTCTGATAAGCCCCGCCCTGCCACGCCCACATTTATGGACCAATCAAATTTTTTTTTCGCAATTTAAGTGAGGCATTACCCAAGGAACATTTCTGCCAAGTTTGAACAAAATTGGCCCACCGGTTTGAGAGAAGAAGATTTTTAAAGGAAAGTTTATGCACGCACTCTAAGTCTGATAAGCCTCGCCCTGCCACGCCCACATTTATAGATCAATCAAAATTTTACAGACAATTTAGATAAAGGTCCACCCAAGGTACATTTCTGCCAAGTTTGGTCAAGATTGGTCCTCTGGCTGATTTTTAAAGAATTATGATTTCTCTAACTCTGATAAGCCCCGCCCTGCCTCGCCCACATTTATGGACCAATCAAAATTCTTTTCGCAATTTAAGTGAAGCACCACCCAAGGAACATCTATGCCAAGTCTGAACAAAATTGACCCACTGGTTTGAGAGAATCTTCTAAGATTGTTAAAGAAAAGTTTACGGACGCACGGACGCACGCACGGACGCACGCACGGACGCACGCACGACGGACACAACGCCATGACAATAGCTCGCTGGCCTTCGGCCAGTGGAGATAATAAAACCTTTCAGTTTGGGAAAGTTATTACACCTTTTTTGCTTCCTCTTTAACATTTTTCAAAAACGAGATACAACGAAAATTATTATTGAATGAAGAGTTTTTAGTTATGTTATTATAAGTTGGTCAGTGCCCAGAGGTTAGTCAGGTTTATTGTCTAGAGGATAGCTAAAAGCAACTACAGGGTCATAGATTTCCTTATTTATGCACAAAGAGTTCCTTTGCGCCAACTCCACAACCCATTAGTTCTTAACTAACATAGTAAGAATTAGCTAGCGATCATTGTGTCTTTATATTCTGATAATCACCAATAACATAATGTAATGTTTAATTAAAGATTGAGTGATTTTCATAATTAGAGATAGGCCTACATACAGAATCATATTTAGTTCAATTTCTAAAACAATTAAAAGATTATTGGTTACAAAATCTTAAAGACCCAAAGACTGAATCTCCTGTTGTCTCTAATGAAAGCATGTACATATCTAAGTAAATACATGTATTGATACCTTCATAGGCACTTAAGACCTTTACATATACCATAATCGCATACCAGAACTGCAGTCAGACTTATGATTGTGATATTTTTTCCATAAAATGGAATGATCCGTTCCTAATTACATTTTATAAACATGATTGAATGCTCTCGTAAGTCCACCATATGTAATCACCCAAATTGCAATAATGGAATTTAACGTTCGGTTTACAGAATGAAACTACACCATTTATTAATGAACGAAACGTGTTAAAACATATTTATTCTTACATTGAATGTCTTATGTTCGTAAGATAGTGAAATGGATACTTTCAGCTGCTGATTATGCTTAATTTCTGTTTTATTTTGAGTCTTGTTTTATTTGATTGCACTTTTTAATGACTAGGAATTCGTCAAAAGAGGCATAGATTTGACTTACTGATGTTGATATAAGCTATATATAGTTCTAATGCTGTATTATTAAAGCAATTTTTTGCCAATGAAATTCTTATTATATTTTAGGAAAATGCATCAAAAGCCATAAAAAATCACGAAATTAATATTTTTAAACAAGAATTTCCAATAAAACATCATAAAAATATCGAGACTATCAATTATGTGAAGTTCGTATTGCTGCACCAATGTTTGTGTTTTTTGTATTTTTTTGGAAAATTTACCCCACCCACTTTTAGCTATGGCTACAAGGGTAAGCCAATGACTAATTCTGTAAGCAAATATATATCAGTAAACAACAGATGTCTAGGCAATTTTTAAGTATAATGTCATTTATCCAAACATACCGTTGGTATTTTTTAGGATTTTTTTACTTTTCGAAAAAAAAAACTATTTTTGTGATTTTTTGGCCATTTTTTGCTGTTTTTATCAAAATTTACAAATACACAAATTCGTAAAGTTACATATTGTTATTTTAAGTAACAGTGCTAATCGTCAGCTTTATTTAGGTACCAAAAGAATTGTTTTAGCTTAAGAAATGTGTAAGTTATGGAGTATTTTAGGGGGCATGTGTGAATAATGTACCGAATGACCTTTGACCTAGTTTTTTTCAACCAATATCGCCTGCTAGAGGCGACTACTGGGCAAGCCGTACGTACCATGCCTTGAAGATATCATTGGACCTGGTAGTCGCCCATGTTCAGAGAATGCCTACGAAAGTCACATTTTTTGACTTTGTAGGCAGACTATAACAACGACGATATGAAATATTGGCTATTTTCTAAAAAGAATTGTCACGTGATTCCTAGTTGCAATAATGTAACCGAAACCTTTTTGAATTTTTATCTGGGTTTCACAAACCAATACCCATTGATCAAGTTTGTGGCTACGATATCGCAGCTACGTGATTCCCTGCCTTGATTCCCCCAGATATCCTTAATTCATAATATCCAACTTATCCAACTCCAATATTTTTCCTTTTTTCTACTTTTTCTCAAAACAATTCTTTGATTGCGTAAAAAATCAGATATAAACTTGGAAAGCGTCATTCATATAATTATAGTAAAAGTTATATTAGAACACGTCATGAAATCAATTTTTTTCATTTCAAAATTTCACAAACGATTCATTTGAGAGGTAGTGGTTTGGTTTCTTGGGTAAAATTAGCACAGAAGAAAAACTGTAATGCAATATATATACATGTATGAAGTTCACTGCGACTTCGTCAAAGCGAGTTTCCATTACACATGAGCCAGGATCTGAAAAAACGTCCCTTGAGGCTTTTGAGCCCAACATAGATCCATATTCAGCCTGTGCATATGCACAGTCTGATCAGGATCCATGTTGTTCTCTAATAGCTTCTTCGTGGCCTGTAGTAACTTAAAGAGAGCAGCATGGATGTACTGTATATTTGACTGTATTTGACAACAGGCTTATCTTGAAACTCATTTTTTAAATGCTATAAGGGACATTTTTCCAGATCCCGGTTCATATTCTTCATTGCTTCTTCAGCTTTGTTATGCTATGACTGTGTGCTGACTGGAACAAACGCATCGACACCAAAATGTGCCAAGACTAAGCAATGTCAGAGTGGCGAGGTATTTAGCTTTTTTGCACACCCAATCGTCACATATCTTTCTGCATTCGAGAGATCTTAAAGCAGGAAAGACGGGAAAACGCCAAGGATTTTCTGAATTGAGAAGGATTTTTTTTTAAACAATCAGCTGATAAAAAGGTTTTTGGCGACCGACCGACCGACAATTTTTTTTGTTGATTTTTTAAAGATCTATCACATCTGTCCAATTTTTGCGTTTCCCCACCTTCTCTGCTTCAAACTGAATTCAGAGTCAAGTATTAAGGTATACAACCCATTAATAAAACACCACTTTCTAGCTATATGAAATGTACCAAATTACACACATTTGTAAATACACTTCATATAAGTTGATTCACCGTGCCGGATTTCAAGATTATGCTTTAAGGTATCCAATCCCTCAAAAGCACCAAAGAGTCAGATGCAAAACTTGAAAAGTGCAAATAATTTCTTAACTTTGTTACATTTCCATTCCAAATACAAACATATGCATTATGTACGGTTTAGAATTTTGAATTAATACATATAAATAGAAATATTTGACTAAAATGTTCAAAATTACCCCCCTTGCATATTATGAATATAGAGTAAAATAATATTTGTAAATTATTTACTTCTTGAGGCAAAATCTTGAAATCCGGCACGATGAATCAACTTATCTTAAGTGTATTTACAAGTGTGTGTAGTTTGATGCGTTTTGTATGGCTAGAAAGTGGTGATTTTTTCAGGGTATGTAAGCCCTAAGAAGAAAACAATTTACAAATATGATTTCACTCTATATTCATATGCAAGTTAGGTAATTTTGAACATTTTTGTCAAATATTTCCATAAGTATGTATTTATTCAAAATTCTAAACCGTTCAAAATGTTAATGTTTGTATTTGGAATAGAAATGTATTACAGTTTAGAAATTACTGGCAATTTTCAAGTCTCGCCTCTGGTCCTTTTGGTGCTAATGATGGGTTGCATACCTTAATACAATTTCTGACGATTTCCTGACATTTTTGAGTCATGTGAATCCCCACCGTGCATATGTCAGCTGAAGTTTCTATTGAGCATGAGCATTTTTTATTGCTCCTCAATTTAGTAAGTTGCTTGACTTTTCAAACCATGGGCCCACGTAGGCTACATTCAGTTCTGATTAAAAATGTAACTTGATATTAGTTGATTTCATTAAAATCTGAGCGTTTTGATTGGTTGAGATATTTTCATAGCTCCACACACACACACACACACACACACACACACACACACACACACACACACACACACACACACACACACACACACACACACACACACACACACACACACACACACACACACACACACACACACACACACACACACACACACACACACACACACACACACACACACACACACACACACACACACACACACAAAAAAAAAAGGAGAAAAAAACGTAACTATTTTTTCTGTCAACCGTTGCATTTTGCCGCATTGTTAACCTGTCATTTTTTGATGAAAATTAAATATGACAGTTTTTTTTTCTTTTTTTATATGTCTTTAAGTTAGAATAATAAGTTAATAAGTCATGGCATGATTACCGTATGTCACACCATTTCATATTTATTCATTCTTGTTTTCATATTGATGTTGTGAATAATTTGTCGCAAGCTAACGACTTTCGAATTTCCTAACATCTTACGAATTTCGAAGATGCCATGTTTGCCTGTTTACTGAACTTTCTAACAGTTCAGATACCATATTGGCGCATGTCTAAAATATTACCAGTATAACCACAGAAATAGGAGTGCTACGACAACTTTGCATGCGTTGGTTTGAATCTTGTATTGGACGTGTCGAACGATTAGATTCGAACCATCACATGCAAAATTACATTAGTTTGGAGTTCAATACTCTGTTGTTTAAATAGGTTAATTTTGTAAACATGTGTCATAATATCGTGACTGGACTATAGACACGGTGTACAATCACGTGACTCAGAATTTCCGACAATCTTCAATATCTTTTTGAATACTTGACCAATTTGAATTCGGTTTGAAGCAGAGAAGGTGGGAAAATGCCTGGAATAAGCTGGACGTGTTGGATTTTTGAAAACTCAACTGATTAAAAAGTTATTGAAGATAAACCAGATTTTGGTTTATCTTCAATGACTTTTTTATCAGTTGATATTTCAAAAATCAACCACGTCCATCTAATGCGTGACGTCTGTCCACATTCTCTGCTTCAAACCGAATTCAAATCGGTTCAGTATTTACAAAATTGTTGAAGATTTTCTGAAAATATTGTATCACGTGATTATCCACCGTGTATAGATGTATCATTTGTTTCCAGCAATGTATGATACGCCGACTAATGTCATCAGAGGACGCCCATATTGAAACTGTCATGCAGTGTGCAAGCTTACAGGTACGTTTATATACAGAGCAACATATACGAGGGGGGTAATGGCATTTTAAATTTAAATTTTTAATCAAGCTGTAGTTACGAGGTTTTGACTTCCCATCGACGATGTGGTGAGTGTACTCGATTGATGAGACACAGCATAAGGATATAGGCCTATTGCATTTTGAAAAGGCGTCATCCTCACTTATCTGTAGCTCAATTGGCCAAAAATGCCTAATTTTCTTCATTTTACATTGAATTTTTTGGGAAAATCCAAATTAGCCCCCCCCCCCCCCCTACTCAGGACAAAGGCTTTAGCGCCCCCCATATGAAATTGTTTCCTACGGGCCTGACACATAACAAACTTGACGTGATACAACCATTTCAGAAAACCAAACCTCCTACTTCCATGGCGAATGCCCTTGCTTCTCGATCCAAACTCTTACACACAGCTCATTCATTTGCCAACCCCCCAAAAAGACCAAAAGGATTTAAAATTTCATTCACTTGAAATCGTCGTCTGCAACATCTTTGAATTTGCACAAGTCTATTTTTATCGTCTGATGTGTTGAATTCTGGTTTATGTTATTTTGTCCTCTAAAAGGTCTGTGATATGTCAGCTAGTTTTATGGATAAAGGAGGCGTTTCTGTCAAAATTGCAATAATTTAGAAAGGGTTTCGAGGCCGGAAGCTTGTATGATAGACCGACAACCACAAAGTTTCAAACATTGACTCCGTTCTTCCATGGCGAACCATGGCGCACCAGCTCCTTGACGACGATAGTGTGATTTTATACTTTAATTAATTTGTCCCCTTAAGGTATGTGACATGGCAACTGGTTTTGTTGGTAAGCGGGATGTTTCTATACACTGTTGTTCTGACGATCTTTGTAATACAAACTCACAACCAACAACAACAACTAGATCTACCACTCCCACAACTATGACAACGACAACCACTAAACCAATACCAAGTAGGTCCAGCCACGATATTCTCGTCGATTTTCAACGAAAACCATGTTACTGCAGCATTAAACAAGCTGTAGTTACGAGGTTATCGTTGAAAAGCGACGTAATGAAAGTATGCAAAGCTTTTAATTACGGGCGAGAAGATGTCCGAGTGATACCACTTCCGATTAAGCACAACAATTCGATCATTGTATTGTCCTTTCTATGGCTTAACCTTTTCCAAGAAACTGATTTTCAAACTGGTGAAAGTCCTTTAAACAAGATCAGCGTACATGAAACAACACAAGTTTGCCTCGGCGAGACTGTTTTATGTCTCAAGACGTCACATTGATACATGTCCTTATATATTGTGTTTTCCTCCTAAATGATATTAAGTTTTTTTTAATTTTTGTATGTACGAGGGGTGAACAAAACATTCCCGGAAAATTGTTGTAAATTCTATATTTGTGGTCCAATGTTTTACCAAATTTGAACTATAAAAGGATCAGCCATTTCTAACTTGGATGCAAATTAGAATTAATGATATGCATCGTAAAACGATATTAAGTTTGGTAAAATCGGACTATTATTAAAGAAATAAAACATTTTTCCGGGAACTTTTTGATCACCCCTCGTACATGTATGTATTTTTTTTTTAAAAAAAATCAGGGATTTTGAAATACAAATATCACAATGAAACTAATAGAAAAGGAATTGGAAAACAATAAGGCAAAAGAAGAAAATTGTGATAACCAACATTTTCTCCTTTTACCTCAATATTTTCCATGCTATATTGTACAGCTATCTTATCTATATCAACATGAATTTTATTGGCTGCAGCAGCTTTCAAATTGGACCTTCCGAAATTTGTTCCGTTTGGGAAAGGGTTAACTTGATTTGAATCAAAGATTATACCCATATTTCTTTTAATTTCAGGGTGTTTTCAAGACATAACCATCCTCATTGAAGATTACGAACCGCGAACTTCCAGACAAAAGTGGGCGTTAATAGACTTTATCAAAGACATTGTCAGTGACCTAGATATAGGACGCTACCAAAACATGGTGTCCGTGGCGCTTTTCAGCGATGATGACGTAAACAAAGTCTGGAACTTCGGCAGTGACAAGGCATACGACAAAACCCAACTGATGAAAGCCATCGACCACTTGCATTTCGAATTTGACGACGATGATATAGATTATGGTAGCGTTAGCTCATTTCTGCACAAACAATCAAATCAGACTTACGCAAAAAGTAGGCGTGGTTTCAAAGATGTCGTCATCATTTTTGCGGATGGTGACAAATCGCACCAAAAGTTCCGCGGGAAATCCTACGATTTTGACAAGATAATTTTTGTTTCGCTCCGAATCAGTGCCTACGTCGGCAGTTTTCACACTTTGTCTCAGTTCCCACAGCACGTATTTACCGTGCTTGATTATAATGCCCTG
This sequence comes from Fragum sueziense, assembly GCA_963680895.1. Taxonomy (NCBI): domain Eukaryota; kingdom Metazoa; phylum Mollusca; class Bivalvia; order Cardiida; family Cardiidae; genus Fragum; species Fragum sueziense. The sequence continues at coordinate 30,599,858 of OY804600.1, read as the reverse complement.
TCCACTATCAAGTATGATCTTCTGTCTGCGCTTTGTGATCAGAATTACAGACATTATTAAGTTAATCTTTTACAAAGGAAAAAAATTTACCACCTCTATTTTTTTTAACCTTTAACCCATTACAAAACGACAAATTTTAGACTGGTCTAAATTTAAAGACGCCAATTTCAAGTCAATCAAATGATACATTTTTGGTCTCTGGGTATAAACATATTGGGAAATGAAGAAATTGCTTGTCACAAACAATTTCTTCATTTTCCACAATGTTTTCCTAGACATTTTCTTGTTAGGTCAAAAGCCCTAGCCCCAGTGTTCTTTGAGTACAATGCAATTTGTCCTCTGGCTACGCCTCTGAAAAGTATTATGGACTTCATTACAACATGACACAAAAAATATTGAGTCAAAGGAGAAAACTCTGTTAACCAGCTTCTTCTTTTGATTCAATATTTTCTCAGGCCATTTCCATTAGACGCGTAAAAATTAGGTCTCGTTTGGGAACGGACTTATCCTTTACAGAACAACGCCCATTACAGACATACAAAAGAAAACCTTGGTGGGAAAAGGAATGCATGTTGTAAACTAACCTGTATTATCTCATTCCTATGATTTAACACTCTAAGATATCCAAAGGGGTATCAAATATCGTCGCTTTTCAACAAAAACCTCGTAACCGCAGCTTGTTTTAAGCTGCAGTTACGATGTTTTTTTATAAAACGCGGCGATATTTTATAATATGTTTTGTGCTACGGGGTCATGAAGTTTGGACCAGCAAAAGAATATGTCTCCTGAAAAGGTTTACCCTTTCCGGGACGAAAACTGTTAACCTGTTTCAAATCGGGAGATATATTACAGACAATAAAATGGAAAATACATGTAGTTAAGCATAGTCATTCCAAGTGTAAAAGGAGAGTTCTTTCGTTTCTTCCTTCATTTTTTCGAACAGTTGTACAGTACAAGGTATTACTCTGCAGAAATCCAATCAATTTTGATCAAGGCAGTTGCAGTTAGCTCCTTATAACACTTCCCAGCAGGAATGTTTTCTTATCCTTACTATGACCCCATAAAACCTTCATGGCATATTATCTCTCAACGCCAGTACACCGAGGACCAAGCTGGAACGGCTATCTTAGAACTTTATCTGGCCTTTTTAACCATTCCCCCAAAGAACGCATGGTTTTGATGTAGATAATAAAATAAGCTTTAAAAACATTGTGGAAAAGGAAGAGATGCTGGGAAACATCATATAGAATATGGCCCTATATAGAATGTGGATGTCAAAGAGGAATACTTCGAAGGATTGAAAAAAATGAAATTGAATTGCAACATAACAACTGTTTAACCCCTGTTCCAATATTAATTTAACGCTCCTCGTTTCTACCAAGATAGATTTATACATCCTATAATAATTCTATTTGTGCTAAATTTTCCGAAAACTTCATTATATGTTATTTAAAAGACGACTTTTTTGTGAATATTTTACTATCCTGGGATAAACAAATTCTTTCCGAAGCTAAAAACAATTTATCTTCGAATATTTTTGACGTGTTCAGTCTTTTTTTTTCAACGGCATTAAAAAGTTATACCATGATGCCTCAGTCAAAAGCATTTCATAATTTGTGAAATAAACTGACACGATTTAAAAACGCAAAACACCTTTTCATTAACCATTCCGTTCCTATTGCCTTGATCGGCACCATATTTTGGGACATGTATGAGATAATGTATACGTTTCAAACCCAAGCGATTTTTTCGTGTTTTCTGCAATCTATCCGGACATCTGAACCGTCCATCATTAAATGCTCGTGTGTCTCGTGCATTCAGACCACTTGTTACATCACTAAGATTTTTTGTGTACAAATTGCCACTTTGGTTTACTAACTGAAAACATACGAGAGCAACGAAACAAAATTGTGTGCAAAATGCTGAGGCTTACTTTGCGAAAAAGGAAACGAGTTTTTTGGCTTTTGGTTTGCGGTGTTTCGCAAATGAAGGTGGCTAGATGCTTTAATGTAGCCGAATCGACGGTTCCAAGGTTTATGAGACGTGTAAACAACACGAGAAGATTTACAGACCACCCACGTCCCGGTCAGCTGCGTGTAACAATTGTACGTCAACATAATTGTATACGTCAACGTCACTAACGCAACAGATTTGTGACGGCTCAGTCTACAGCAAATTCTATGGTTAGTAATCGCGAGCGGCCTATACATCGCGACATGGTGATAAATCGCCTGTGAAAACACGGGGTTCGCTGTCGTCGCTGTTCGATGCCAGGCTCTTGACTCAACGTGCATTTTGGCATAATCTGACGTCCATTCAGGCATTATTTATGGCTTTAAATGCCATTTTCTGTCCTGTTATGTTAAGAAGTGTAAAATTTACAATTTTACATGGCTATACGTCGGTTTTGTAAGATGTAGGAGATGCCATTTGTAAAAGTACCTTTTTGCGTTTTTAAATCGTGTCAGTTTATGTGCCATCTACGTTGTGTAAGGGTCTGTGTACACTTGGATTTTATACTAACGGAAAAAATAACTGTTCATACTTCTGTCCTTATTATTTTTTTTTAAAAAGGACGACATATTTACAAGAATTTCTCTCGCATGTGTCCTAAAGATACGCATGTTAACAAAATATCGAATGTCACCAACTGCATATCGTCGTACTATTATAATAGTGTTCTAACTCCATTTTTGAGAAATTTGAGATATTTATATCGTTGGAATCGTCTTAAAGAGATCTATCTCCCTGTAAAATCAGTTTTGTAATATCAAGGCTAGTTAAAGAGATTTTCAGTGTTAACTTGTTCTAACTCCACTTTTTTACAACTTGTTCCAAAACATTGTGTTCTAAGTCAATTTCCCAATCAGAATGGATAGTGGAGTCACGTGACCTACACAAATTTAGAAGTACTTTGTTCTAAGTCCTTTTATGTTACATCATGTGATGTTCTATCTCCGTAACATCCAATCAAAACGCGACATTTTTCACAACAAACATGGTCTGGTAGGAGATCAAATTACACTTTCCAGTCCCACTGGACCATCTCCTGCACTAGTTAGCTCACCTGAGCACGAAGTGCTCAAGGTGAGCTATTGTGGTCGCTTTTTGTCCGTCGTCCGTCCGTCTGTCCGTCCGTCCATCTGTCCGTCCGTCCGTCCGTCCGTTCACAATTTCTTTCAACATCTTCTCCTCCTAAACCATTGGACCAATTCTGACCAAACTTGGCAGGAATGTTCCTTGTGTGATACTTTTCTAAACTTGTTCGTGAATTTTTGATTTGTCAAAAAATGTGGGCGTGGCAGGCAGAAAGAAGCTTATCAGACTAGAAATCATAAGAAAATTCTTTAAAAATCAACCATTGGGCCCAATTGAACCAAACTCGGCAGGAATATTCCTTGAGTCACTCTTTTCAAAATTTGTTCACAAATTTTTATATTTGTCAAAAAATGTGGCCGTGGCAGGGAGAAAGGGGCTTATTAGACTTAGAGAAATCATTAGAAAATTCTTTAAAAATCAACCATTGGGCCAATTTGAACCATACTTTGCAGGAATGTGCCTTGAGTCATTCTTGTCAAAATTTGTTCACAAATTTTTTCATTTGTCAAAAATTGTGGCCATGGCAGGGAAAAAAGGGACTTATCAGACTTGGAGAAATCAGAAGAAAATTCTTTAAAAATCAACCATTGGGCCAATTTGAACCATACTTGGCAGGAATTTGCCTTTAAGTCATTCTTTTCAAAATTTGTTCAGAAATTTTACATTTGAAAAAAAAAAAAAAAACATGGCCATGGCAGGGATAAAGGGGCTTATTAGACTTTAAAAATCATAAAGAATTTTTATTTGGAGAAATCATAAGAAAATTCTTTAAAAATCAACCAATGGGCCAATTTTAAGCAGACTTTGCAGGAATGTTCTTTGAGTCTCTCTTTTCAAAATTTGTTCACAGTTTTTTTTTTCATTTGTAAAAAACTGTGACTGTGGCAGGGAGAAAGGGGCTTATTAGACTTAGAGAAATCATAAGAAAATTCTTTAAAAATCAACCATTGTGCCCACTTGAAGCAGACTTTGCTGGAAGGTTCCTTGAGTGACCCTTCTCAAAACTTTTTCGCGGATTTTTGATTCGTCAAAAAATGTGGGTGTGGCAGGGAGGAAGGGGCTTATCGGACTTAAAGAAATCATTAGAAAATTCTTTAAAAATCAACCATTGTGCCCAATTGAACCAGACTTTACTGGAATGTTCCTTGAGTTACTCTTTTCAAAGTGTGTTCACAAATTTTTCCATTGGTCAAAAAATGTGGGCATGGCAGGGAGGAAGGGCTTATCAGACTTAGAGAAATCATAAGAAAATTCTTTAAAAATAAACCATTGGGCCAATTTTCTATTTCCCTTATCTGTTGCTCTCAGGCTGGCCCCATGTTTATCTTATGTAAACAAATAAGGGATTAGCTTTAGCTTATCAGATGGTAATCTTCACTAAATTCTATCAATCACAGACAAAATCTTGTTAATTGAGCCTATCATAAATTATCAATCTCTAACAGATCAGTATACTTTGAAAATTAGCCCTATGTTGTATATTGCGAAATCATGAAATAATTGTTGAAAATTAACTAACTCAACAATTGTGCTAATTCATACCCAACCTTACAGGATCGATTGGAACAAAATTATTTCTTAATTGTTTCCAAACAGAAAGTCCTTATAAGTTTCATGCCTTTGAATTTGACAAAATTGCCATTATCACTCTTGTCATCTTGATTCAGGTGAGCGATTTAGGACCATCATGGTCCTCTTGTAGAAACTTTATCTAGTTGTATGCACTGTGATATTATGGTAACCATTGTAGGTATCCAGTGTGATGTATGTAATCGGTGGTACCATTTCTTGTGTGAACATATAGACGAAAATCTGATAGACTTTCATAATGAATCAGCCTTAAAAAGCTGCCTTCCATGCCGCAAATCAACTTTATCAGTCATTCCACATTCACCAGACCACATGGGAAATGTTAGTGATCCATTAAGCCCTCTCTCAAGTGATAACTTACCAAGGGAGTATCCAGATCTAGGCAATCATGGAAATAATGATATAGAAACTTTGAACTGTTCAGTTGACCAAACAAACCTGAAGCAAACAACCGAAACATATAAAGACAATCACATTCCTGGTCCCCTCTCAATTGACCCTATCCAACCAGACAAACTTATATCCAAAGAAACAACTACTCAAGATCAAGACAAGCCTATGTTACCCACGAAAGTCAAGGGCTCCAGAACGAACCAAAAGAAAAACAAACAGGAAAACAATGACATCCTCGAGCAGCTAAGGCATGCAACATCCTTTATTAAGAGTCTCGAGAAGAAAATCACAGATCTCGAGAACACAAACAACCTACTCAGAAATCAACAAAAAGCTGACCCAACCCAGCATCTTCATAAACAACCAAACGACAATAATATTATAGACTATATAGATAAGAAAATTAACACCCTCCACATTGAAATGAAAGCCTCCAATCTAGAGAACTTGCAAAGGATAACCGCAGACGTAATCAGGCACAAAAAAGTGCCAAACCCAGGACTGGGACTACCCCCATAATGATCAAGAAAGCAATAAACCCGCATAATGGCCAAAGCGGTGTTATATCCTCATTACTTGATCTTGTAACCGGACCCCCAATTACCAAGATGCAACAAAGGGATACGGCAGAAAATATTCTACCGGACACTCAACTCCCAAAAAAGTGAGGTTTGCCAACACCTCCTACACAGACACACAAACTAACCAACCAGAGACAGTGGAATCTCCCCTTAAATCTACAGAAAAAAACGAATCTTCTAGCCCAGAATCGGATTTTTTGTGGCACGGACGAGCGACATCAAAATTGGACCGGACAGACCAAAAGAAAAGAAAATCGTTCTAACGACTCTGAATATAAAGAATGTCAAAATAAATAAACACTACCTACAAACTGTTACAACTACCAGTGATATTATATGCTTACAAGAACGTTGGCTCTTCAATTTTGAATCAAACACTCTAAATCATATTAATGATGTCTTTGAATCTCACTCTAAGTCAGTAGACATGAATAGCCCTATATCACCTATCCAAGTACCAAGAGGTTACGGTGGAGCCGCAGAAAAAAAAAATGTGTCGAACTAGAGGATGGATCAGAAAGGATCACCTTACTAGAAATGCACACAAACCCTAAATGCTACATTGCTAGAATATACATGCCATGTAGAGGAAATTCATCAAATGAAGAATTTACCACCACCTTAGATGAACTTACAGAGATTGTTGAGAAATATAATCATGGATTCAAAACATGACCCAAAAAACCTTCAACAAACTACTAAGAGATCAAAGAACATCGTCAACACAAGAAACTAACGTCTTATAGATCTGTGAATGAACAAACAGTTGACCACCCAGAAGACATAAGAGAATAATGGGCTGACCACTTCTGAACTCTAGCCACTCATCCGAACCTTAACAACAACCATCTCGATAACATCATAGTGAAGAAAAAAATAATTTTACAAGATTGTAACCACACACGAAATCAATCTTATGAGGTGTCTTCTTCAGAAATAGAGTATGCCATATCCAAACGTAGCAACAACAAAACCCCAGATACTATGGGCCTAACCTCTGAACATTTGAACTTGCAAACTCTATTATTATTGACAGTCTCAAACTTATTATAAACCAAATCATGTCCATGAAAAGTACACCGCCCTGCCTGAAAAGCGGAATTCTCAACCCAGTTTAGAAGAAGCCCCCCCCCCCCCCCGATAACCCGGGAAAATATAGAGGAATTACAGTGCCCCTAATACTTACCAAACCCCTTGAACACATCCTGAAAGAACGTCACATGCGCTATTTAGAACCTACTCAATCAGTACGTCTAACTGGATTTACTAAGGCAAAGTCGTCACTTGTCTCTTCCCTACTTGGTATTGAATGCCAAATTGAAACCAAGGAGAAGAAACAAATGCTGATGCTTACAACATTAGATACCCAAAAGGCCTTTGATGTGGTATACCACAAACATCTCCTAAACAGACTTTACAAAGATGGGATTCGTGAAAACGACTGGCTACTTATCAGAGACCTATACAACAACATGACATCAGTAGTATCCTGGAAAGGTAATAATTCTAAAAGCTTCAACGTCGAACAAGGGGTACGTTAAGGAGCTGTACTTTCTACAGAACATTACAAAAATACAACAACCCCCTCTTGTTTCATCTAGAAGATGAATACCAATATGTACAAATTGGTTTCATTAATACCACATACCACCTGTGCAGACGACCTTGCTTTCCTCTCCACTAATGAATACGAAATGAAGAACAGTTAACAGTTGAAGATTTCAGCAATAAAACCTGATACAGAATCAACCCAACAAAAAGTAGTGTAAAAGAAAGATGTCCCTCTTTGCCCAATTTGAAAGGAGTTGCAGACGACAAAATAGATATTAACAAAGGAAGCAAATATGTATGTAGTAACCTAGAAAATATTGAATCAAAATGAGTGCTCGTCACTAGCAATTTACTTTTTTGCCTTAATGTTTTACCAATCCTATTCCCTCAGTGACGTCGAAACCAGGTTTTGTTTGGGAAAGAGTTGACACCTTTTTAAAGGTTAAGTCGTGTCATAGCAGTACATAAAAGTGGATGTACGCATGTCTATCCTGGCTTTCTTACACCAGTACTGACCCACTTTTCACTATATCCGGATATCAAACGATAAACCTCCAGGTCACGAGTTACATACGCTTACCACTCAGCTACCAGCAGGGCCACATACCAAGATTTAGTGTTGGACATAGAACAATTTCCTTAAAATGCTTTGAATGAAATTTTGATTTGTAGAAATGAAGTGTTCTAAATCACATGTAACACTATGATAATAACTTTCTTTACATTTATTTTACTAATTTGTTCTATCTCCAAACCGATATTTCCAAATAAAAAGAATTCGACAGGTTTTGGCGGATCTTTTTACATATCAAAGGAAAAAAGAAAACAAGATGAACAAAACGGTCTTTTCCTTGTCAAAATCGAACGATATTTAACGATTTTACAAGCCTTTGAAACTTTGAAGCTTATTTTCTCGAAAACATGTAAATGGTAGTTAGTACACTACTAGAGTGGCGACACCTAAAGGATGTCACAGGAAAGAATGAGTGAAAACGAAAGTTTCTTTTTCGGTTCAGCGTAGTAGGAAAATGATAGAAATTGGTCGACACAAGCAATTTCTATCCTTTTCCTGCTATATCTCAATGGCTTTATCTATTTCAAAATAATATTATTTCGAAATTTTTGATATCAGGATGGGACTAGATTTTCCACCCCGACTTCAGCAGAAATTCGACTCATGTGATGTCAACATAACGAATGTCAACTGTACTTCCGATGATTTCCCAAACTTTCTACCATTTAGACAAAAAATAGTTTTTATTTGATTTTTGTGGAGAAACACTTTCGATTTACAAGACCTGGTTTTGATGTACCTATTAGAACAAGAGCAACGCTGGGCGTTGCATTATACGCCCGAAGCTCAGAAATTAATGGGTGTGTGATATTTGTTGATGTCCTGTTCTTTTCAAAAAGTCTCTTGCAAGTATCCGATAAAAAAAATTCACCGAGTACTAAAATATTCATAAAGTGTTGCAAGTACCCGAGTACTACTAAAATATTCACAAATTTAATCAGATTGAGATAATGTAATCAAACACCCTAGCTATGAGTTTTACACACATGTGAAGTTTCAACATCGTAGGCCTTGTATTTTGAAAGTTATGGACCAGACACGAATTTGCAAACTGAATAAAACAAAGGGCAATAACTCAAAAATTATAAATGGTAGAGTAAGGGTTATTGCACTCTGCACATCCTAGCTATGAAATCTTTAAACCTGTGAAGTTTCAAGACCATATGCCTTATAGTTTCGAAGTTATGGACCGGACACGAATTTGATAACTGAATCAAACAAAGGGTAATAACTCAAAAATTACAAATGGTAGAGTTGTTGTTCTTGCGCTCTGCACACCCTAGCTATGAGATCTATACACCTGTGAAGTTTCAAGACCATATACCTTATAATTTCAAAGTTATGGACCAGACGCGAATTTGCTAACTGAATCAAACAAAGGGCAAAATTTTACTCAACAAGAGTTGTCCGCGGACAACATAGCTCACCTATACAAAAGCTTGTCACAAAAAAAGGAGTTAAGGGTCAAAGGTCAAGGTCACTAGGTCAAAGGTCATGGTCTCAAGGTCAAGGTCATGACATGAGGTATCCATATGTGAAATATCAAGGCTCTATCTGTAATAATGCATGAGATAAAGGCCAGGTTAAAGTTTTTTAAAAGTAGGTCAAACTCCAAGGTCAAGGTCACTAGGTCAAAGGTCATGGTCCCAAATGAAAGGTCTTGGCAGGAGGTATTCATGTGTGAAGTATCAAGGCTGTATCACTAATAGTGCCTGAGATATAGACCAGGTTAAAGTTTTTGAAGACGCAACGCCGACGCTGACGCCGACGCCGACACTAGGGCTGTGACATTAGCTCCCCGGACATAAAGTCCCGGCTCGCTAAAAATTACAAATGGTAGAGTTGTGGTTCTTGCGCTCTGCACACCCTAGCTATGAGATCTATATACCCGTGAAGTTTCAAGACCATAGGCCTTAAAGTTTGAAAGTTATGAACCGGACACGAATTTACTAACGGACAGACAGACAGACGGACAATCAGAGAGACAGACGATGCAGACGATAACATAATACGACCCTTCTATTAGAGATACAGCCTTGATATTTCATACATAGATACATCTCGACAAGACATTTCATTTGAGGCAATGCCCTTTGACCTAGTGACCTTGACCTTGGAGTTTAACCTACTTTTGAAAATCTTTAACCTGGTCTATATCTCAGGCACTATTAGAGATAGAGCCTTGATATTTCACACATAGATACATCTCAACAAGACCTTTCATTTGGGACCATTACCCTTGACCTTGTGGCCTTGACCTTGTGGCCTTGACCTTAGGGTTTGACCTACTTTTGAAAAATTTGCTGTTTTTGTGACAAGCTCCCGTATAGGCGAGCTACGTTGTCCACGGACAACTCTTGTTAACATTTCTGCCAAGTTTGGTACAAAATGGCCCAATGGTTTAGAAGAAGAATATCTTTGAAGAATTTTCTAACCATTTCTCTAAGTTGGATAAGCCCTTCCCTGCCACACCCACATCTTTTTTTAAATCTACAAACCTGTAATCAAATGTTGAAAATAATCACTCACAGAACATTCCTGCCAAGTTTGGTTCAAATTGACCCAATGCTTCATTAAAAAGATCTTATAATTTCTCCAAGTCTGATAAGCACCGCCTTACCAACCTGCCACGCCTTTATTTTTTGACGAATCAAAAGTTCACGAAGGGTTCATGCAAGAAACATTTCTGCCAAGACTGAAGTTTGGTTCAAATTGGCCCAATGGTTTTTGCCACACCCACATTTTTGATGAATCTAAAGATTTATGACCAAATGTTGAAAAGGGTTGCTCAAGGAACCTTCCTGCCATGTTTGTTTCAATCAAGTTTGCACGATGGTTGATTTTTAAAGAATTTTTTTATTACTTCTCCAAGTCTGGTAAGCCCCGCCCAGCAACACCCACTTTTTTGATGAATCATAATTTGACAAATAAGTTTTGAAAAAGGTCACCCGAGGAACATTCCTGGCAAGTTTGGTAAAAAATTGACCCGACTGCTTAGGAGAAGATTTTTAAAGGAATTGACAGACGGACATACAGACCGGCGGGTGGACGGACGACAGACAAAAAACGACCAAAGTATCTCACTTTGAGCACTGCATGCTCAGGTGTGCTTATAAAAATACAAAATTATTAAACAGTTAATTTGTGCAGTTTTTATCGTAATGAAAATCAAGAGCAATCCTCTTTTTGTTTTCATTTCTTTTAATAGTATTTGGACGATAATCCAGTCTCCCCCTCTGCTTTTAAAGGGCTTGGGACCTTCTAGTCTAAAGCACATTTTACTTGTTAGAAATATTCATAATTTCTACAATAAGTATCTCGTTGCACCAAACAATGAGAATTCATATTTTAAGCAGAAATGTGAATAAAGACTAGGCAGCATTAGGAGATGGTCCCCTCTTGACAGTCATTGAGTCCTCAAAGGGATCAGTATGCAATAGTTCTTTCTCATTGATATGATAATTGTCTAATCCAAATTCAAAGTGTTAGTACTTGCAGACTACAAAATAATAGGCAAAAACATTTGAGAATGTGTTCATATTATTAGGCAAAAACTGCATGGAAAAGCAGTAAATTCCAATCATGTGTATTTCTCTTTCTCAAAAGCTTCGATCAAATCAGCCATGAGAATATTTATTTTTTAATCACCAGATCCAACCACATTGATGGAAAAAGTGAAATTGTTGTTCATAAGCAGTTTCTTCTATTTCTCAACATCTTCCTGTGTTAGGAATGCCAAATAAGACAAAGAAAACATAGCATTTTCATCATAATGATCCTAAAACATTGAGGGAACAAGATAAATTTCTGATTATCTGCACAAACTTCTTTAACCTCAATGCTTGAACATCTGTCTGTGTAAACTATATCAAAAATACCCATTTTCATCATAAGATCCTACTTCAATGATAGAAAATGATTATCATTCACATTTCTTCTCTTTCCTCAACATTTTAACAACTCCCCAAGTTACATAAGCTTGTCAAAGGAAACATAGAAAATATTCCATTGTCACCATCTGATGCTTTATTGACGAGGGAAGGAGAGAAAAGGCTTGGGAAAACTTTGAGACAAAAGAAGAAACTGCTGATAACAAGCAGTTTCTCATTTTGTCTCAATATTTTCTGTGTTGTTTTATACATAAATTTTTATCTTTCGCAACATCTCTTTTGACACCAACAACAGCTTTCAAATTGGATCACCCTAACATTTTGCCATTCGGGAAAGGGTTGCTATCTTTCTGTGACAGGCATGTCAAATCAAACCAAGAAACATCAACTCAATTCCTACAACATTAAGGGGAAAAGAGAAATCACTGATTATCCTCATAAATTTCTTTCCACCCAAATGTGTTTTAATCTCTCTGCATGAGGTATTTCAAAATTAATCAGACCAAGAAATAATTCCCCTTTCATCACCTTATCCCGCAACATTAAGGAAACAAAAGAATTACTGGTTATCCAAATAAACTTACCCCCCCCCCCCCCCCCCAGTCTTTCAACAGCTCTCTGTGTAAGGCATGTCAAATCATATCAAAAGATTATTCCATTTTCATTACTTCAACATACAGCAATGATAGAAAGAGGAATTAAATATTGTCATTTTCTTATTTTCTCTCAATGTTATAAAATCTTCCTGTATTAGACATGGTTATCTGAATGAGCCTTTTTTCCCCATTTATGTTTTAACAGCTTTGTGTGTTAAGCAAATAGAATAAACCCATGTATTTTTGTGACAAACACTTAATTTGGGAGCATTTATCTATGGCGGCTTTTGTTTATCAACTGGTCCTATTACACTGACCGAAAAATAGAAATTGATTAGTAATTGAACTTTCTTCTTTTCCCTCATGGTTTCATCAGCTTAAGCACTGTGTTTGGCAAATCAAATAAATTTAAGAAAACATTCCTTTTTTATCAACTGGTTCTGTTACACTAAAAGAAAAGGAGAAATTGATTATGAGTGACATTTTCTTCTTTTTTCTCTGCGTTTCACAACTTCCTGTGTTAAGCAAATCAAATCAGACACAGAAAACATTCCCTTTTTTATCAACTGGTCCTAGTATTAAACTTAAGAAAAACAGAAACAAAATTTTCTTCTTTTCCCTCAATGTTTCATCATCCACCTGTGTTCAAGGGCAATTGAATTTAGACCAAGAAATCCTTTTTTAATCAACTGATCCTATAACACTGAAGGAAAAAGAGAAAATGATTATTGGTGACATTTTCCTCTTTTCACCTTCTGTTTCATCAACTTCCTGTGATGGGAAAATCAAATAAGACCAAGAAGACATTCCTTTTTTTAATAAACCAATCCTATAACACCAAAGGAAAAGAAAAAAATGAGTATTAGTAACATTCCCCTCTTTCCCCCAAATGTTTCATCATCTTCCTATGTTGGGCAAATCAAATCAGACCAAGAAGACATTCCTTTAAAAAAACAAATGGTCCTGTAACACTGAAAGAAAAATAGAAATAATAAGTGGTATTTCTTCTTTTCCTTCAATGTTTTGTCAGCTTTATATTTTGGACATGTATCAAATTAAAGACCAAGAAAAAAATATTCCATTTTTATCAATTATTCCTACATCACTGAAGAAAATATATATATATCAATAAAAAATGTCATTTATCTTTTTTCCATAAATATTCCTGTATTAGACATGGCAAATCAGACAAGAAAATATTCCTTCCCTTCAATCATCTCATCCAAAAACATTAAGGAAACTAGAGATATTGCTTATTATCCGCACAAACGTCTTTTCCCCAATGTTTTACAGTTTGCTTAGCAGGGTATAACAAGTCAGACAGTTTTTTTTATATTTTCAAAAGAGAAATTGCTGGTTGTCTGCATATACTCCTTTTTCCTCAATGATTTAGCAAATTTCCTTGTAAGGCATATCACAGACAAAAATATTCTATTTTCATCACCTGATCCTACAACATTGATAGAAAAGGATAAAATGTTATTTGGCTATGTCAAAGGCATGTGAAAGGAGACAAAGCAAATATTCCATTTTCAACATCTGATGCTATAACATTAAAGGAACAAGAGAAACTGCTGATTATCAATCTTTTTTCTCCATGACCTAATATATGTCTGTATTCAAGGCAGGGAATCATGTGACACAACAAAAACAACAACAATTGCAGTAAATCTTCAATGAATATTTAAATATGATAGACTTGAATTTGATTTGAAGCAGATAATTGTGTAAACATGTCAGAAATTGGTAGGATGAGATGGATCTTTCAAATTGTATCTGTTTTAAAAAAGTTATTAACTCTTTCCCCAAGCAACAAAATTTCAGTGTGGTCCTATTTGAATGCATGCAGCTACAAATGACAAAATGTATGCTGATAAAATATGCATTGCTACATAAGAAAGCACAGAAAATAATATTGAGAAGAAAATGCTGATAACCAGATTTTTCTCCTTTTGTTTTAAAGAATTCCCAAGCCTATCCTCTTAGAGATGTCAAAACCAGGGAGGCTGGTCTTGTTTGGGAGAGGGTTAGTAAGTAAACTAAGATAACATTTTCCTCAGCAGTGTTTTAAAGTTCCTTCATTATGATCCTTCAATATAGAGGGGGAAAAAAATCTGATTATCTGCATGTACTACTTTTTCCTCAATGGTTTAACAGCTTCCAATGCTATGTATACCAAATCAAAACAAGCAAGTGCTGTCAGAGACATGTTATAAATACTTCCCTAACAAGTGTTTGTCACAAGAAAATATTACTTTACTTGAAATGCAATTCAGGAATCAGAATGAAGCTGTTTATCATACTTAAACAAATGGTTGGTAATAATTCTAGTTAAATCGAGGACTCAAAAGGTAGTCAAATCCTAATGAGAATTCATGGGACGTCGCAATGACATGGGCGACATCATAAACAATCCCTGATGGAACGCTCCAGGGGCCCAGCCCAATGTTTACGACATCGTCTGAAAAGGTTCGGATATGTAAGGAATGTAAACCCCTGTGAAAGGTTCATTTTAGTTCGAGAACTGTTCTAGAGCGTTCTAGATCGTTAAATGGCAGTTCTAGAACTGTTCTATAACTGCCACTTAACAATCTAGAATGTTCTAGAACATTTCTTGAACTAGAAATGCGTTCTTGAACTTTTTCGCAGGGGAGTGCCACCCATCCAACGAACAGTTCTGCAAAGTTTGGTCAAAATTGGTCAACTAGTTTGAGAGGAGACAATTTTTAAAGAAAAAGGTACACATGCACGGACAGACGCACATACGGATGCACAACAGACACAACTTCATGACAATAGCTCGCTGGTCTTCAGCCAGTGGAGCAAAATAATGATTAGTACAGATAGTGGCATTTTCTTCTCTTCCATCAGTGTTTACCACAGGTCTTGTTGTTATGCAAGTCAAATCAGACAATTAGATACAAATGTTCATTTTTCATCATTGGGAACACTGTCTTGATCATTTAACATTGATGGAAAAAGTGAAATTAATATTTACTTAGTGACATGTTCTCAACAAGGGCCGTCAGAGACGGACAATGCTCCCCGAATAAGGCATTGTCACAATAAATGTATGCCATGGAGAACACTTTATTGTCAAGGGCATCTGATTTGCTACTCAAATATGAAATTTCATCAAATTCTGACCATTAGACTAGGAGAAATTAGAGAAAAACTATATTTCACCATAAGTCCCCTTTTCCCATGACAAGGTCTCAAATCCAAAAACGGGGAAAAGTACATCGGCATTTTGTCACAGGGAGTTCACATGGTAAGTTTCATTTGATTTGGCCCAAGGGTTATGGAGATATTGCTTCGGACGGACGGAATGACGGACGGACAGGACGGACGGACGGACAGACAGACGAAGCGGCAACTATATGCTCTCCCTTCGGGGAGCATAAAAATATCTTCTTTTCCCTCTGTTATTTCAGGGCTTCATGTGCCAGATGCAAGTCAAATCAGATAAAGAAGTAGATCTACACTTTAATTACATTATTCTTAAATATTGATAGAAAACCAAAATATGCAACTAATGATAATTGTTTTTTACCCTTTTTCTTCAATGTTTATCCCTCTTCCATTATATCCAAACATTGAAATTTGAGGAGGTTCACTTCAAAAACTACTACAGACACTGAGACAACATAGTGAAATGCAAAATGATGTTTGTGTAGCTCTGAAATGTTGAGATTGGAGTATAAAATGCTGGTGACTAGCATTTTTTTCTACTGTAACAGTGTTTGACTAAGTCTATTCTAACATGATGGGGAGTCATGTGACACAACAATGGTAGAAAATCTTCTATAACTTTGTTGATATGTGACCCATTTGAAAGTTGTTTGAATCAGAGAATGCAGAAAAATGTCAGGAAATTTTGAAGTCGGCTGATAAAAAAAAATTGTTGGTGTCAATAATTTTTGTATCAGTTGATTTTTTAAAGATTTACCATGTGCAGCTATTTTCTGTATTTGCATAACTTGACTCTGCTTCTGACCGAATTCATATTGGATATTAACATAGTTACTGGAGATTTTCTGAATTGGTTATTATGTCATGTGATTCCCCACTTTGTTCTAAAATGGACATGTCAAAACCAGGGCTTGTTTGGGACAGAGTAAAAAGCCTCTTATGTTACAATTAATGTAAAGTCTAATTAACAACTTATAATTCCATATTTTTCAACACCTGATCCTACAAGATTGAAGGGAAAAGAGAAATGCTAGTTTTCAATACTTTCATCATTTACCTCAATGCTTGAATATTTTGAATTAAGGCACACCACCCATATAATGAAATTCATGTGACGTTGGAATTCTTTGTGTGACATTGTAAATATTTATTACAAATCTGATCTATGTGCACACATTACAGGCCCGTAGGAAGCAATTTCATATTGGGGTGGCTAAAGCCCCAGTGTGACTGAATATTGGGGGGCTAAATTGAATTTTCCCTTAATTTTCAGTGTGAAATAAGGAAAACTCGGCATTTTTGCTCAACATTGGGGACGCTAAGCCCCCCCCCCCCCAGCCCCCTGTTCCTACGGGCCTGCATTATGTGTTAGAAATAAAATATTTATATCTACTAACTACCACCAAAAGTTTACAATGTCACAAAAAACTTCCAATGTTACATTGATCTCATTAGGGGTGGACTACCTTAACAAGAGGACCATGATGGTCCTATATCGCTCACCTGAACCAAAATGATATGAGCAACATTTTTGTTCAATTCAATTGATATTTATGACTTTAAGACTGAAAACTAACTTATGATCAATAACATTGTGAAAATCAAATTCATCCGAGATGTAACGGTGCCCAACATTGTGTCAAAGTTTTGCTTTGAATGATAAATAATTGTAGATTCTAGAGTATAAACAAGGTCGATAACCGCCAAAAACAGCATTTTATCAAATTCAAGGGCACATAACTCTCGACTTTCTGATCAGATCCATTTGAAAATCCAACTCATCCAAGATCTTATGGTCCCCAAGAATGTATCCAAGATTTGTCTTGATTGGTCAATAATTGTAGATTCTAGAGTGTAAACAAGGTCGAAAACAGCCAAAAACAGCAATTTTGTCAAATTCAAGGGCACGCAACTCTCGATTTTCTGATCAGATCAGACTGGAAATCATCCTGAACAGAGATCTTATGGTCCCAAACATTGTGTCCAAGCTTTGTCTTGATTGATTGATAATTGTAGATTCTAGAGTGTAAACAAGGTCGAAAACAGCCGAAAATGGCAATATCGTCAAATTCAGGGGCACATAACTCTGGACTTTCTGATCAGATCAAACTGAAAATCAAGCTCATCCGAGATCTTATGGTCCCCAACATTGTGTCCAAGTTTTGTTTTCATTGATTGATAATTGTAGATTCTAGAGTGTAAACAGGGTCGAAAACAGCCGAAAATGGCAATTTTCAAGGGCACGTAACTCTTGACTTTCTCATCAGATCAAATAGAAAATCGAACTCATCCGAGATGTTATGGTCCCCAACATTGTGTCCAAGTTTTGTATTGATTGATATATAATTGTAGATTCTAGAGTGTAAACAAGGTCGAAAACAGCCGAAAATGACAATTTTGTCAAATTCAAGGGCACGTAACTCTAGACTTTCTGATCAGATCAGACTGAAAATCGAACTCATCCAAGATCTTATGGTCCCAAACATTATGTCTTAGTTTTGTCTTGATTGATCAATAATTGTAGATTCTATAGTGTTAACAAGGTCAAAACCAGCCGAATATGGCAATTTTGTCAAATTCAAGGGCACATAACTCTGGACTTTCTGATCAGATCATACTGAAAACCAAACTCATCCGAGATCTTATGGTCTCCAACATTGTCTCCAAGTTTTGTTTTGATTGATCAATAATTGTAGATGCTAGAATGTAAACAAAGTCAAAAACGGCTTTTTGGGACATTCAAGGGCAGATAACTCAGCACATTCTGGTCCGATCTGGCCCATATTTGAACTCATCCGAGAACTTATGACCATACTTGTTTTGACAAAGTTTGATCAAGATTGATTAATATTTGTGGATGCTAGAGCGTAAACACCAAATTGTGGACGGACAGACGGACAGACGGACGGACGGACGACGGACAAAAAGCGATCACAATAGCTCACCTTGAGCACTTTGTGCTCAGGTGAGCTAATAAATGCTTTTAAAAGAAGTTTTCAAGCACTGTCATTTCATAAACCAATTACAAAACAGCAAAATTTTAGACTGGTGAGTGGTCCAAATTCAAAGGAATTGCAGATGACACTTTAAGCCAATTTTAGTATTTTTTGTCTTTATGGGTAGAAAATGTCTTCATTTTACACAGTGTTTTCAAATGCCTTTATATTGTGGGGCATCAAAAGCATCCTTATGTGGGAAAGAATTCAAAGGGTTAAAACTTAAAATCAATGAAAACTGGAAAATAATTGATATATCAAACAGCAATGAGCATATAGCTCTCAATTTTACTCTTGTTGAGACTCAAACCTGAAACTTCCAGTTTTCCAGGCATTTTAATGTTAAAACTACAAGAGTTCTCCCCGAGCTTTGGCTTGTTAGTTGTTACTAGATGTACGATAACCAGTTATCAGTTTTCATCTTCATTTGTGTTGGTTGAAAGAATAATACATGCAAAGGGTCATTGCAAAGCTGTTTTAATCCATTACCACACACTGACTGACTCCTTAACCCTCTCCCAAACAAGACCTGGTTTTGACGTCCTCAATAGAATAGGCTTGGGAAAACATTGAAACGAAAGAAGAAACTGCTGATAACCAGCAGTTTCTCCTTTTGTCTCAATATTTTCTGTACCATATGTTACACAAATCCTGTCTTTAATAACATCTATTTTGTCATTTGAGGCAGTTTTTGAAGTGGATCACCCTAAAGTTTTGTCGTTTGGGAAAGGGTTAAAATGGCTTTGGAAAACACTGTAGAAAATGCAGAAATTGCTTGTAACAATGTTTTCTACTTAAAAAGAACAAGAAACTTTAAATTTCATTCATTGAAATTGTCGCCTGCAACATCTTTGAATTTAGACCAGTCTAAAATTGTGTTGTTTGGTAATGGATTAAGTACACATGTAATTAATTGTTGTTTGTGTGTTTACATAAATTTCCTGCAATAGCAAAGAATTTTGTGCTAAAAATAGACTGGGTCTACCATTATGTTTCGATACACCGTCGACATTGTTACAAAATCTCCTAACAAGCCGTAGTTACAAGATTTTATAACAGCACCAACGAAATACTACAAGTCCGAAATTACATCACGTTTAACTGGATAAAATCTTTCCCTATTATAAATAGATTCCTAAAGCTTCTAACTGCATAATTATTATAGTAGTCCTCAGTCTCTCTCTGCATCTCTCTTTTTCTCTCTCTTATTCCTAGTCTCATACTCTGTGTTTCTGTCTGTCTCTTATTCAGTCATGCTCTCATTCTTCATCTGTTTGTCCCTGAATATCCAAGGCTCGTAGGAACAGCCTCAGGGGGGCTAGGGGGCTTACCCTCCCCCCCAAAAATTGGCCAAGAATTTTATTCATTTTACATTGAAAATTTTGGGAAAATCCAAATTAGCCCCCCCCCCCCAATATATAGGACAGGGGCTTTAGCCCCCCCCCCCCCCCCCCTATGAAATTGCTTCCTACGGGCCTGTATCTACTAGCTCCATTTCTCTCTCTGTCTTTCATTCTCTCTTTATAGGGTATAGTTTTACCCCTTCCCAATCAAGACCTGGCCCCGGTTTCTCGAAAAAACTTAAGTACATACTCATGAGAACATGCTCAACTTCAAAGGAATACTCTCCAACGTTGAAGGGTATTCGATTGAAGTTCACATGGATTTCGTGCGATTTGAGCACGGTGCTCAGATTTGAGCATGAGAACGTACTTAAGTTTTTTCGAGAAACCGGGGCCTGGTTTGGCATCCCGACCAGAAAAGGCTTAAGAAGAAAACATTGAGGAAAAGAATGCCAAAAACCAGCATTTTATTTGTTTGTCTCAATATTTTCTTGACAACATTCACAAATCCTATTGATTAGGTCGGCACAATCCCTTCAGCCAATCAAAAACGTCGTCAGTCATACAACCCGCACCTGCACTCATTCGGTGGAGGTGAAAGCTTCGAACGGTCTTTTTGCTTAAAGCATTACCAACTTTCAGCATTAATATCTCGAGGACTACGCCCGACTATTAAAAGTGCGTTGATAGTTAGAAAGTTTCAATCACATTCTTTTAAAAAAGAGTTTTGTTTGTGAATTTTAACGATGGATTTTTGAAATATTCTGCTTCAAAAATGGCAGGGTTCTCCGCAGAATACTTTGAAGCTGTAGTGGCATTGGTAAACCTTGCGACACATGGTGTTCATGCAAATGATTGTGAATAAAAACATAATGGGAAAAGAAGAAATTGCTCAATTTGAGCAATTTCTTCTTTTCCCATAATGTTTTTATACAGAATTAGTAGTTTTTAGTTTAAAAGAATGCCCCATTAATCAGTTTTTGACATGAAATATCTCTAAATGTCTCTCTTTTGTGACTATTTTGAAGAAATTAAGCTGTGGGGTACTTTTGAAGCTGTAGTGGCATTACACGGATTACATGAAGCTGTAGTGGGGCCGATACAGCTTATTGGGCTGGGGAGAACACTGAATGGTGTCCCGTAACGATAAAGACCGAGGTAGTACCCTCAACGAAAAAATGAAAGTGAGGCTATGAAGTCATGCCGACTGATTCAATCTTTATCAACATTAATTTTTTGGTCAGCAAAGCAGCTTTTGAATTTGGCCATCCTAAAATTTGTTGTCTTTCAGGAAAGGATTAATGCATGCTTTAAGGCTTACATCGGGGGCGGCGCCCCGAACCCCTGCATTTTACAAGGCGTTTATATGTTGTCATAAACTGACATTGCGACATGGACAATTCTACTGTACATGAGGCAATGAATTTTTGACTCTTCATTGTACTATACATGTAATTTCGTTAAAATGTCCCCACGACCAGAAAAAAATGTTGTATGTGGAAAGGTCAACGTCTTTGTACAGTCTTATGTCGGGGGCCGCGCCCCCGAACCCCTGCTGTTTGCAAACGGTTTATAATCTTGTCTTATACATGTAGTAATATCCGTGTTGTCTAATCGAAAGGGTGGTCAAAACAAAAATGGCATCGTAATAGTGAAAGTACTCGAGGATATTGCTACACTGGCATATCAAGAAGGGGATTGGATTCGGAAGGGATTTGTACCCAAATTGTTTTGTACTTTTCTGTGACTTTTCCTAATTTTTACCAGATTTGATAAAATCAGGACTAGATCTACTTCCAGATGGGAGAAAGTGTTATACGAAAATCCAAACATATTCCTGTTTTCTGGGTAGCATTGGAACTCTGAATCATCAAATTCCAGTCCTAAGTGTTCTTTGTAAATTACATTTATAGATTAAATTTGATTTTGATATTATTCAGAATGATTCCACCATTTTGGCCATTACAAACCCTATGACAGGCTGGATGCCTATATTTTGTTAAACATACACAAAGTCAAATACTAATAATGGGTCTGAGTTTGCTGCAGTCTTTTTAAATATGGCCGATATTTGGTGTTCATATTTTAACTGATTTTCTAAGATAGGACTCTTAAAATTAACACAAGGACTCTCAAAAATCATAGCTGAGGGTCCCAAGGACTCCTTCTTTACAAGATCCAGGGAAAACCCTGTATAACAATATTCTAACAGTCAATAAAAAGTTGCTGGCATCCAAAAATATGGTATCGCGACTGAATTTTGGGTCCGCGACACCGCTTCGACCAATTCAAAGCGATATTTTGAGTCGAAGAGTTATCCAAAGTTTTTTATGGATTATACCAATGAAAAGTCATATTGCATGTACAATCCTCCAGTTCTATAATTAAGCCATTTTGGGTCCCTTTAAGCTTTCAAAGTCAAATTTTTAGACAAATTATGCATATTCAGATGTACATGCCAAAACGTACACATTACTGGTCCTTGTAAGTGAAAAACAAGAGCTGTCCGAAGACAGCGCGCTCGACTTTCTAAGTTGCTTAGTATAAAGGGGGCATAACTCCAAATATAGTGGAGCCAGGGTTATGGGCCCTGGTAGTAAGGTAGAGGGTGTGATGGTAAATAAGTATTCCAAGTTTGAGTTGAATCTCTTTGATAGTATGGAAGTTATTGATGTTTGAAAAAACTTTAACCTTGGTTGCAACGCCAACGCCGACGCCAACACCAACGCCAACGCCGACGCCCGGGTGACAGTATAAGCTCTCATTTTCTTCAAAAAGTCGAGCTAAAAATGAAGCTTTGCACTAAGCAATAGGTCCAATGGCCCCTTTCTTCTTAGAAATCAGTCCAAATGACTACTTTTGTGAATTTTAATCTTTTGATAATAAGTGATTTTAGTCTGTGGCACCAAATTGATGTGGCAGTTGGTTCAGCTTACCATGTGTCCAGTCTATTTCAAAACAGAAGCAATCAAAACACCAAACTGGTGAAAAAAATTACTTATTCTACATAGACAAATTCCCAGTGCCACATTGCACTACCAAGATTTGGGTGGGAGGGGTGTTTAACAAAGAAAACTTACAAATATTGATGTTTGTCGGAACCCGAATCTGTACAGAAAGCGCTTTCAAAGTCCCCAAACCTCGATAAAGCGCCAAACTCACTACTTGGTCACTTTGGTTGGACTTTTAGCAGCTCAGTCCAGCAATCTTGGTCTACCGAGAGACAGAGACATTTTAAATGC
Source organism: Fragum sueziense (assembly GCA_963680895.1). Taxonomy (NCBI): domain Eukaryota; kingdom Metazoa; phylum Mollusca; class Bivalvia; order Cardiida; family Cardiidae; genus Fragum; species Fragum sueziense. The sequence continues at coordinate 30,576,811 of OY804600.1, read as the reverse complement.
CATATTTTAATCATGTACAGTTATTTTCTACAGAAAATTACCCGGAAAATAAGTCAGTAACTGTAAATATGAATATTTAAAGTGACATTTCACAATTCTTTTTACACAAATTTTACTTTTATTTTATCTGAAAGAGCACCTTTTCTTATGAAAATTCTGAAAATTTCAAGCCAAAATATTGAACCGTTTACGAGAAAATATATTTTTGTGCTAAAATTAAACAAATTGTTGTGGACAACAGTTCAAATTTATATAGAATTTGTCATCTCTGTCTCAACTTTAAAGGCATATTTTTCGCTTGTAAATAACAACTTAAAAAAACTGATAGCATTTCTACGCATTAGAATAAACAATTTTTGCATCAAGACATACCTTTAAAAATGAAATAAATGTGAAATGTCACTTTAAGTGTGGTCCAATTTGAATGAAATTACAAATGACAAAATGGATGTTGATAAAATAGGGATTACTTCATGATATAGTACAGGAAATACTACTGAGAAAAAAAGTTTTTCCAAGCCTTTCCTCTTAGGAATGTCAAAACAAGGAGGGATTGTCTTAACAAGCAAAGTGAAATAACATTTTCATCATGAGTGTTTAAAAGATCTATCACATCAGGAACATGTGTGGCCAACTGGCCTTGTTTTGTCTTCTCTACTTTGAGCCATTTTCAAATTGGTCAGGTATCAACTGTTACCCTTTCCCAAGCAAGACCTGGTTTTGGCATCCTTTGTAGAAAAGTCTTGGGAAAACTTTGATGCAAAAGAAGGAAATTCTGATAACCAGCATTATCTCCTTTTACCTCAATATTTTCTGTGCCATATAGTACACAAAGTCTTCACCAACATCCACTTGTCATCTGAAGCAGGTTTTGAATTAGAATTAAATTTGTTGTTTTGGAAAGGGTTAACAGAATTATGAGGTGACATGAGGTTCTTGATAATTTCTTCTTTCCCTCAGTATTTCAAGGTCTTCATGTACTCTGCAAGTCGAATCAGAAAAATAAGTACTCCCCCTTTCATCTCATTATCCTTAAGTAGAAAACCAGAAATATGTAGCTGATGATCATCAGTATTTTTCCTTCAATAAATATGTTTATCCCTTCCCCAAACATTAAAATTTTAGGCCAGGGTGGTTCACTTCAACAACTTCTACAAACAACAAAATGGAAGGCAAATGATATTTGTGTACATTATACTTCTGAAAATTTTAAGACAGAAGGATTAAATGCTAGTCACCAACAATGTTACATTTTCTTCTTTTGTATCAATGTTTGCCTAAGCCTATTCTAACATGGTGGGGAATCATGTGACATAACAATGGTAGAAAATAAACAAGAGTTGTCCGCGGACAACGTAGCTCGCCTATACGAGAGCTTGTCACAAAAACAGCAATTTTTTCAAAAGTAGGTCAAACTCCAAGGTCAAGGTCACAAGGTCAAAGGTCATGGTCCCAAATGAAAGGTCTTGTCGAGATGTATCTATGTATGAAATATCAAGGTTGTATCTCTAATAGTGCCTGAGATATAGGCCAGGTTAAAGTTTTTCAAAAGTAGGTCAAACTCCAAGGTCAAGGGCACAAGGTCAAAGGTCATGATCCTAAATTAAAGGTCTTGTCGCGATGTATCTATGTATGAAATATAAAGGCTGTATCTCTAATAGTGCCTGAGATATAGACCAGGTTAAAGTTTTTCAAGTGAAGACGTGACGTGACGCGACGCCGACACTAGGGCTGTGACATTAGCTGCCCGGACATAAAGTCCCAGCTCGCTAAAAAGTTATTGATGACAGACCAAACTTTTAGTTGGTTGTCCATGATTTTCTATCAGCTGAGTCTATCTATCTCTATCTATCTCGATATACTGTCATACGCCCTCGCGGACATTTTAGACAGGTTAGCGCTGTCGAGCAAATGTTAGTAAGTAGAAAAAAAGATAAAGGAAAGATACTAGGTGAAGGAGATAAAAGATGATAGGTTAAAAAGTATTTAAGACGAATGTTTAAAAGCAGGTTAAAAGCACAACAAGTGGATTATGGTTTTGAGTGTTGCAGTTTACAAACTTCAGACTTGAACGAGTCAAAGTCTTGCAAACTGACAACATCTTCAGGGAGTGCGTTCCATTGCACTATAGCCAAAGGAAAGAAAGAGTATTTGTAGAAGTTTTTGTTTGTATGAATCTGGCGGAACGACATTGAATGATTGTGTCTGGAGAGTCTATCTGTCTGTCGGATGTAGTCTGGAAGAGGTACGGCAACAAGGTTGTGCACTATTTTATAGAAGAGACAAAGACGGGCGTCTGATCGTCTTTGTTCAAGGGATCGCCAGCCAAGCTGGTCAATCATAGAGTTAACGCTAGCTCTTCGATCATAATTATTGAGAGTCCATCGCGCAGCTCGCCTTTGGACTTTCTCTATTTGATTTATTTTGTCTTTTGTATGGGGGTCCCAGATAGCTGCGGAATATTCTAGTTGGGGTCGCACTAGCGTATTGTAGGCAGTCTCCCTCACCTTACAGTTTTTGGTTTTTATGTTACGGCGTAAGTAGCCGAGTGTGCGATTAGCATTTGCTGTGATCCGGTCGATGTGGGAGTTCCAGGATAGGCCACTGGAGATGTCCACCCCCAAGTACCTGGCACATGTAACCGCCTCCAGGATCTGACCATGTAAGGAGTACACTGTGTTAATTGCTTTCCTGGCGGCTGTCACATGTACCACCTGGCACTTGGAGGGGTTAAACTCCATGTCCCACCTGTCCTCCCACACCGACAGTTTGTCCAGATCTGATTGGAGTTTGGAGTTATCTTCCAGGCCTCCAACTGTCATGTAGACGGCTGTATCGTCTGCAAAAAGACGGCATTTTGAGGAAAGTTCCTCCGGGAGGTCATTAATGTAGACGAGGAACAGGATAGGTCCAAGGACTGACCCCTGGGGTACTCCAGAGGTCACCGGGACCGACCCCGATTCCTCGCCTTCAATAACAACGGTTTGGGTCCTGTTGCCCAGGAAAGCACGAATCCAGGATAGTGTGTTCCCTCTGATCCCATACTGATGGAGTTTCCAAAGTAACTTTGAGTGATTTACCTTATCAAAGGCCTTTGAAAAGTCCAGCAGTATGAGATCTGTTTGTTTTCCCATCCCAGCACACCTTGCAAGGTCCTCGTATAGCATGGCAAGTTGCGACTCGCATGACCTTTTCTCCCTGAAACCGTGTTGCAAGTCATACAACAGGCCATGTTTGTCTAAATGTTTTACTAAGTTTGAAGCTATAATATGTTCGAGGACCTTGCAAAGTATGCAGGTTAAGGAGATGGGGCGATAATTTGCCGCTGACGACTTGTCACCCTTTTTAAATATAGGGCTGACCTGTGCATGGAGCCATTCACTGGGTAGTACCCCCGTTTTAATTGAACGATCAAATATAATTTGAAGAATGGGTGCAATTTCCATGCAGAGTTCCTTTAAAATAATAGGTTTAATTTTATCTGGGCCGGCAGCCTTTCCAGGCTTGAGATTTTTTAAGAGTTTGGTAATGCCAGCCACAGATATATCCAGCTCAGCCATAACAGGAGAGGATTTCTGGAAAAAAGGTGGTAATGTTGTAGGTGGTATCTTACCGCAGTCTGCCATATCATGGAGCTGCATTTTACAAAGACGAGATAATGTTAATGGTTCTTTGGTGGTAAAGACAGACTTAAATTGGAGATTATGAACATCTGCCTTTTCAGATGTTTCAGTGATGAGTCTGTTATTATGTTTAAGAGGAGGAGTACCCAGTTGGTCCTGCTTAGAACTTTTCAAGAAAGAAAACAGCTTTTTACTATCGCATGTTGAATTTTCACCATTTACTCCAAGAAGTCCTTCTAGATATTGTTCATAAGAACTTTTGATCTGTCTTTTGATTGCCCTTCTGAGGACTAGAAATTTGTTTCTTATGTTTTGGTCTCCCGTTTGTTTAAATTGCTTATATAGACGGTTCTTCCTTCTGATTTGTCTTTTAATATTTTGGGTTATCCAAGGAAGTGATTTCTTTCCAGAGATTGTTTTTGTTGGGATACACTCTGCTGAAAAGGAATCAAGTGTAGATGTAAAATCCTTCCACAGTTCCTCAGTAGACCGCTCAGTGTGGGTACTGAGGAACTGTTGTTGGTATTCTACCATGAGTGTCTTAAACTTTGACCAGTCAGCCTTTTTATATATGGGGACTTTTCTGGGTTTTTGTTTCTGTGCAATAGGTGTCACAGAACAAGTAGCGACAATCATATCGTGGTCACTCAAGCCAGGTTGGCATATGACCTGGTTGATAAGTGTTGGGTTAGTGGTTAAGAAGAGGTCGAGGACATTACCATGTCTTGTTGGTTCGGTGACCATTTGAGTGAGACCAAAGTCGTTTAACATGTCTAAGAAAGAACTATAAATATGTTTGTAGGTGCAGTTTGGTTTAAGATGTGGGATATTTTCCTCCCAGGTTAACTTGGGGAGATTAAAGTCTCCGAGAATCCAGATGGTCCCTTTGGCTTTTTTTTCTACTTCCTCTATTGAGCGCCTTAGCTCTAGTAGCCCTTCCTGATTTCCCTCCTTGGGATTATAGAAGGCACACAAGAAGAGGGGTTGCGCTCCAGTGGTTTCAATCTTAACCCACAGGGCTTCGCAGAACTTGGTCTTAAATTGTGGTTGTTCTGTGCAAACTATGTCTGCGCGAACCATGATGAAGACTCCGCCACCTCTAGTCTTTGTTTTCCTATCTGCTCTGAAGATAGTGTAGCCCTGGGGGAAAACTTCACCATTGAAGATGTCTGGCGACAACCATGTCTCTGTGCCGATGACAATATCTGGTCTTTCATCGTCAATAAGACAGTGAAATTCTGGGATTTTATTGGAAATAGATTGAAAGTTTAGATTTATGACTTTAAAGCGTTTGTGCTTTAAGTTAGTATGTTGCCTCTTGATAGGAGTTGAGGACTTAGGTGACGGATGACTAGCCTCCAGTACGCTAGAGCTATTTAATGAATAGTTAGATAAATTTGAGTTTTCAAATAAACAAGTGCTAAAATTTGGGAGTCCGCAACTAAGGCAGTTCCAGGAGTAGCTGGCGTGTTCAGCCATGATGTAATGGGTATTTACATTCATGCCTTGACATTCTATGTGATGCCAGACATTGCATCCATCACACTGGATGCCATTTTGGTTAGTTTTGACGGCTTTACCACAGCTTCCGCATGGGTATTTAGGGGGTCTTGGTCCAGGGTTTATCTGAACATCATTTGAGAGAGTAACAAGGAGAATGCATAAGTAAAGAACGCTATTACACGTTTTATGCTTACCTCCAGCTAAGTGTAATTTTCTTAGTTTCAGCAGCATCTCGCCATTTTCAGTACTAAGTGAGGGCCTGAGGAGCGAGAATGGGTCAAAGATACTACCTGTCTGTAAGTCATCTTTGTCAGGCAGCTTGGTAAAATTGCTCAATGTTGACAATAATGTCAGAATGGGTACAAGGTAGAACAAACTTGGCTTCATTTCGTAGTCAAAAGTGCATGTACAATCATGATCAATGGACGCTTGCCAGTTCAAGAAGGTGGGTGGGGTAAGTTAGGCTGTAAGAAAATTTGTTTTTGCAAGTTATACAAATCGTAAAGTGAAAAGCAATGCAATCCTAGTTGGATTTCAAGACAAAGGTTTGGTTTTGTAACAATTTTGGTTTATACAAATCCTGCAAGTTGTAGCTTTTGAAGAAAAATGTTCAGAGAAGTGAGAGGAAACAGCTTGGTTGCTCGACGCATGCGCTCAAAAAAAAAAAAGTCTTAAAAGATTTACCATGTGCAGCTAATTCCCCGCATTTTCAGACCTGAACTCTGCTTCTGACCAAATTCATATTGGATATTTACAGTGTCCTCCCCAATCCATTAAGCTATATGGGCCCCACTACATGTAACAGCTTCCTGTAATCAATGTTATGTCACTACAGCTTCAAAAGTACCCCTACAGCTTAATTCCTTCAAAAAGATCACCAAATAGGGGAATTTGTAGACATTTCATGTCAAAAAAAGTGATAAATAATGTATTTTTATAATATGAAATGTAATGATTCTGTATAATAACATATTGGGAAAAGAAGAAATTGCTCAATTTGAGCAATTTCTTCTTTTGCCATTATGTTTTTGTTCACAATTATTTTACCCTTCATTATCATAGTCATTGAAGACTTTCTGAATTGGTTATTGTGTCATGTGATTCTCCACCGTCTTCTAAAATTGACAGGTCAAATCGAGGGCTTGTTTGGGACAGAGTAAAAAGCTTCTTACCGTATGTTATATATGTAGAATCTAACTAACAAACTATTCCATATTTTCATCACCAGTCTGATCCTATAAGATTGAAGGGAAAAGAGAAATGCTAGTTTTCAAAACTTTCATCATTTACCTCAATGCTTTAACAGTTTGAATTAAGGTATTAAGGTTACTAAACTGAAAAGTGTTCTCCTTGAGCTTTGATACTGTGTATGAAATCCAGTTATCAGTGTTCATTTTCATTTACAAGTGTTGCCTTGGTCATAAGAATAATACATAATGCATATCCATGGGTCATTGTAAAACCCTTTTAAGATTTGATTTATTGGGGGTTTACCCCCTTTTCAACTACTAATGTCATATCGCGGCGGCTGGACCACCTAACCATGGATTCCTGGCGTTTTTCATACTAGTACTACCACAACACCCTTACCGAGCCTCCAGCTGCTCCCCCACATAGGTTCATGATATCAAACCATTGACGGGTGACTTTTTTGTCAGCAAGGGTATTTGCCGCGGCCATGTATTGAACCCGGGACCTCTCGAATGAAAGGTAGATGCGCTACCAACTGCGCCAAGGCACCGTTTTAAGAACATATTTGTAATTAATTGTTGTTTAATGTGTATAGTGTTTACATTACTTTCCTACAATAGCAAAGCATTTTGTATTAAAATGGACTGGCTTTACCATTATGTTTGGATAAACCGCCAGTGTTGTTATTAAAGCCCTTAACGGCTTAACCCTTTCCAAAATGACAAAATTTTGGGGGTTGCACAATTTTAAAGTTGCTACAGACAACAAAATTTAGATAAGTAAAGATTGGAATAAAAAATGTTGTTTGGGAAAGGACCAATGCCTTTAAGTCTTATGTCGGGGGCTGCGCCCCCGAACCCCTGCTGTTCACAAAGTGTTTATATCTTGTTTTATACTGACACCATCACATGGATGATTCTAAATGAGTCAAAGGATTGTTGGCTATTAAAATGGCCCTAAGTCCACAATTTTTTCACACTGACAGTATACAGGACATGCATCAGTGGCGCATCCAGAGGGGTTCGCGGATTCGAACGAATCCCCCTCTGTAGCCTAGTAAAATCATTTTCATGCAGAAATTCCGTAAAAAATCTGTAATAATTTCTTACACTGGCGGATCCAGACAGTGGGTTCAAAAGAAACTTGAGCATGATACGCTTACATCCCATAATGTTTGTTATCATTCATAATGTCATTTTCAGCTTTGTTCTACTTACATCAGGGGGCTGCTTTATTTTTTTTGGGGGGGGGGGGGGGTGTCGAGGCAAGAATTTGTTTCCATTATCTTTTTTGAAGACACATAAAAAATGTAAATATGCACGGGACACAAAAAAGCAACGAATTAAAACATGACTTACCTTGTTAACTTATGTTCGTTTAGATTTGCAATCAGAGTCTAGTGAATCTCACCATTCAGCAAAATTCATCAAATTTTGGCATCATGGCATTGGGGTCGAAAACCCATGACATTTCACAAATAATCACTTATTCTATCACTGCAGTTAATCAATGCAACTCACAATAAATTCAATGTCAATCAAAATATCAAACCATCTTCACACAATTTTTTCTTACTTGAAAATTACTTTTTCCAGCGAAAAAAACAACACTTCTGTCTGACTCACCTTGAACGAACTTTAGGGCGAACTTGATTGGGCTACTCCGTTGACACAGAATACGTTTTAGAACCGAAAAGACGCCAGATTTTTAATGAAGAAGCTAAACAAATGTATTTTGAATGTTATTCAGCGATTTTGTAATGGTGCATTCTGCAATAATCATCTTGGTCAGAACCCAAACACGCTTGATAGGGCAGCATAATTCGTGAAGTGAAAACAGAGTAAGTCCAATCAAGTCCGACCCTTCTTAGCAACAACGCTTTTTGTCAGACAGCTCAAGCAGCCTTATGTTTCATGTTTGGTTTAATTTGTTTTTCTATGGAACAGATACTTTTTTCTCCGCAAAAATCATAGAATATGGAGAAAATAGGGTTTTGATTACACATTGGGCCATGGTTTATGTAAGAGTTCAGCAAAGTGACAAAGAATAATTTCAGGGGGCGGTACTTGTGACGCAGTTGTAGTGCACGAACGGATGACAAAAAGCGACATCCGACAACTGTAGCTACCGCTCGTAATTCGCTTTTTAGCAATAAAATATCCAATTTTTGCTTTAAGAAAACAAATACTATTACTTCTTTTGATCAAATGTATGCATTTAAACAGTTTTCCGGGCAATTCTTTGAATGGAAAGGCCCGTAAATCGAATTATTTACTTATCCACGATGGGTAACTACGATCGGTAACTATACAAGTCCGGTAATAGGTGCAGTTGCATTCTGCACTTTGCAACTTGAATAAACCAACAAATAGATTTTTCCCAGAAAAATGACTAAATGGAGACCTAGATGGAGGTTGCGCGAAGAGTTGCTGAGAATTTCAAGAAAATTTATTCGACAGTTTTTGAGCGCATCAAATCGCGGCTATATCCTGCTGGAAGGAGACATTTGGCCCTATTGTATCATTCATTCCATGAATCGAACAAGTTCTTTTCATTACACTCATTCTTTATTATAATAATGCGACGATATGCACAGACGTTCGACGTTAACACACTTTACGTTTGAGTGTTTTGTTGCACTGGGTTATTCCTAAGTCAGGATAAAATTAGATTTTATGGCGAAATTGTTGCAAACATTCATGTTGTTAATAAAAACACGTAAATTTGTTTAATTAAAAAAACAAGAAGAAAAAAAAAAAAAAAAAAAAAAAAAAAACGCGAAACGTTGATCCAAAGATGTACATTAATGCATGATTTAGACAGTAGCCTTCTTATGCCTAAGAAAGAGGTCGTCAAGCGTTTTGGTGTGCATAGAAACATCATACAGGCACTTTGGGGACGATTTCAACAATTTAGAAACACCTGCGTCTTGCCACATTCGAGACGTCGACGCAAGACGCCATTTCGACAAGTCAGCCATAATTGAAACAACCACCAGTGAAATCGATAGTAAGCGGCACAATTTATAACTAGGTTGAGTGAAGAATTGAGTTATATCAGCAGAATGCCTGTTAGAGATCGGTTAATGGAGCGCTATATCCGTTTTATACGTCTTGCGATATATCTAGTCTTGCTACGACGTCGTCGACAACATCTTCTTCAGTGGCCTAGACAACATCTACGCTTTCGTTAGGTCGATTGGAACAAGGCATTGCTTATTGGTGCGCCTTGTATACTCCTGTACAGTCCGATGGTTGAGCTCACACCCATAACCACGTTGGGAAACGTCATATTGATTCATGCTTTTTTCAACGTCAGTGCATGAATTGTTTGCTCTGGTTTTTGTCAACATCTTAAGAAGAACATTTAACGAGTCGTTTTGACTGTTTACTTGTCTCGTTGCTGCAGAGCATTATCGATACCAATAGTGCTCACGCTTGAAAATGGATTGTGAACTTGAGTTTTACCCTTCCATACATTCCGCGCTTGTTACGGTAACAACGTTTGGGGTAGCAAACTGGCAATCATCGAAAATTAAATGTTAAACGTTTGTTTTCAAAATTTTATTCATTTATCTTACGTACTTAAGATTTCATAAAGAAAATAAAGGTGCATAATTACTTTTTTCCGTTAGTATATTTTTAAGAAATGATCTACCGTGGGCTATCGTTATTTAACCACGGTTCTGAGTAATTCACAAGGTCTGCTTCTAAAGGAAACTTTGGTTAAGGTATTCCACCCCTAATAAGAGATTCGCGCGTCATCTGGATTATTCGGGCTCGGTCGAAAACATTCGGCTGTGGAACTTTCCATCGCCGAATGCTTACGACCGCATGCGAATATGTCCAGATACGTAACGACGCCGCTCGGAAAAAAGACGATGTTTTATCAATTTCAAAATGGGTATTCTATAATAAGTATGAAATCTACGCACTTAACCCTTTCCCACACATTGACGCTTTTGGACACCACACAAAATAAAGGCTTTGGAAAACATTGTGGAACATGAAGAAATTGCTTGTGACAAGCAATTTCTTCATTTTCCACAGTGTTTTATACCAAGAAAGACCAAAAAATGTTAAAATTTGTTCAATGGAAATTTTCGTCTGCAACACCTATGGGTTTGGACTAGGCTAAAATTTTGTTGTTTGGTAATGGCTTAATCGTATTCTAATCCAATGGTACTGGAAGACATTGCCGCAGAATGGTTAGGATATTGTCCGAATATATTAAGACGACGCGTGAATCTAATTACGACTGGACTACCATAACCAACTTTGCAGTTACAATTGGTCAATCGCCAACGTTTTTGTAATATTTAGAACCACCGACATGTCATTGCCGCCAATTCATATGTAACCCAATCTTAACACTTTCCAAAACGACAACATTTCATGGTAGTCTAATTAAAAGCCGCTGCAGACGACAAAATGGAAAATGGTTAAGATAAGCTTTGTGTACAAAACAGTGCAGAAAATATTGAGGCAAAAGGAGAAAATGCTGGTCACCAGCATTTTCTTCTTTTGTCTACATGTTTTCCCAAGCATTTTTCTTATTGACGTCAAAAAGATGTCTTGTTTAGGAAAGGGTTAAGGAATCAAAGACAAACTATCTTGTTCAAATTGTTTTCATTCGTGATTCAAGACTGATAAGGAATTTAAACATAGCTTTATTAGGACATAAAAACCTTGTAGTTAAAGATAACAACAAATAGTTTTTTTTTCATACAGGGTGTCCCAAAAGTAAGGTAACACTTATAAATGGTTCTAGCTCTGCTATTTCTTAGCCGATTTCTTTCGGAAAACTATCAATATCTGCAGAATTCATTGGAATTTTGTTTACCATACTCTTCAACGCTATACACATATCAAAATGGCGTCGTTTTTGACGTCATATGTACCACTATCAAAATGACGTCACAACCTACCTTCTCAAAACGTATGCATGCGGCAAAGCATATCATTTATCTAAATGTCCAATATGTGTGCAAAGAAATTTTAAATTTTAATTTAAAACAGAAGATCCACCAAGAAGAATACCCATCTACTCAATAATAGATAAATTTGAATGATCTTGGTCAGATTGTGATGGACATGGGGTCAAAAGACAGAAAACATCCCTTAGCGCATAAAGCATCTAAGCTTTGAATAAGACTGCATATGGAAGTCCAGGATAGTCAATGAGAAGAATTTCGTCCGATTAAGATTCTTTGAAATCATTAGTACAGTGCATTTTGAATTTTTATTTGCAACTTTCCCATACCGTATTAATTTATGAAATCAAAGTCTTTGGGAGATCAAGTTGAACGCTTAGACTATTGTCGGTGAACACATGGCGGATTTGAATTCACTGGTCTATTTTTGTGTGGAGACACGTGTTGTCTAAAGTGTATGTCCAACATCAAGAACATATTAAATTGGACATGTGCAATGTTGCTATAAAACATTCAAGGAGAATGAAGGAACCTTTCTATGAACACACATGGCAGCCATTAGCCTTAAACTTTAAGCACATTAATAAACCAAGGAAAGTTACAGATGGGACGTAATCTAGAACGTCATATATCAAAATGACGTCATTGATAAAATAGGGTGTGTTTGGTTTATCATAGATAAAATACACAAAAAGTATGATATTTTGACGAAATTTCTTTTATCTATTTTTACACATAACCTTGTGTACAGTCAGTGGTAGATTTTAAGTGTTACCTTACTTTTGGGACACCCTGTACCTAGACAAACAGTGGCTAGTGATTATTTTACACCATGGGTCGCCATGCAGGTGAGTTTGTCTCTTTTTTCGTTTGTTTCCATGGGTTTTTAGCTAGAAATTGTTATATAAAATATATCTTGGAGGGCTATAGCTCTGAAAATGATTATGCTATCGTTTAATTGTTCTTATTCATACCATTTCCACATAGCACCAAACTGAGTCACTGTGCACAGACAGCGAAGTATATTTTCTGAGCAGAGGAACAGATAATTGGGGGTGTTAACCCTTTCCCAAACAAGACCTGGTTTTGACGTCCCTAATAGAATAGGCTTGGGAAAACATTGAAACAAAAGAATAAACTGCTGATAACCAGCAGTTTCTCAATTTGTCTCAATATTTTCTATGTGATATTTTACACAAATTCTACCTTTAATTACTTCTATTTTGTCATTTGTGGCAGATTTTGAAGTGGATCACCCTAAATTTTTGCCATTTGGGAAAGGGTTAAATACATGCTAGATTTATTATTTCAAATACGAATCCTGTTTTGTGAGAGCTCATTTGAATCGTCTCGATGAACAATTGGTGAAATATTGGATTTTGAAAAACCGTCACCCTTCCAATCTGTATCTCTATTCAGATTATTGACACAAAACATAATGGCACAACATTGAAGGAATGGTTGGTTATAACGTAAAAATGTAACATTTTGCCTTAATAGTTTCCTGTTAGTGTAAACATGAAAATAAAGGATTGTCCGAGACAAGATATCTAGTAGAAACAGTTTGAGGAAAAGTCGGAGAAAGGAAGTGAGCAAAAAAAAAAAAAAAATTGTATATATTCGCAATTTTCCCTTTCCTTCAATATGTCCTACAATATAGCATGCATAATTTCTACCTTTATAATGTATAGTAATTCTTCTGTCGTAGAATTGTCATCGCCACACATTATTTACCCTTTCTTTAACAAGACCTTCCTTTGATGTCCCTAATGCAAAACAGCAGCATGTTGTGCATTTGTCTCAATGCAATCTGTATTATATTGTACAATAATTATAATCTTTTTCAAATAGCCTATCAATTGTGCCATCTGCAGCTGCTTTCAAATTGGGCTGGTCAAAACTTTGCCGCTTGGGAAAATCATTTAGCATTATTTCAGCAGTGGTATTGCTGGCATGGGTTGTCCCTACAGTTCTGTCGATATGTCACGATCTAGACCCGGCCTCATGTCCTTCAATAGAAAAACAGAACCCGAACTTATGTAACGACCCCAGTCTGTCTACTATAGCCTGTCCGAGGTACTGCAAGAAATGTCGTGAGTAGTTTTCACAAATGTGACTCGTCACGCTAAAAGGGACCTTATCCGAATTCCAATTATCCAAATTTTGACCAACTTGTCAGGCTCACCAAAGGTCAACTAGATCCCGTATGCGAAACATGCAGATATAGTAAGATAGGAAAAACATTCCGGAATTAGAAAGTTACATAAAAGTGAAAAGTATCGGCCCTGGTCTGGCTGCGCGGACTGCGCAGACTGACTAGGATCGATATTTTTCACACATCCGATAAGGTCCCTTTTAGCGTGATAGGTCACAAATGATCAAGAATGTCACAATTTGCTTTTGTTCTAATTGTTCCCAAATACTCCTGTATAATCAAATCCCGAAAAGGCGTTAGGTTAACCATTTCCTATATATTTTTGAAATATTGGAGCATGATGAAGTAATAATCATACTACTTTTCTCTTAAAACATCCGCATTACCACGAATTGCTTGCTTTCTTGGGGTAAAATTTGAACTTATTTTAGGCTGTAATCTAGATACTCTGAAAGCACTAAGGTGCACGAATATGACAAGAAACGTGGGTGTTACTTCGAACTGAAATTATAGCACTAACTCTATGATAAACCAAAATCTCGTGTGACCTCTAGAATGTAAAATATTTTGATGTCCAACAAAAATGATAAAATAAATCATTTTAATAGAAACTAAACAAAATTCAGATGTGTCTCAGGATACCTCGAGGTAACATTACGTTCCCCACGACTTCGACACATCGAGTTTTGATTGTTTATTCTCTCTTGCTTCTTCAGCTTTGTTGTGCTACGACTGTGTGTTTACTGGAACAAACACAACAATACCAATGTGTGCCAAGACTAAACAATGCCAGAGTGGCGAGGTAAAGCTTTTATGCACACCTAATCACATTTTTTGCATTCAAGAATGGGCACTGAATCTTGAGCATCTTTGTAATGAAAAGTCTTAACCCATTACCAAACGACAAAATTTTTGGGTATTCCAATTTGAAAAAAGTTGCAGACGACGTTTCAATGTGATGAAATTTCGAAATTTTATAGCTTTTTGGGTAGAAAACATTGTGGGAAATAAAGAAATTGCTTGTCTCAAGCAATTTCTTCATTTTCCACCATGTTTTCCAAAGCCATTAAATTGTGGGGAGTCAAAAGGAGTCACTGTGTGGTAATGGGTTAAATGTCGTTGATTCGGTGGGCACAATGGATTAATAAAACTTCAGGAGTGTTGAAAATCATAGGTGCGGCGGCCAAGGTGCAGAAGGTAACGGACTGTCACTCAGGGGGTCTCTGGAAATTAATTTGTAAACATTTTATTTTTCACTTTAGTATGTAGATACGGAAGCAATAGATCCGTTTTCGAACCACGTGTATCAGCAGGGTAAATTTCATAAACCTTTTAGGCTCATTTGGTCCCTCAATTAAATAAGTTGCTTATTTTTCTAACTATATGCCTATGTACATTCAGTTATGGAAACAAAAACGGAAAAAAAACACAACAAAAACACACATTAAAGCATTTTATTCTTTAAATATATTTTGTGCGTAATTAGTCGCGAGCGAAACACTTTTAAATTACCTTTCTTACAAATTACGAAGATCATCTATGGCTGTTCATTCTACTTATCTTAGAACTATAATTTGTTTGCAGCAATGTATGATACGCCGACTAATGTCGTCAGCGGATGGACATATGGAAACTGTCATGCAGTGTGCAAGCTTACAGGTACGTTTAGGCCTATATTCAGAGGAACAGATAAGAGGGAGTAAAGGCATCTTATTTGTTATTTGAATTTCAAACCACATACTGTGTGTACTCATTGGAATCGTCTCTACGATTCCGATGAGTACCCACAGCATCGGATTTGGTGAACAATATATGGTTTGTTGCGTGTTGAAAAGCCATTGCGCGCTCTTTTCTGTATAGCTTTACCGGGTATAAATACGTATAATTATAAATCCTTATTGTCCTGAGTGTTTTCGGTGTACCAATCGTATTTGTACTTCCAAGAAAGAAATTGAATAATCATTTGTGTCGTCAAAATCATTATGCTTCAGAAAAGATTTAGAAGCTGGAAGCTTCAGTTCATATATTACAACCACCGAGTTTCAAACGCAAGACCCCTTCCTCCATTGCGAACCATGGCGCACTTGCTCCTCGACCACGAAAATATCATTTTATATTATTTTGTCATCTAAAGGTTTGTGACATGACAACTGGTTTTGTTGGTAAGCGAGATGTTTCTATACACTGTTGTTCGGACAATCTCTGTAATACAAATGGACCACCACCACCCCAACAACAACAACAACAACACCTAGATTTACTACTACTATTTTGTCCTCTATATT
This sequence comes from Fragum sueziense, assembly GCA_963680895.1. Taxonomy (NCBI): domain Eukaryota; kingdom Metazoa; phylum Mollusca; class Bivalvia; order Cardiida; family Cardiidae; genus Fragum; species Fragum sueziense. Next base: position 30,561,121 of record OY804600.1, on the reverse strand, counting down.
ATTTTATCTTTTCCTCTATAAAGGTCTGTGACATGACCACTGGTTTTGTTGGTAAGCGAGATGTTTCTATACATTGTTGTTCTGACGATCTTTGTAATACAAACTCACAACCAACAACAACAACTACTAGATCTACTACTACTACCACTACCACTACAAGCAGCAGTACAACACCGGCAACTACAACAACGACGATGACAACGACAACCACTAAACCAATACCAAGTATGCATATGTTGCGCGGCACGCTAAAAGGGATCTTATAGGAAGTGTGAAAAATATCGATCATAGCCTGTCTGCGCAGTCCGCGCAGCCAGACTAGGTCCGACACTTTTCACTATAATTATATAATTTTCTAAAACTAGAATGTCAAACCTGTCTTAGCATGACTGTGTTCCTTTTATTGGACTTCTAATCAGGTCCCTTTTATCGTGACGGGTCACATGATATATTCCAGTCACGATCTCATGGCACAGAATACAAATAAAACCTTTGTAAACAATGGAAAAGTGTTCATTATTTCGATGCAGTTTTGCATGTGTTGATTCGAACCATCACACGCAGAATGACAATAGACCCATATTGTCTTGTGTACATAGTTAACCCATTCCCAAACGACAAAAAATTAGGGTGTCCCAATTTCAAAGACATTGCAGACGACAAATTCAAGTGAATGGAATTCAAAATTTGTTGATCATTTTGGGAAGAAAGCATTGTGGAAAATGAAGAAATTGCTTGTCACAAGCAATTTCTTCATTTTCCAAAATGTATTCAAAAACCATCATATTGTGGGGAGTCAAAAAGAGTCAGTGCGTGGTAATGGGTTAAAAGTTGTAAACACGTGCCATAATATCGTAAAACATGACTATAGGGCCATGAATTATTTTTCACGAAAAATAATTTACAATTAGGCTTATAGTTTACCAATCACAAAACTGAAAATTTACACTTGTACAAATTCAAAGACGCTGTATTAAGGTATATGACCCATCATTAAAAACACCACTTTCTGGCCATGAGACGTGCATCAAATTACACACACTTGTACATACACTTCAAATAAGTTGATTCACCGTGCCGGATTTCAATATTTTGATTCAAGGAGAAAATAATTTACAAATATCTTTTTACTCTATAATCATATGCAAGGGAGGTAATTCATAATATTTTTGTTAAATATTTCCATAATTATACATTAATTCAAAATTCTAAACCGTTTAAAATGCTTATGTTTGTATTTGGAATGGAAATATAACACATTTTAGGATTTACTGGCACTTTTCAAATTTTGCCTCTGACTCTTTGTGCTAATGATGGGTTGTATACGTTAAGTAAAGTGTCCGCTGATTGGCAAGATTTAACTGTTGTGTCGAAATAACACCTTTCTAATAACCAAATATCAAAGTTTCTACAATTTTCAAACATTAGATGTTTTTATTTCGTCTTTCTTTACCGAAGAAAAAACGCTAAGCTTCCGATTTTGAGTTATGACGTCATACCGGCCAAATAATGACACCATGGCTGGAAAAACGGGCAGTCATGTGTCATTTCCCGGAAAGCCTGAGATTTCTGACAAAGTTAAATGTCCGACTTTTCTGTCATAAAGCGACTTCCCCAAGCGATACTCAAAACACGGAATTCATCCTTAGTAAATGTTAGAAAAAATATTGAAACAGTCAAACAATATGTCGGTAGTGAGTGAAGGAATGTGCCAAAGAACGGTTTAAGTTTGTCCGTTTTACTCTGACGGTCGAGAAATGGATATAAACTGAGACTTCGCTTTATGACAGAAGAGTCGCACACTTTATCTTTGTCAGAATCCTCATGCTCTAGATTGGGGCGGACAAACCATTGTATGACGTCACTTAGTGGCGATTTTACGGAAATTGCTGATCTTTATTTTCTCGAAAATCATCCAAGTAACGAAGTAAAGAAAAGCAAACAAAACATTTAAAACAACCGAGTTTGGCGGATCTTTTTAATGATTTTCTTCCAATATATGGTGAAATCAACTGCCCAGCTTAGTAGTCTTTTAGTAAACGAAATGCCACCAATTTGGCCTGTTTTTTTTTTGTTTGTTTGTTGATTTTTTTGTTGTAGAAACCAGTGTAGGAAATTAAGAAATTGCTTGAAAAAATGCATTTCCATTTGTCAATATTTCAATGGTAGGTCATGTCGCATGAAATACGCCAGCATTGTTCGTTTTAATGTAGATCTACATAAAAGAAGAAAAAAAATCATAATAAACTATAATTATAATGTTAGTATCCCGCATTGTTAACGTAATTTTGTGCATTTGCCAACTTTTTAATTTGCGTTGTAGATCAAGATCTACAAATTACAAGAACAAAAAAACTTAAGGCAGGTAAAAGTATATCAAGGAAAGAGGGGGAAATCCTTGTTATCAGCATTCTCTTCGATTTCCTCAATGTTTCCCTAATCATATTTCACCAGGAAGTCCAAATCAAGAATATTTTGTTTTTGAAAGGGTTGGCCCAGATGAAATGTGTGGATTTTATTACATACCGGGGTAGGCCTATTTATATAGCGCACGATAAATGAAATAGCAGAGCAACTCTTATCGAGACCTATATTTGTATACAAATTTTCTTGAATTTCAGGATGTTTTCAAGACATAACAATCCTCATTGAAGATTACGGTCAGCGATCGTCCCTACAAGAATGGGCGTTAACAGATTTTATCAAGGACATTGTTAGTGACCTAGATGTAGGACGCTACCAAAACATGGTGTCAATGGCGCTTTTCGATGACGACATACATAAAGTCTGGAACTTCGGCAGTGACAAGGCATACGACAAAACCCAACTGATGAACAACATCGACAACTTGCCATTCAAGTTTGACTACAATGATATAGATTATCGTAACGTTAATGAATTTCTACACAAACAATCAAACCGAACTTACGCAAAAAGTAGGCGTAGTTATAAAGATGTCGTCATCATTTTTGCGGATAATGACAACACGCGCTTACAATTCCTCGGGAAATCCTACGATTTTGATAAGATAATTTTTGTTTCGCTGCGGATCAATGCGTACCTCGGCAGTTTTCACACTTTGTCTCAGTTCCCACAGCACGTATTTACCGTGCTTGATTATAATGCCCTGTCCACCATCAAGCATGATCTTCTTTCTGGGCTTTGTGATCAGAATTTCAGGCGGCGTGATGATTAAGTTAACAATTAGAAAAGCAACGATTTAGGCCTTTAAGTTGATTCTATTTCAAATTGCTTCAGACGATAAGACGAATTTGTGGATTAAATATAACACTGAAAACATTGAGTCAAAAGGAGAAAAGTATATTTACCAGATCTTTCTGCTTTCGTTTCATTGTTTCCTCAAACATATTTCATTACACACGTCAAACCCAGACCTGTGTTGTTCGGCAAATGGTACTTATATGCATAACATACCCTTTTGGACATCCCCTAAAATATTGGCAAACCTTGGTTGGAAAAGGAATAAATGATAAAGAACAGCACAGGCTTTTATTCGTCTGTTTTTATATATTTACTTATTCATTAATGTATTTTTCTTTTTTTGACTGTCAGATAATTAAAGGAGCATTATTTCTTTCCAAAAACAAGACCTGGTTTTGACTTCCATGATTGAATCAGCTTTTAAAAACTAAAGGAAAAAGGGGCAAATGGTAATAAACAGGAATTTCTTATTTTGCATCCACATTTTTTGCGCTATATTACACACAGTCATATGCTATCTTAACCAGCATCCATTTTGTCATCTGTAACTCCCTTCATATTTGGACCTGTCTAAAACACACCGTTCATCCAGATACAAAAAACACGGATTGGTCTTCCAAACGCGGATGTGAAAAACAACACCGCGGGAATACACAAGGTAAGAAAACATCAAAATATAGCTTTTTAATTGCTGCTATATAAAAAGTTTTTGTGCAGAGCTGATGCAAAATGGTTTATCTTGAGGGTGCTGCAGTTTCATAAGAAAGGATTTGAGTAAACTATAGATACAAGCGATCTTAAATCGTCAAACACTATTTTCTCGCCTACTTCCCGTTTTGTTTTATATTTGTAGAAATTATTTAACTGGTTTCGAGCAAATATTTCTTAAATATAAGTTTTCGACATCTATGGAATAAATCTATACCATTTATTAAGCTGGAAAAAAATTTGGGTGTGTAAAGCCATGCTTAAAGATTAGCCTAGTTTGCTTCAAGGTAAAACTTACCACGGATGTTGATACCACACAACACGGATGATCCACATAATTTGGGTAAAACGATATCGTGGGAAATTTCAAGATATTTTGAGTAAAATGAGGCAGACGAACCCCCTTTTCCACATTTGAACCCCCTCTTTAGAAATCCTGGACCGCCTTTGTAAACACCTACACATTTTTATGTACAATAGTACCGACCGAAAATAAAGTCACGTGGGCTAATGTTTACTACTTGACAACCAAGCAACTCTGTTCGTATTTGTAACGGTGCAAATCAGACGAAATTAATGGTTTTGCAGCAGTAAACATCAACCTACGTCACTGTCATTTTCAGCTGGGACTATTGTACATAGGTATTTATTTGTTTGTATGTTTGTGTTGTAAACAAATTTTTAGTCGTGTCAGGAAGGAGCCGCCGCTTCCTGGGCACCAGTTCTATGGAAATTAAAAATGTCTTGTTCAGAGACAAAGACGCTTGTGCCAGCCTGGTTCGCTCCCATCCCACCGCCTCGACACATAGCCGAATCAGCAGTCAGATTATACCAGGTTGCTATTAGTTTTTGTTATTTTTACGTGCAGGATCAACAGTCAATGTAAGTCCTTGTTTTCACAACCAAAGTCTTCCAGAGGCATGGTAACTAGTTCTTGAATTTAAGCAATCTATGTTCATTTCTATTCATAATATGTTTTGCATGCTGTCGTAGAGGGCCTTTAATAAAGACTTTTACTTCAACCCACACTTAAGAGTGAGAGAGACAATCATGACAAATATTCTTTGCAATATCTTCATGAAAGAAATGCACCCATATACGGTATGTTCACATGTAATACATGCGTAACAGAGTTTATATTTGAATATACAGGATGAAAACCTTTTGGAGCTCACTATCAAACAGCAATGAAACAAGATGATGATGAGGGTTTTAATCCTAGAATTTAAAGAATGAAAACAAAGACACGGACAACTTATCTGTTAATATGCAGCTGATATTCGCCTATCGCTTTATAAAACATGTAAACATGGTTTCCTAATGTCTTTACCGTCGAAAGTGCTCATCAACATTCCTTTTAGTTTTAGTAAGCCAAAATAAGCCATCATTGGTCTTAAACCAAACATCTATTGACTCTAAACGATATGAAATTGGTTTTAACAAGGATGCAGCAAATTTTCCTTAAAAAAGACCGGAATCTGGTTTTTATTATCCATGTCGGTTGTATCGATGGTCCGATTTTGTTTTACCTGTTGGAGAATTTGCACCGTGGTATGTTGCACCATAGCAACTGACAGTACCCAATTTCAAATAGTTCTTGTTCTTTTTCTATACTTTTTTATGGGTTCTTGTAAAGAAAACACTTGAAGCGATCCCCGATCCTCCGTGAAACATCAATTTGACAATAATTATGTGCTTTAATAACGATTTACAGACATTCTTACCAAGATTTTTCTCTTTTCGTGCATCAAAGTCAGAATCAGTAGCATGTATTTCTCTTACTAACAGATTTTGTGAGACAGGATTTTAGGTATACATTGGCAAAGTTATGTACGTTTTCATTGTATGTCACACAAAAATCAACTCAGCCGATATTCGTTGTAATTAAAGATAATAAATACTCACTCTTTTTTCCCGCCGTTCAAAATAAAATTGTTTACATCCGCGTTTGGAAGACCAATCCGTGTTTGTTTGTTTTTTGTATCTGTATGAACGGTGTGTAAAATATAATGTAATTGGGAATTATGTATCATATCAAAAGTGGTGGTAAACATAAAGAAGGAAAGAAGAAAGAGTCGAAAAGAAACACTTTCTATCGTTTCCTAAATCACGACGGGGAATCACGTGACACAACAACAGCACCAATCACAGAAAGTCTTCAATAATTCTGCCAATACGAAGCCGATCTGCATGTGGTTTGAAGCAGAGAAAGGATAAAGATGCCATATTTATTTAATTTGGTGGATCTAATAACTTGTTTATCGTGCATGATAGGCCTATTAATTAAAAAATCCACCACATTCAGCAAATCACTGACGTATTTCTGCATTCTTTTCTTTAATCCTTTTCAAATCGGTCATGTATTTACAGAATTATGGAACATTGTCGATAAGTTTGTGTAATGTGATGTCCACCGTGTTAAATATTCTCTGTCATATTGGGTTAACGTAGTCTACCCGTAATGAGATTCGCGCGACGTCGGGATTATTCGGGCGAAGTCGAAAACGTTCGGCAATGGAGCTTTCCACTGCGCCCGAATAAGTAACCGGATGCGTAAAAAATCCTGTGTTTTATGAATCTCAAAATGGCCACATTACGGGTATTCTACATTAACGTATACAACCCATCATTAGCACTAAAGAGCCAAAGGCGCAATTTGAAAAGTGCCAGTAATTCCTAAACTGTGTTACATTTCCATTTCAAAAACAGACATAAGCATTTTGCATGGTTTAGAATTTTGAATTAATGCATACTTATGGAAATAATTGACAAAAATGTTCACAATTACCTCCCTTGCATATGAATATATAGTAATATGTTATTTGTAAATTATTTTCTTCTTGAAGCATTATCTTGAAATCCGGCAAGGTGAATCAACTTATGTGAAGTATATTTACAAATATGTGTAATTAGATGTATTTCGTTTGGCTAGAACGTCGTGTTTTTAATGATGGGCCATATACCTTAACCCGTTCCCAAACAAGACCTGGTTTTGACGTCCCTAATAGAATAGGCTTGGGAAAACATTGAAACAAAAGAAGAAACTGCTGATAACCAGCAGTTTCTCCTTTTGCCTCAATATTTTCTGGGCATATTTTACACAAATCCTATCTTTAATAACATCTATTTTGTCATTTGTGGCAGTTTTTGAAGTGGATCACTCTAAATTTTTGTTGTTTGGGAAAGGGTTAAAATTACGCCATTTAGGAAAGGGTCAACTATAGATTTAGTAGGCGGAAGAAAATTGATATGTCAACGAGATTTTATCTTTACAAATACTGTGTGCAGTTTATCTGTTTGAAATCCAAAATTAAAAGCTTGTTTTCACGATCATTTACAATAAATAACAACCATGGAAAACACCGGAGGAAAAGAAGGCATTGCTGATGAACAGAACTACTCTTTCGATGAACACCGTATTTGTCCGAAGTTTCGTTCTAATTGAATTTGTTGATCGCAAATTCTTTCAATTCAGACCGATTCGTGTGGGAAAAGGGATTTCGTCGAGTGGGTCAGCTTAGCCTGATTATGCAGTTATGTTAGGGTAAAACCATATTTTACATTATTTTTTAAAACAATACAAAGGATAGAATGCATTGTGGTTAAGAAATATATAGTTGTGTACATGAAGAAAAATTGAAAGTGGATTTCTCGGAGAGCAGCATAAGGATGAACTTAGTTACAAGATGATCGGGGGCCCATGCTGGACTCATATGCCATTATGGACTTCTTTTCCAGATTGCGGCTCATATGAATCTGATTTTGTTCATTTCTACCCATAGGGTAATCGACGGATTTTTATCTTGACATAAGCGTTAAGTCAAGACATCCACATTTGGGGCGATATAGCGAGAGATATCTTTAAGACCAATTTGACAATCATGGAACTACAGTTGACCCGTGAACTTGATTCTGATCGTTTTGATTTCTTGAAGTTTGTTTACAAAGCAAAACATGGTGAGGATATCGAACACTTGACTAGATACGACAAGGAAACAAGACGCCTTTCCATTTGCAATGATGGACATCAAACGTCTGACAGCTTAACTGACATCCAAAGTCAGATTGACGATATACTGCGAGATATGGAGTGGACATTCTATCTAAACAGTGATATAACTATTACACAAGAGAAGGAAACGGAGCTGGAGAACTTCTGCAATGATTTAGAAGTTTCACAAACAGACCATGTTCTTGTCCAGAAACGGTATTCTGCGGATGAGGATAGGACAATTACAGTTGTGTTGATGGGTTTTAATACAGAGTCTGTGATGGATCACAAACACGCAATAGAAGTTGCAGTTGGACTAAGGAGAAAACCAAAAACAAGCAGGGTAACAAGGGTACTTGAAAGATCAGTTGAATCATTAAATCTGTCAGAAACACATTTTGACGAAGACACGAACCCGACTGACAACAAAGAAACATTTTTGACCTATGAAGGTATGGAAATTTCAATACGTAGCGGGAATATAGACGAATTCGAAGGTGAAAACATTTGCATTGTAAATCCTACGAACGATAAATATAAACCAACGGGAGGTGTCTCAAAAGCATTGATGGTCAGAGGTGGGGAAACGTACAAGAATGCGATCAAAGCCTTGACGTCTAAACACAAGTCCAACATTGGCGACTGTTTATGCAGTATTGCAGGGGATATGAATATTACAAAAGTTATACATCTTGTTTGCCCAGGGGTTAAGTTGAGTCCCAAGGTTTTAGAGGACAAGAAATGTGGAGCAAATATAATACGAAGTATCCATAATTGCTTGCAGATGGCAGAGGACGAGTGCATGAAGACAATCGTGTTTCCTTTCATTTACACAGGTAGGATACTGTCTTAACCCTTTCCCAAACAAGACCTGGTTTTGACGTCCCCGATTGAAAAGGTCTTGGAAAAAACATTGAAACAAAAGAAGAAACTGCTGATAACCAGCAGTTTCTCCTTTTGTCTCAATATTTTCTTTGCCTTATTTTACACAAATTCTATCTTAAGTAACTTTCATTTTGTCATTTGTGGCAGTTTATGAAGGTGATCACAAAAAAAATGCCGTTTGGGAAAGGGTTAATCGTTTCAGACCGCGACCATATCGCAGTTGGTAATGCATGGACCCTCAATCATGAGGTCCCGGGGTTTTGTCCCTGGCTCCGTCAAATATCCTTTCTGATAAAATTGTCTCCCATCAATGGCTTGATAATCGTTTACCAATATTGGCAAGAGACTGGAGGCTCGGTAAGGATGTTGTGGTAGTACTGGTATGAGAAACGACAGGAATCCATGGTTAGGTGCTCCAGCCGCGCGATATGACCATATCAGTTGAAAGAGGCGTTAATCAAATCCTTAACCTTTCACATACGGTAAAATTTAGGGTTGTCTAAATTCAAAGGTGTTGCAGACGACAAGACTTGCGTTACGAAATTCAGGGTATTTAAACATCTAAACATGGAGAAGCATTGACGGAAAAGTTTGTAAGGACTTGAAAATAATCCTTGCGATAGTGCAAAAATCATTGATGGAGAAGCAATAGATTGTTTGTTCTGTATTTTTGTTTGTTTGTAGTTTTACTCCCATGTTTAAGCAATACAACATCTAGATGGGACGAAAAAAGAGAGTTTATTATGGTAAGGGTTAAGCTATCTTTAAAGTCAGTAGGATATCAATTAGCATTGCGCCTATATATGTAGATATCAACGAAATCGTATTTAAACACCTTCCTCAAACGACAACATATTTCTATTTATTTGGTAATCCAATTTCAAAGCTGTTGAAAGAGACAAAAGATGGAATTGAACAGAATATAGGTGGGCAAAGATTGAGACAAATTGAGAAAATTCTGTTTTCAGCATATTCTTCTTTTAGCCCAAAGTCTTGCAAGCCCATTTCAATTAAGGACATCAAAATCGAGACCTTGTTTAAGCCTTTTAGTTCCACGAATTAGTCTAAATATAGATAAAAATCGGGTTTATCACTTTAATATAAAAAATGCAATCATTTTAGTGGGTTTTCTGGTTCCCTTTTTTAAAACAAGTAATGTCATATCATAGGGATCGATTTTGTCAAGTAAACAAAGACGTAGATACAGCCGAATACAATGATCAAATCTATCTATATACGTACATAAAAACGATCTATTTTTAGCACAATATTCTTGCAATGTCTACACCTATCGACGGTTCACATTTCGTTGTAATCTGATTGAAATCATAGATGTTAGCTTTTCAGTAGTTACGTATTAGATAGAGGCTGTATAGTAGATTCTACGCGAAATAAACATTCAAATGCGCGCAGCGCATTGAATGTTTATATCGCGTAGAATCTATCACACAGACTCTATCTGACTTAGTGTTCGCTAGCGGTTCATTGGAGAATGGGCGTGGCTATGTATAGACGTCACATAAACTAGCCGGTGTAATGAAGTAGAGTGACTCCCTATAGTAGAGTGACTCCCCGGTCATTCTACTATATAGTAGACCGACTCCCCGGTCATAGTGCTATAAAGTAGAGTGACTCCCCGGTCATAGTACTACAGAGTGTCCCAAAAAAAAACGGAACCCTAATTCAAAGTCAAATATTTTAAAGCGTAAGCGAAAAATCTATTTTTTGATTTTGCAGTACTAAAGATACATTATTTTTGCATTTGTGTTCCAAATTTCACTTAAAAATATGCATCGGTTCAAAAGTTATGAGCAAATTGATAATGACACTAAAAAACCGATCTGACATGATATTGATTTTTGCGTCTTGTTTGTTCGAGAAAGCGCACTTACGGTCAGCTGTTGAATTCTGTGTCGTTGTACGTGTATGTACCGATTTTCTCAAAATTTAATGTGTACACGTTCTGTACGTTCAAATTGAGTCCGTAGGGTGGTTGTTTGAATTAATTATTATTTATTATATTATTATTATTATTATTATAATTAATTATTATGTGATTCATTTCACATGACGCGGTTTTAACTTTTATTCTCATAAATTACAAGCTTGATATATTTTCCTAAAAGTAGTCCAGTCTTATTTTCTTGCATAGTTTACCTTTCTGTGGACTATGATTTAATTCTTTTTGGTGAATTTTGTGTTATTTGTGTTTTGCATAAAGGTCAGTGTCAGGTCAAATGAAACCCGTAATACTTTTCAATTGAGTGGTGACCGGCATGTTTGTCAGAAATAAAATAAGTGCCTATGATTATCATTCATGAGTCTGTGATGCACTTGGATATTTGTTTGTATTCATTTTAGTTACATGAACAATTTATCTATTAGCAAAAAAGATGAAATGAAAATGCACTATTGTGAATACAATGTTTCAAAATCATTGTATTGTATTGAATATATTAACCAATTGAATAGCGTCAATTTATTCAATGAGTGTAGGCGCGCGGTGCAAAACGAAAAGATCGATATCGTGTTAAAATGGTTTTCCGGGTATATTCATTTGAATGCCAATATTTTCCAAACAAATCATTATTTTTCAACCAAATTTTAACTGCATATAGAAAACCGTCGTTGCTATTGTATATGTAAATTTGGTGGAGAAATACTACTTGATACATGAGAAATGTACTTTCAAAAATGGGTTCCGTTTTTTTTGGGACACTCTGTATATAGCAGAGTGACTCCCGGGTCACTTTACTATAAAATTTCACATGTATGCTACAGTAGAATGACTCCCGTCTATAATAAACTGACTCCCCTCTTTTTTTACATTAAAAAAAGAATCGCCATCAAGTTAAGTACGTGATGATATTGTGTAATGATATGTTAGTGTGATAATCATATTGCATTTTCCCCCTCTTTTTCAATTTTCATTTTATTTTCTTTTTTTTACTTATGTTAATTCATTCCTTTTAATAATGATGAATTAAATTTGAAGCGTGTTTGGCTACTAGCTTTAAGCATAAATGTTTAAGAAAAAATTGACCTTGACCGAACTCAGTCAACAAAGAGATGACGATGAAAATATATCATTTGCAGGTGATTGCTATTCCTGTTTTCTACGTACATGGCGGATCAAGCAGGGTGCTCTGGGCCCCACCCTTGAATTCAAAAAAAGTATCGGCGTGATTTTTGTTAGGATTTTTTTCATGCGCTAACACAGAGCAACGCATCTATGTACCATATTTTCTTATTCCTTAACCAATTACCACACACTGACTCTTTTTTACTCCCCACACGATAATGGCTTTGGAAAACATAGTGGACGGTAATGGCTCTGGAAAACATAGTGGACAATGAAAATATTGCTTGTGAAAAGCAATTTCTCCATTTCCCATAATAAAGTCTAAAATAGTGCCATTTGGTAATGGGGCAGTTACACATGACAATCGGTGATAGATCGGTTGTTTGTTTTATCCAGGTAAGGACGAAACCGACCAAACCCGATATACAACCGACGTCTCCGATTGGCAGACGATTTGTCACTCACCACAAACTATTTGGAAAAGATGAGTTTCGTCGGTGAAAACTAACCGATCGAGATTTTTAAACTGTTTAAAATTCTCGATCGGTGAAAATTTCAAACGAATAAGCGATTGACAAGCTATTTATAACCGATATCACCGATCGGTCAGTGATAAGCAACCGATTAACAAATATCTATTACCGATGGGAAAAGATGAAGTATTTTCCAGCCGAGTATCCATTCTTTATGAATACAATTTATATTTTATTGTAGAAAAAGGCCACCGGCCCAAAATACAACATTTTGTACAACAGTACAACAAACAGATACATTATAATCAAATGTCCCTTAACGACAATCAATCTTCTCTATCACTTTCATTATATAAATTGCTGTAATTTTAAAGTGACATTTCAGAATTTTTTGTCATAATTTTTACTTTTATTTTTATCTGAAAGAGCATATTTCCTTATGGCAATTCTGAAAATTTCGAGCGAAAATATTGCGCCGTTTACGAGAAATTTATATTTTAGTGTTAAAATTGAACAAATTGTTGTGGCCAACAGTTCGGATTTATATGCAGTTTATCGATTATGTCTCAACTTTAAATGCGTGTTTCTCGCTTATTGGCAACAACTTCAAAAAACCAATAGTATTTATACTCATTAGAATAACCAATCTTGGCATCAATACATACTTTAGAAAAATGAAATTGGAATGAAATGTCCCTTTAACAGTTGTATGATTAGTACTTCCCAATAAGCTGTTGAAAGCTGCTCGATCCCTACGACCATTATACCAACTATATTTATATAAACAATTAAGACTCGTGTCTTTAAATTGTTCACACTCAAAGAATGCATGATATTCATCTTCTGTTTTAACAATATCGCTTGATACGGAACAATGCATGCTAATTCAATCCTATTTAAACCAAAATTTCTTCCCAGTTCAATGTTTAATTTATGATTGAACAACGGAAACGCGCTAATGCTTTTCTGTGCTTAAACGGTATGTCAAACATTAAATATTTTTCAGGCTCTAAAACAGATTTAAAATGCTTGCAGGTGTCACATCGTGTAGAATTGTTAATGTCGTTGTGCCAGTCTTGTCTCGCGCAGTCAGTCACTCGTTAATTAAACATACGTAAAAATTGATATTCGTCCCCTACATCTTGTGCGATCCAAACGTATCCAAAGCCATACCTAAACAAAATATTTTTTTTTTACTTTGGTTGCCCATGTATATCCATTTGTTTCATCAAATGACTTAATCATTTTATAACAATTTAAAGCATTTCTATTGTTCGGCATACGCAGTAAATGACACCAAAGTTTAATACATTTCATGTAATATAATATATATTATAACATACATCGGAAGACGCCCACAATCGCCAAGAATCATACTACAATGTATAATTACTTGTAGAATTAATACCCATAAAATATCTGCAAAATTCTAATTGCATCTTTTCCGTAGCTTCGCTATAGGTTGTACCCCAAATTCCAGTCCCGAAAGTTAGAATAGGAGCTTCCATGCTGTCAAACATAACGAATATAAAAATTTTAACTGAAAAATTATTATATGTCCTTTTGGTGACTTAGATGTCAAAATGGCGCATTATTTGGGATTCTACCTCAGATAGTTTTGGAACGCACTGATGTCACACTCTCTGAGGTCGGCTAGGAAAGTGCTGTATTGCCCAAACAGGAGTCTTCTTTCTGGTGTTAGCCATTGCTTCGTCCAACATCTTCTTTGTCTCCTACGGCGGCGACCATTTCCGCCTCGGGGGCCCAAGTGATTGCCATGCCCGAGGTTTAAGAGAGCTTGCTGTTGCAGCAATAGACCAAACTGCTGGATTGCCCTTCCAACATTCATTATATCATACACTGAACTAAAATTTATCGGTTTTCATCGCTTATGTATCATTTTAATGGAAAAACCGACGGCAGTCTGCTGAACAAAGATTTGTCAGCTATTCATCGCCGACATCACCGATCTTTGACCGGTGAACACATACGGATCACCGGTTGTATCCGATGGAAAGCGATAGACCTCTGGTCGAACACCGATCAATCACCGATCAATCACCGACTGCCCGATTGACAACCGTTGTAAAAGCGACGATAGCCGATGGTAAATTAAGCAAATAAGCGATCATCACCGACCAAGCTCCTACTGGCCAGCTATTTGTCGCCTACGGACAACCGATCTACTTTGTATTTTACCGATCAATAAGCTATTTATCGCCGATACCCTGTTACACATAAAGTCTGAAATTCTGACACCGATGACAACCGATCACATGAGAGAAATAATTCACCGATTAAGGACCGATTTAAGTCTCATCGTATGTGTAACTGGGGTGTAATGGGTGGATGCAAATGCCGTTATGCTTAGACTGACACCAGTGTAGGTCCCTCTGGGAAAATGTCTAGATCTGCGCGTGTTGTTGGTCCATCAATATCGTTTATAATCGCGTAACTACATCTGGGTTTAATCTGTGTGTACGAGGTTTTGAAGAAAAGCAATGACATACAGATCTCGGCCGCGTCACAAAATTTTGGCATTCAAGACCTTTTCGGAATGTTCAAAGGTCTCTAATTTGTTTTTTATTTCAAACGTATCGCTAATTTTCAACAAAAACCTCGTAACTGAAACTTATAAAACAGGCTTCAGTAACGAGGTTTTTGTTGAAAAGCGACGATATGGCTCTGTATTACCAACAATTTTCTTATTGCAAGTGACTGATATTTGTATTGGAAAGGATAGAGCCTGATCACTTAACCAATAAGATCGCTAATCAGTATCTACACTGTATAAATAGGGTCAAAATCATTGAACGTCGTAGGCCTATAGGTCTACTTATAGTTTCGGCTACGTAAAGTTATAACGCGCTATACCAAAAGTGTGGCGTATTGAACAATGAAACGTAAATCATTTTCTTTGTCGGAATAAAAGTAATTGTCAAAAGGAGAGGCTTGATTCTTTGAATCGAGATATGATTGGCTTATGAGAAAGAGAGAACGAATACGGTCCTTCCACTTGCACATTTACCTCTGACATCAAGGTGGGTTGTAAATTCTGACCCCGTGCTGGGTTAGTCTAATTGTTAACACATTAGGGGACTATTTATTACCATACTAACACATTAGTGTAGAACTTGATGATAAACTGTTATCTGCAAAGTGACGCCTTTTGACCCTCTCACAAGAAAATGCCTTGACAAACATTAAGGAAAATGAAAAAATGCTTGTGACAATCAATTTCGTCATTTCTCGCAATGTTAATTCTACTCAAAAAGACCAAAATATGTAACATTTCATTCACTTAAAATTGTCGTCTGCAGCGTATTTGAATTTGGACCAGTCTTAAAATTTTCCGCCTGGTAATGGGTTAACCCATCTGTGGCAAAGGATGTTCTTTGGAAAAGGTTAAAAACAAGGAAAATAAAATAAAATGTTGCCCATAAAGCTAACTCCTTAGGCATAGGCCTACATGATTAGCATAAAAGGTGATCATCGAAACAATACTCTTTTTCCCGACTGTATACAGTTTTACCCTATTACACGAAAAGGGCTGCCAGGCAAGACCAGAAACCAATAACATAATCACAGAGAAAAATTATGCAGTCGTGGCCGATATGATTTCCCAGCTTTAAAATGAAAATGTTAGTTGTAGAAAAAACATTATAGATTATTGATTCATTTAATCATTTTGAAGTAAAATTTTGCTTGCGACCCTAAGTGGCAGTCAGCGCAGACTGACTGGATGCAAAACTACCCAGATGGTCCCTTTATGCGAAATGGGACACGCAAAATTATATCATATATAATATAAGCATACCATTATGTTCCCTATTTGGGGAGTCCCTTTGCTATAGGGGGTCAGTCTGCAATATGAGGGGTCACTTTACTATACGTAAGAGGGAGTCATTCTGCTATATACACTTAAAGACACTTCTAACGCAACGCTTACCTTTTTGGTAATAACTTGAAATTTAATGAACCCTTTTCCATCAAATTTTCAACAGATTTAATTCATTCACTATTGCATAGTATCTGTAATTTTCATAAAAACACAATGAGCAGAAATGATTAAATTTGCAGTTCATATAATATGACTAGAAAACAAAAAATCGCAAAAAAGCTGTGCGAGCTGATAACGTAAATTCATGTTATTTATGTAATAGCAGTAAAGTTTATGACATTCTGCTAACATTCAGTTTGTCCGTCATGGACCTAAATGACACGAAGACACCCCCTTCTCATTGAAAAGCATAATTGATGATGAATCTTTGCGTGGTAATTCTTAAGTCGTCCCTTTTAAGTTCCTGTTCCAGTTGTTGAAAATTTCTTGGAGCATAAAGGCGGAAAACTAATGTCTGGTAACAATGCTGACACGTACAAAACATTATTTCTTAAAGCTACTATTTCCCAGATTTGGACCCAAAAATTGTCAAATACAAACGAAATGTACACTTTTTAAGCTTTATATGACCTGATTAAACGATTACGAGAAACTATTGAAGCAACGACTCATTTTTTCGCAATTTGATACCAAATTCATGAAGCGATGTCGAAAGTAGGTCAAAACAGTAGGACATGCGACTTTCTTAAATGACTTCACAACATACATGATGACGTCATATTGAAATTAAAGTATGAATCTCGTTTGAATCATGGTCCGCGCTGTATGCGCATGCGCAACAATTCAAAAATAATTCTAATGATGGGGTTGAATTTAGGCTTGGATTCTCCCTAAATTCAGCTATCTGTCTTGTAATTTCGGCTCATTCTCTGTCTGAATCGCACATTATTAACCATCCCGAGGTGGTCAACACAAAAGTTGTGCATATTTTTTCAAAAAAATTCATTTTTTGCAATTAGACCATCTGTTACCGTCGCCCTTTAAACAAAAAAGGTGCAACTGAATTTTAGTATTGCTTCGCACGTGAAAGCATATTATCAAATGTTATGAAGCAGTGGTTCGAGATATGAACGTGATTTGGTGACGCTGCCTTGATGCTATTGAATTCTGCAACTGCCTGGGGTTTTGTGACTTTTCATATTTGAGTCTTGGTGAAAAACCTCAATATTTTTTATGTTCGGATCAATCGATTTTGATGAAATTTCCAGAAAACACGTAAAAGTAGTTGATTTTTAATTTACTGAAAATTTCATAAAACATACTGTATTATTTATTTAATTATGAAGACAAATGTAAGTGTTGCGTTGGAAGTGTCTTTAAGTGTAGTAGAATGACCGGGGAGTCGTTCTACTATAGGGAGTCACTTTACTTCATTACACCGGCAGCCCGTTTATGCGAAATACGAACTTCGGACCTTTCAAAAACAAAACCTGGTTTCTCGAAAAAACTTAAGTATATTCTCATGAGAACATGCTCAACTTCAAAGGGATACTCTCCAACGTTGAAGGGTATTCGATTGAAGTTCACGTGGATTTCGTGCGATTTGAGCACGGTGCTCAGATTTGAGCATGAGAACGTACTTAAGTTTTTCGAGAATCCGGGGCCTGTGGTCAGTTCTTTCAAGGTATATCTAGGATGTATTTTTGTCGTAGGCTACCTATGTCCTACGACACGTTTGGGACAAAAATGTCGTAGATATATCGTCAATCTCCCAAGAGAAACGGGATTTCAGACTTAAGTTTTTCGTAAGACAATGGTAAGACGAAAATGCGAATTCTTTGATGAAATTAGACCCTGAATTATTTGGCGCTCCTTTTAGAAATGGCTCGGAAAAACATTGAGACAAAACTTAGATGTTGGTGACCAGCAATTTCTTCTTTTGTCTCCATAATTTCTGTTTTATATTGTAAAAAGTTCGATCTTGACCAACAAATATTTCATCACCTGCGATTTTTTTCTTTTTGGCATTGGACCACCCTAATGTTTTATTCTTTTGGAAGGGTGTTTTAAGTCAAAATTATTAATTTACTACCAATGCGATAGAGCCTTACACGCTGTGTTAAATACCGTGCCATTTTCTATACGGACGCGTTTAGCGTCATTGTGTGGGAAAGGGTTAACATATGGATCTTAGTCAGATTGCGCTGATCTGGATTTTAATGCTGGTTATGCTGGTCTCAAATGCCTCGTAAGTGCCTTAAAGTGTCCGATGATTGGCAAAATTAAAGTCTTGTGCCGGAAGAACACCTTACTATTAGCCAAATATCAAAGTTTCTACAATTTTCCAACATTAGAAGTGTTTTTATTTCGTCTTTTAAATTGGATATTTTGGTCTTTTCCGATCTTTGCCGAAGAAAATACGCTAAACTTCCGACTTGAAATTATGACGTCATAATTGCCACTGAATGACGTCATGGCGGGAAAAACGGGCAGTCATGGGTCATTTCCCGGAAAGTCTGAAATTTCTGAAAAAGTTAAATGTCCGACTTTTCTGTCATAAAGCGACTTCCCCAATCGATACTCAAAACACGGAATTCGTCCTCAGTAAATGTTAGAAAAAATGTTAAAACAGTCAAAGAATAGGTCGTAAGTGAATTAAGGAATGTGCCAAAGAACGGTTTAAGTTTGTCTGTATTACTCTTACGATGGATAAAAACTGAGACTTCGCTATATGACAGAAAAGTCGAACACATTATCTTTGTCAGACACCTCATGCTCTAGATTGGGGGCGGAGTCAAGCCATTGATGACGTCGATCCGTGGCAATTTTACGGAAATTGCCGATCTTTATTTTCTCGAAAATCAGTTTTTCAACGATGTAAAGAAAAGCAAATAAAACTTTTAAAACAACCGAGTTTGGCGGATCTTTTATAAAACACGTTAATTTAATGATTTTCTTCCGATATACGGTGCAATAAACTGCCAAGCTTGGTAGCCTTTAAGGTAGTCAACCTCTAATGAGGTTCGCGCGACGTTGGAATTATTTGGTCGAAGTCGAAAACATTCGGCGGTGGAACTTTCCATCACCGAATGTTTACGACCGCGCCCGAATAGTTTCGGACTCCGCTCGAAAACCCCGATGTTTTAGAATCTCAAAATGGCCACATTATGGGTATTCTACCTTAAGGGGAATGCTCCAGTTTTTCGGAACACTCGGTCGTTACTGTAGAAATTTTAATGTTTCGCTCCATATATGTTTCGCTACCAAATGATTTAGAGCAAGACTGTCGTAAGTGTGTTTGCACTTACCGCTATTTTGCATCATTTTATTCGTGTGTAAATGATAAAAAATGCTGTAATTCACTTAAAAAAGCGATAACCTATATATTTTCTTCTTGAATTACTTCCAGGATATATTAATTCATACAATGAGTGTGTTTTTATCAAATTCTATAATGTAGAACTTGAAATATTTTACTAAAAGTGCAGATTTTGACACAAAACGAGTCTGCTTCGTTGATCTACTTGAATGTGTGAATATGCTGTTTTATACACTAACACATTCCTAAGTTCCTAACATCACACATTTTTGATTTTCTGTTTTTGCTAAATGTAAAACATCAATTTAAAGCCATTTTCGAGATCAAGTAAAGGCCATTCAGCATTTTCAGAGGGTTTTCATGACCTTTGAAAGGAATAAGACATTGTCCCTTTTTAACCTGTAGGGGTATACCATACAATTGCCGATAAAATACAAGCAAGATCGATGACCATCCATTTTTATTTCATTTTTCAGCTGGTAATAACTCATACTTTGAACAGAAAAAAGTATATTTAAATTCTATTATTGGGAAAAGAAATAGTTATACTGGAGCATCCCCCTTAAGTGCCTTTTTTAAATCCAAACTAAAATGGTTTCCTCGTTTAAACTAAATTTTCAGGTAAATTAGGCCGTCCGGTGAAAGTTTGCTGTGTGCTATACGCTTACGCAGTCCTGGAATACAGTAGAACAAGAAAACATCGAGAAAACGGGACATTGAAACAGATTGTATTTCTCAGCAACATTGCTAAGCACGTGGGTGAAGCTGTCAAGATATTCGAAAAGATCATACCACAGCGATACGAACAATGGCTCAAGATACATCAGGTAGTTGGCTTGGCTAAAAAAATGGTTGTTTTCTTTCGAAAATATTGCGACTACGACTTAATCTTTTCCCAAACAAGATTTGATCAAAACAAGAACATACTTGTGACCAGTATTTAATTAATAGGGAGCATACTTTTGCCTCAATATCTTCAGTACTATATCGTGCATAATACTGCTTTATTAACACAGTCACATGCAAGATCTTTCAAGTTGGAACTGCACGAATTCCTGCCATTTTGAAAAGTATTACAAATCTGAAATAAGAAACGATGGTATAATCACTTTTTCAGATTACGAGTTCATTTCTAGATAGCGTATCAGAGCTTTAGCAACGTCATTTATCACAGCATGTGGCCTATTAACCAAAGTCGTGAGATACTAGTATATAATTATGCACTTTGTACAATCAATGATTACCCTTTCCCCTTTTCTATGAGCCAAAAGTTCACATGGATGGCTGTACTCTAAGATTCGCATCATTAGAATGTTTAAAAAGATATTATTGGATTGAGAATTGGCCAACAAACTAAGATAGGTCTTCACGACCTGAGCACCAAGCTTTCATAGGCAATGAATGCACTCGAAGAAAGGTTCAAAATAAAGTAGGCATGTATGTCAAGATTGCTTTCAGTATAATTATACTTCATAATCTGCTTTCAACTTTTCCTGTTATGAAATAATATTATCTGAGTAGGGCCACCCCAAAATCATATTTGATTTTGATATTCCCAAAAGAAAATAATTAGGAAACATTTCGAGAAAAGGAAATACTGACCACCTAAAAGTATTGCGTCGTCCGCAAAGGCTATCAATCAGGAACGGTACAAATCGTGTCGCCTGAAAATTGAATAAGCAACCATTTATTATACCCCCGCAAACGAAGTTTGGAGGGGGTATACTGGAATCAGCCTGTCGGTCCAGTGGTTGGTTGGATGGTAGGAAGGTTGGATGGTTGGTTGGTTGGTTGGTCTGTCTCCAAAACTTTGTCCGGACAACTCACGAAAATCGGACCAATACTTTTTGAGTTATGGCCCCTGATTTGACCAAAAAATGATTGTCCGGATAACTCCTCCTACACTTGGGGACCGATTTAGTTCAAACTTGGCACAAGCGTTCATTCTGACCTGTAGATGTGCCAGACGCAAATTTCACAGGAATCGGACCAATAATTTTTGAGTTATGGCCCCTGATTTTACCCCAAAATGCTTGTCCGGCCAACTCCTCCTACACTTACTGTCCGATTTGCTTTATACTTAGCACAGGTGTGCATTAGGACCTGAAGATGTGCAAGACGCAAATTTCACGAAAATCGGACCGATACTTTTTGAGTTATGGCCCCTGATTTGACCAAAAAATGCTTGTCCGGATAACTCCTCCTACACTTGAGGACCGATATAGTTCATACTTGGCACAAGTGTTCATTGTCACCTGTAGATGTGCAAGACACAAATTTCACGGGAATCGGACCAATTATTTTTGAGTTATGGCCCCTGATTTTACCCAAAAATGCTTGTCCGGACAACTCCTCCTACACTTACTTTCCGATTTGCTACTTACTTGGCACATGTGCGCATTAGGACCTGAAGATGTACAAGACGCACATTTCACGAAAATCGGACCTATACTTTTTGATTTATGGCCCCTGATTTGACCAAAAAATGCTTGTCCTGAGAACTCCTCCTACACTTGTGCACCGATTTAGTTCATACTTGGCACAAGTGTTCATTGTCACCTGTAGATATGCAAGACACAAATTTCACGAAAATCAGACCAATAATTTTTGAGTTATGGCCCCTGATTTGACCCAAAAATGCTTGTCCGGACAACTCCTCCTACACTTACTGTCCGATTTGCTTCATACTTGGCATAGGTGTGCATTGAGACCTGTAGATGTGCATGAAGCAAATTGCACGAAAATCTGACCATTACTTTCTCAGTTATGGCCCTTGATTTTACCAAGAAATGCTTGTCCGGGCAACTCCTCCTTTAGTTACTGTCCGATTTGATTCATACTTGGCACAGGTGTGCATTAACTTCTGTAGATGTGCAAGACGCACATTTCACGAAAATCAGACCGACAATTTCTGATTTATGGCCCCTGATTTGACAAAAATGCTTGTCCGGACAATTCCTCCTACAGTTACTGAATGATTTGCTTCATACTTGGCACAGGTATGCATTAGGACCTGTATATATGCAAGATGCAAAGTTCACGAAAATCAGACCGATATTTTCTGAGTTATGGCCCCTGATTGGACAAAATTTCAAGGAAATCGGATTGACAATTTCTGAATATGGCTCCTGATTCAACAAAAACGCTTGTCCGAACAAAGGTGGTGGCGGGGGTATTTTTATCACCTTCAGTGATAGATTTCTAGTTACCACAGGATCTTCCCGAGACCGACCAAGACACAGAACGGTCCTCTAGCGATGCCGTACCTGGCAGAAGAAGTGAAGCTGCAGACAATAGTACTGTCGTAAATGAGACTGATGCACACACTGGTGGTGCTGTGGCAGGCAGAAGAAGCCGAGATGAGGACGAGACTAGTACGGTTAATGACCGACACGACAGTGATTCACAGCCCACAGACGTTGTGTTGAGAAGAAGAATAAATGAGACAGATGAACATTGGCTTGGAGCTCGTGCAAGGATTCGCAACTCTTTAACATGTGGTGGTGTGATTGTAGACTTTAAACTCGAGGACATCAGATCGTTTTTTGTCCGTGCTTTAGTTTGTCCAGTTGGTCAAAGTCAAGGTGAAGTCAGTGGCAACAGTCTTATAGGCGCATCGATCAAAGCTGCCTATGGTGCCGTGTTCTGTGATTATACAATAGAGGAACGCGTCTGTAAGAAGTTATACAGGGTCAAGAAATGCGTGACCTTGACACCATGCGGTGACCTTGCCAGAGAGGATGCAAGGAGAACTAAATACATCTTTCATGTTGTTTTCCCTACCTACAGACGAGAAGAGAGACAAACGTTTGAAGGTGATGTAACAAGGTCACTGGATGCCTTGTTTAAAAGAGTTCAGCGTGAAAACAGGAACAAGAATGCAGTAATTGAAGAGCTGGCATTTCCAGTGTTTGGAATCGGTAAGTTGTGCGCATGCTCACTTAATCTGTAAACATTACAAACCTTTCTCTGACAAAAAAGTTTAGACTTGACTTCAAAGGGCGGTAATTGTTTATCGTAATTGAAAACGGGTCAAAATATGCCCATGAACCATTATATGATTTTTTCAACCCGTGAGAGAAGTCTATATAGATCTAGTTATCATCAAGTTTATTTAGGCCTTTTATTCAAAGCAGTATCTTTATTTACCAACTCGTCTTTCTCATTTCTAGTAACAGTTATTCGAAGCCGACTCTATTAAGTGTACGACATACTTTTTGGACCAATGAAATTGCAGTATATTTAAAATTTCGCTACCACATTCCCTTAGACTGCCAGGTAGTTTATGTAACGTCTATATATAGCCACGCCCCCGTCTCCAATGAACCGCTAGCGAACGCTAAGTCAGATAGAGTAAATAAATTATAACCCGCTCTTAGATTTCCTTTTACAGAGGGGAATCACTTGACACTACAATTGCATAAAATATCCTATAATTCTATTAACACCGATTTGAAATTGGTTTGAACCAAAGAAGGAGAAAATACATGGATTAGCTTAATCTGTCACATTCAGCAAATTACTGACAATTTGCCATCTTCTCCGCTTCCAACTGAATGCAAATTTGTCACATGTTAACAGAATTATCGACAGTTTTGTGAAATTGTTGTATCATGTGATTCCTCGTGTTTTGGTCCAATGAGTTCAGAACATTTTGACCTGACACATTGTGGAAACCTTACAAGAAAGACGGTTACTTTATTTAGGAATGTGCTATTTTGTTATTTTTTTTAAATCAGTATTCAAGTCTAATATAAGGAGTGAAATTTGTTTTTAGATCATAATAGTGTGTTGCATATAAAGTCTTTATTTTTTAACAGTTAAGTCTTTGAAATTGAATTAATTGGGGAAACATTAATTTATCTTTTTCGTCTTTTTAGATAGCACCTCGGATGTAGAGGTAGTTAGAGAAGCATGTACAAGTATTGCCAGAAGCCTGTACCAAAGCTTGGTGAGAATGGACGATTCAACCCCATTCAAAATGACAATATATTTTGTGAACTGGTGTCCCAAACTACATTATATCTTACAAGAAGAATTCAGCAAAGTATGGAACCAAAATGCTTCATAATACAAAGCAATTGACCCCTTCCAATTATCGTTTTAGTCCGTACCTATGAGCCGCTTCCGGTGGCAAACAATGGGTTAATGGAAAATTAATATTGTATACACACAGATACGGATCCAATTTGCTGCAAAAATTAGCAAAACATCTGCCGGTTTCTTTATGCCAGATCGAGGCTCTGACCCAGTTCCGAGCAAAGCATCCCACGTGCAATGGCAACGAACGGTGATTGGCCATAATAAATTGTCATCAAAGGACGACTTCCGATGGCTGTTATGTGTGTGTGTGTGTGGGGGGGTCTTAGTGGAAATAAGCTAATGGATAAACTACTCAGTGAGACGATTCCAATGAGTATCCACAACATAAGATTTTATTAACAATAAATGAAATATTGCATTTCGAAAGACAATCGCATTGGTAGCTCAGGTAATACGGCCAACTAGGCCATTACATCTTGAATGAACCTACTTGTTGACCAGGCTGACCGAACAGCTAAATACGAAGTATCTTTGAGAAAAGGTGATTTGCCATGACAAGCAATTGAGCCGGGACATAGTAAAAGATCCCTCATGTTTTTTTAGACTAGGTACCATGTTTCCAGATAAGCCGTGTGCGAGTGCAGTCTGATTTGGAATTGTTTATTTTTTATGACTGAAAGTTACTAAAGGTCATAAAAATCTTCTAGAGAACAACATGGATCCTGACCAGACTGTGTGTATACGTAGGCCGGTCTAGATCCTTGCTGTTCTCAAATTCATTTTGCACTATTTGCTTTGTTTACCATTTGTAGACAAAATTGATCGACCACAAAGCAATGCACTCGACCATTGAATATGTGCTTACACAAATAAGGTACTGTATGGACGTCTAGACCATGTAATTAATGTTATTTCAAATCATAACTCTATATTGTAGGTAAAAATTAGAATCGTCCCCAAAAGACGATTCAAATGAGTATCCACAACATAGGGTTTGATTACAAGTAAACAGATAGGCCCTACATGTATTGCTTTTTTAGAAAACATCCACCCCATCCTCATCTTCGCTAGCCAAGGTGAAACCATCTATACTAACCCAAAGAGCCAACGCAACACGATCTTTAAATTACAATATTTTGATTATTGAAAATGTGAATTCGTTGATTTTGACTTCATTTTGACCGATGACCATTATGATATCACCAGGAAAAACAAATGGGTCTAAATCGAATCCGTAACGCAAATAACGTTACAAACGTAATGCCGGTGTGTGTTTCAAAAATGAAATCAAGATCAGTATCTCGTATGTCCTCCTGTACAATTGGACACAGCACAACCTATCTGTGACATCGAACGTAACTAACGTCGACAAACGTTTATAGGAATATTTTGTCACTCTTGAATTAATGTTTGTCCCATTTCACGCAAGGTCTGTGGTTGGACTGGGCGTTGACGTAAACGCATGTCAAGCAGGACCCATATTTGCTCATGAGGTCATATCATCACTGTTGGGCGTTGCTCCACTGGAGACAGACTCGTGTGTGCATACGTAGTAAACTGGGACCCACATAAGGACGTTGAGGTCGGAACTCACGTTTACGTAACCTGTTACGTGTCTGTGCACTTATACGGCGACCGTGGTTCCCAGCAGTTGCAGCAGCCTTTTTGTTGCTAGCCGAAACCGGTCTCTCAGAATTTGGTTTCTCAACCTGTTGTCCTGTACCTCGGTAGTTACACGACTTCTGAAGGCTCTTGGCATGTCATAAACGCTACCGGAAACGCCAAAACAAACGTATGCAAGAAAAATAAATGACCTTGAAAATAACAACAAAAATGGACTTTTTTAATCCAAATGAAACTTCTAACACATTCAGACATGGTTAATGAGTAAGATTAATTGAACATACTGGTTTGCTGAAACTTCCGCTATAGTCTTGCTACCGTAGACCACGCAAAGGCCAATAGCCGGGTAACCACAGTCAGCCAGGAGCAGTCCAATCACCTGCATCTTTCGGACAATGCTAAATTGCGGCATTTTTGTCAATCACCAGACAGATTTTTTTACTTAATCTTATCGCGTTATCTTGCGACTTTCCAAAAATGCACGTGCGCCGGTTTATTACACGCGCTGTTGCACGTCCAGCGCGGATATAGGGCTTTGAACCACGGACTCTGTGTTCAGCGAAGCATAACAATTCTTACTTTTTTATGTGGACAATAAAATCACTATATAGAATAATGAAATCTGAAGTTTCGTTGTTCTATCATATCTCATTAAAAAGTTACAACAAAATATCTTGTTGCGTTGGCAGTTTGGGTAAGTATACGTTTGTATTCACCCTTGGCGTATTTAGTCCGATTTTCTTGAAATCGCAAAATGCCGCCTAGCGGTTGTCCTGCTAGTTGTTATGGAGTAGCAACCAATCACACATCGCGTTCCAAACGTATTTGACATTATTTCGTCCATTGTTGATGACGTCATTATCGTGCGTTCTCTTTCACGTTCTACCAAGTAAATGTTAGCTGTGTTCTTGGTCGAATTGTCGCAGGTATTGCAGTAGATCGAATAAAAATAGAAAATTGCTGTCTATCGCAATGAAATTTTAAGGAATAATCGCTCAACTTTGCGTTTTTGAGTTGCAAATGCGAAGCTTTTTCCCACCCGTCGTTATGAATTGTTTACTCATAACAAATATATGTGTCGAGTCATCTGATTGGTTCCAGCCAGGTCTCGCTGGAACCAATAAAAACGCTTTCCAGGACACCAAGAAAATCGGACTAAATACGCCAAGGTTGAATACAGAAACGACGTTGCGTCGTAGATGTCACCCTTGGCTTGCGAAGATGTCCCATCCTATGTACAGTTGTCGCCACGTCGTATGGCACAATGTTTATATTTTATTCAAATGTAATTGAACGTTAAACAAGACATAAACACGTGCCATACGATGTGGCGCCAACCACGTCGTATGGCACAATGTGTATATTTAATTCAAATGTAATTGAACGTTAAACAAAACATAAACACGTGCCATACGATGTGGCGCCAACTGTAGTTGCGTTTATTCCACCAATATAATAGCTCTGTTCGCTTTAACTTATTTAGTCAAAGCACTGATGTACTGGCGGTGGACGTTCCTGGTAGCAAGGAAGTCTAATAATACAGAAGACGAAATGTTTTATGTCGATGTGCAGTAACGAGAAAATATTTGGCATTGTCATGTTTTCTTTTGCTTCTCAATAATTTCCAAAGTATTTCTATTAAGGCTGTCAAAACTAGGTCTTTGGGGCAGAGTGTGCCCTTGAAAATAGTTTTATTGTTTAAAAAAGGGCGGGGGTATCTAGTTAAAAGAGGGCATATGCACTCTTACTTTCTGTTTTCTAGCAAACGTTTGTCCAAAAATGATATCTAATAGTTTTATATCATGTATAAACCAAAGTCGTATATATTGGTCCACAAAATACAGTTTTATACAAAATTTTAGTTGACGTCATTGCCAAAATTCTTAGCTTTAAATATTTTGACCAAATTAGATTCTTTATTTCACCCAGTTCCAGTTTTTGTTAACCTATGAAATTAACACAAACTTTGCCCCCATGTATGCCGGTGCTTATTGTAATATATGATGAAATGAATCCGGTAAAAGTGTCGTTTTTTAACCTTAGAATAAATGGTCAACCTTTCTAAAAATGTAAAATCTAAAATTGTACTAAACACCCTTTATATGCATTTGCAAAAGTCTTTTATGCTCCTTCGTGTCTCGTTTTTCAAAAAATAATTTAGAATCAACCTGTTAATTGCACTTATTCTAGAATTAAATATATTTTCAAAGAATAAATTCTATCGGAACCCCTTCGAGGCGCGATTCATTATGGTCTACCGTAATAAAACCGAAAACTAAATTGACCTAGGGATTATACCAGTTTCAGATTAACTGAACGATTTCGGAATTGGTTTGATATGCCAAACGGTTCACAACAATGACTCGTCGCTCCGCGGAAGGATTCTGAGTCATTATCCTGACACACATACGCCTGGTCCGAATTCATGAGTTGATATTTAAAAGCAAAGAACTTTTTACGCTTGGCATAAGTCATATTGCAAGCTCAGATTACGCCATTGTTACAAATACAGCTGGTTGACAAAGACAATCTATTAAAATATACGAATTTTAACGTTATTTGGCACTATTTCTTCCTTTTTCGTATTAATCATTATCCCGTTTAATCTAATTTTATTTCAAGCAAATTGCCAATTTTAGTGCCATTTCGATCGGGTTGTCTAACTTTTTATGCCACAATATTTGAGTGTAAAGTAGGTACAAGGGTAGGCTAAGACCAGACTGAATGTTTGTGCTGGCTAAATCTAGTCTTTACAGCCTGTCAAAGCTCTGATCAAAACAGGATTGTGAAGTGGATAGCGTGTAAAGGGTAAGCTTTAAAGTGTGGTAATACTGGTGGACGTTAAACGTCCACCAAAACAGCCAATGTCTTAACAGTTCCAAACCGAAAGCTGGTGTGGACAGAACAATGGTTGTCCGCGGACACGTAGCTCGCTAGACTGATTTCTATATGTTTAATAAACGGGGTCAATATTAATCAACTGTAAATGTTATATCGAAAATTGTTCTGTTCACTGAAAGTCTGTTAATTTTTCTATTGTTGTTTGAGATCAAGGAAAGTTAATAAGTGTAAATCTCATAACTCCAGCTTACATCAAGCAAGAGTTACAAGGTTTTGCAATAACACCGACGATTAATTATTTCTGATCTCTTGTTAAGAATGTCCTTGATTTCACGAGAGATATAAATACAATAATACTAGGCTACATGTAGGCCTACTTTGCTTGCCAACACAGGGTCTTGTCACAAGGAAACGTCAAAATCCAGGGTCAATGTCACGAAGTCAAAGTCTAAAATGTACAATTTTCGAAGGAGGTATCAATTTGTGAAATACTTTTATAACAAAGCTCACTCTTTACAAGTTACCCGTTTGAAAATGTTAAAACTTTGAAAGTAATTCAAAGGTCATGGTCCAAAATGAGAGATCCCAGGAATCTTGAAATGTCAATGTTTTATATGTAACAATGCGTAAGATATAGGCCGGTTAATTTTTGGCCTTGAAGAAGGCCAAATTTAGCATGTCATTTTTCTCAGGGCGTGCAGAATCACTAGTCGGCCTTATCTTGTGAAAATGTTGAACGCAGATAGATAGCGTTCTTGCGCGATGAAAAGTAGATCGGAACTGGATTAGATCTGTACTACTTTATGCAGATTTTGTAAATTTCGACCCATGTACATTACAAAATAAGTATCCAATCAAAAACGTCGTACTATCCAGCAATTTCTCACTGTCGTTATAATCGTTATAAAAATATAACAAATAAAAAAAGTGAGCCGAATCGATATGGAATCAGCAAAGCAATGACGGATAGTAGCATACTCGGTCTTGTAGACCAGTGCATACCATGAACATACATATATTCCAACAAGACTACAGTGATTGGCCATATTTGAGTCATCACTTCCAAATCAAGACGGCCGACATAATAAACAACAAGAACTTTTAAACTTAACTGCTTACTAAACGGTTGTGAAACTTACTTTTTTGGCTAATATTTGATGATGCGGACGTTACTGACTATCACTTATCGGATTCTTTTGGGGACAGATGCATATAAGCTTCTTATGTAGTGGATGGGAAGACCATACCTGATTTCTCCCCTTAATCTTCTAGTTGATGTTGGGTTTTGAAGGCGTGTTTTATTTTTTCTAGTGTAACTTTATTTGCCACACATTTTCAATTATATTTATTTCAGGACTTTGAGATGACCAAGTTAAACAGGGTAAATCTTGAAGTGAATACTGGGACATTGTCGTCTTAAAATATAAATTCATTATTTAGAAATTTCTTGAAGATGACTGCCCACAGATTACTCTGAATGCCTTCAACATACTTTCTTGAGTCTATATTGCCCTTAATTGCACCTAACGTGTCCATACCATTGAATGTAAGACATCCCCAGAACATGACCGACAAACAGGTACGCCCTCTTTGGCCTAGACACTCAGGACGCCATATTTCATTTGGTCTTCTCCATAAAGTTACTGTTTTTTCTGTCAATTGTTATTTGTGTTTCCTCACTGAGTATCACTTTTCTCCTTTGTCTATCCACAGGCCAGTGAAGTTTTGTTTGCACCAGGAAATTCTCCGTTTTCTGTGGATGGTGTTGATTGTTAGGGTCTTTCTTACTTTCCTTCTAGTGTAGCCATGAATTTTCAACCTACACCTTAAAAGCCCTGCTAGATAGTTGTCTAGGAACAGTTTCATTCACAAAAACAGTTTACTCAGTTAAACAAGCTGTTCTATTAGTTCTGGCTACTCAGATTATTTGCCTATCGCCCCTCTCCCCAGCTGCCAACCGCCTCCCACTTCGTTGTTGATTTCCTAATGATTCCCTTGCGTAAAATACAGCTTTAAGAACTGACAAAATGCAGATTGGCTTATTTTCAATATTTCTGCCAATATTCCTTTGAGATTTTCGATCCTTTGAAAGAGCTATAGCAACATTTTTCTGGTCAATTGAAAATTCTCTCCTTATACCTTCCATTTTTGCAGACGAAAGTTTGTTTACATAGTAGCAGGACTCAATAATTCTAATAAAATTAAATGAAAAAAAAAATAACCAAAAGGAAATTTTGAGACCAAAAGTACATACCTTCCAAGGGAAATAAGTAGTACAAAACCCCTTCATTTTTTTACTAAGCAGTTAGTCCCCTTTATGGTAGCCATTTTGATAACTCAAATGTGGCCAATCACTGTATTTCATAAACTCGTTCATAGTGAATGCTGCTGTAGACGACAAACCGTATATTGATAGACACTTGTTTATATTATAAAGACAAAAATAAGGCGAAATGAGATAATGGTGCTCAGCGGCTTTCTCTTCGTTTTCATCTAACCTTTTCTTGGCTTTTCCTGTTAAGCAAAATAATACTAATCAAACATTAGATCTTTAATATAAAAGTTTTGACATCGTCATGACCATTGAAAAGGTGTGTTTGACGATGATTTAGAAAAAAATGGTCATGTTTAAACACCTACGCTTTGCCAAAATAATTCACTTTTTAGCATCAATACAACAAACGCGGGAGTACGCCTACACATTGCAAAGATTTTAGCTGAGCTCCTGGTACCTTTCTCTCTTAAGAATAGAGCACATTATCGCTTCATTCCATTTCGATAGAATGAGATCTGTTCTCAGAGTCATTTCACGTCTAATCTCGGGGCCTTGGCGGGATTTCGGTATCCAATCGTTGCAAATAAACTGTTAAACAATTTAAATTTCTGATACAAGTTTTCATTGACTGACGCTTCAAATTACCGGCTTCAGCCAAAAATAGAAGCGACGTAATGTATTCGTAATCAAACAAGATAAAACTGAATGATTTTGATTCGATAATTCAAATGTTACCGACTTCAACCAAAAATAGAAGCGACGTAATTGTATACGTAATGATTATGCAAGATAAAACTGAATGATTTTGATTCGATAATTCAAATGATGTGCTATAATTAGATTATGACGACCAAATACTGTATGTGTAGATATTTTCGCGGAGCGAAATTTTCGCGGTAGGGCCCCATTTTCGGGTTTTACAAATATTCGCGCAACTTTGAATTCGCGGAGAGACAAGATATGAATTCTTAATTTCGCGCACAGCAAAATGAATGTAAGTGCTGGGTAAATACTCTTTCTTATTTGCAGTATCTTAAACACTCGGGAGTAGGAAATTAAACGGATATTGCTCCACTGTAACTAATTATTTTCTTTGTGCATTCTAATAAAGGGTTTGTTACCAAACAATGCCAAACAATATATTGTCCGATAAAGTGTTAAATGGTTATTCACAGTTTTATTGTTCAATTTTAGTTTTGATACATGTATCTTGTCACCTTCTTTATTTAACACATTTAGTCAATAAATTATCATATACGGTACATGTACGAACTGAATGTATATTCATTTAATGTTTATAAAAAACATACATTTCAACTTACGCGAAAATTAAACTATTTAGGAAGAATTGGGAGTACAAATATTTGCGCAATCATGAATTCGCGGGTCGGTGGTCTAGCGCGAATATAGCGAAAATTAGAAGCCCGCGAATATTTCTACACATACAGTAGGCTGTTGGAGTATCAAAAATGGCAGAGGTCATATTTGATGGTTAATCAATAGGCCTCGGCTTTGGAGAGTACTGGAACCGTACTTGCTGTTATCTAATAATTATTTAGCTAAACTTACAAGTATGTATGGTATTATTAAATATTATACATTAATTATGAGTAGGCCCATACCAAACCTACGTGAATTGTAAACAATCAGTTGACAAATTTGATGTTTCTGATTGAGAACTAAATCATTTTAAAATTCATCGAATACCACAAATTTTAGTGGAATATCTGTCATTAAATCGCTACAATATCAGTTTTCATAAAATCAGTAAATTTATATTGACAGTAAACGCATGTTGTTTGGAGTTTAATCTAGAATGCAAAAAACGATAAATCAACACGATTTTTTTTATCTCATATCATAATTGACCAAACGCCGACTGTCAATCAAAAACATCGATTATGCAATGAACGATCACAAAAATGCACCAATTGGTCTTTATTGCACGTGTTATTGTATCGATTTATCGACTGACAATCAAAACAATCGACATGCCAATGGCAAATAATTTTAAGACTAACAATAGACTAGGTTTACTGTTATGTTTTGATAAACCGTCGGTGCTGTTATAAAATCTCGTAACTACGGCTTAAATCAAGCCGTAGTTACAAAATTTTATAACAACACCTACGAAATACTATTTTGTTTGTCCGAATTTACGTCACGATTAACTGGATAAAATCGTTCCCTATTAACGATTACATCCCCATTGTTTGCCTTAAATTATATGTTGGGCGGAGCGATCTGTCGATTGGCGTTTGGTCAATTGTGCAGTTTATAATAACAATATCATAAACTCAAAAATAATAGCTCGTTCATACGATCACATGAAATAATTCTTTGAAAAAATCGAAGGAAAAGAAGAAATTACTGATGGCCAGCACCTACACTTTCCCCAAATTGAATTATGGAATCGGTTGTTTAACTTTTGTTCGAATTATATTTGTCGATAGCAACTTTTTTTTCATTTTTGCACCGGTCTAAATTGTTCGAATGGAGAAAGGTTAATCCTTTCCTAAACAAGACCTGGTTCTGGTTTCTCGAAAAAACTTAAGTGCGACATACTCATGAGTACATGCTCAACTTCAATGGAATACTCTCCAACGTTGAAGGGTATTCGATTGAAGTTCACGCGGGTTTCGTGCGATTTGAGCACGGAGCTCAGATTTGAGCAAGAGAACGTACTTAAGTTTTTTTCGAGAAACCGGGGCCTGGCTCTGGTTTCTCGAAAAAACTTAAGTACTACATACTCATGAGTACATGCTCAACTTCAATTGAATACTCTTCAACGTTGAAAGGTATTCGATTGAAGTTTACGTTGATTTCGTGCGATTTGAGTACGGTGCTCAGATTTGAGTCTGGGAACGTACTTAAGTTTTTTTTCGAGAAACCGGGGCCTGGTTTTGACATCCATTATAGAAAAGGCTTGGGAAAATATTGAGGCAAAAGAATAAAGTGCTGATAATCAGCACTTTCTTCTTTTGCCTAAATATTTTCTGAGATTAATTGTACACGAATCCTGTCTTTACCAATATCAATATTGTCATCAGTAGCAGCTTTGACAAACCTAGCATTTTGTCGTTTGGGACAGGGTTAATCTTCGAACGGATTAAGCGGATTACGTAGATAAAACGTTAAAAATAATGTTCTCATTAAAACAATGGAAACTGATAAAAATATTGCGTAGTACGTAGATAAAACGTTAAAAATAATGTTCACATTAAAACAATGGCAACTGATAAAAATATTGCGCAGTGAATTCTATATACTATTTGTGAATATCATAGAAAAATGGAAACTGGTTTCATGAGAGGTAAATTAATTTCTTGGGCTCCTGGATATGCCTATACACTTAAAGATACTTCTAACGCAACACCTGTTACATTTTTCATCATTATTACATAAACAATTTGGTATATTTTATTAATTTTTCAGCAAATATTCATCAATAACGTTTACATGATTTCTGAAAATTTCATCAAAATCGGTTGATCAAAACATAAACAATATTTACCATTTTTTTTACCAAGACTCAAATACAAAAAGTCACAAAAACCGAGGCAATTGCAGAATCCAATAGCATCAAAGGAGCGTCACCAAATCATGCTCATATCTCGAACCCCTGCTTCGTATTATCTTAATAACATGCTTTCACGTGCGAAGCAATACTAGAATTCAGGTGCACCTGTTTTGTTTTAGAAATAATGCTTTGTACGTGTCTGCATTGCACGAAATCCTCCTTTTTTGCCAGAGATTAGTTTTTCGCCTTTTAGCTCCAAGAAAATTTCAACAATTGGAACAGGGACCTAATAGGGTCGAGTGAAGAAGTATCCCACAAAGATTCATCAGAAATTATGCTCTGTCAATGAGAAGGGCCATCCAGGCCCATGACGGACACAAAGAATGTTAGCTGAATGTAATAAACTTTACTGATGTTACAAGAATAACATGAATTTACGTTATCAGCTCGCACGGCTTTATTGCGACTTTTTGTTTTCTAGTCATATTATATGAACTGCAATTTTATTATCTTCTACTCAATATTTCTTTATAAAAGTTACACATATTTAGCCAATATGAATAAATTAGATTTGTAGAAAAGTTGATGAAAAATGGTTTATCATTTTTTAAGTTATTTCTAAGAATGTAAGTTTTGCGTTAGAAGTGTCTTTAAGTGTAGTCGACACTCGTGTGTCGATTTGCATTCGGACTTAGACTCATCTGATCTTGTTCATTTTCGATTAAAAATCATATTTGACCATTAAGTGTCAACAAGAGCGTTGAAATATATAATTGAATTATAGCATAAAAATGGAAAGAAATTGCTAGAAACGAGCAAGTTCTTCTCTACCCCCTTCTATACTTCAATGGCTATAATATATTTTAAGAAATTATTTTGTTTGAAATTGATGGTATCTATTGATGGTGACGAGACAATATGTGACCCGTCGCGCTAAAAGGGACCTTATCGGATGTGTGAAAAATATCGACCCTAGCCTGTCTGCGCAGTCCTCGCAGCCAGACTAGGGCCGACACTTTTCACTTTTATGTAATTTTCTAAATTCGGAAACTTTTCCCTATCTAACTATATGTTCATTTTTTGCACACGGGATCTGGTTTACCTGTGCTGAGTCTGACAAGTTTGTCAAAATTTGGATATTTGGAGTTCGGATAAGGTCCCTTTTAGCGTGACGGGTCACATATTTTCTCTTTGACTACAGCAGAAACAGGATAAACCGAGTCGACAGTAAAGGACTCATTATTCTTGATTATTATTATTATACTCCCCGTCATAAAAAAGTAGCCACCTGTCTAACGGAAAATAGTCGGCAATTTTAAGATACCGAAATAAATACAAAACATCGCAGTCTGGCACGTAATATGCTTTCGTGGAAGTATCGAACACAATCAAATTACCCCATAAGCTATGGTAGCTTGATAGTAGTTCATGGAAATCCAGTTAAACAGGCCTCCTAGCAGACAAAAACAAAAATAAAGGTTTTATAAAGGCTCAAAAGTAGGAAAAAGGGCTTTTTAGTGTAAAATTTGAACATATAGAGAGTAAATGAATGCCACTTTCGTCGAAAAAATCACAGTCAAAACCAACGTTATTTTTTTAAGCATCCGTCTCGTAAGGGGGGGGGGTTAAGTGAGTCTCCCCCGAGAAAATTTTTAAACTTTAGGCAAGATTTGGCGGTATCTGGTGATATTTGAATTGTTCACCTACACATAAAGAAGGGAAAATACAAATCAAAATCTGATTGAGTGCTTTAAACTTGAACGGCAAATTGTTAGAGCAAATGTGACCAGTCACGCTAAAAGGACCTTATCGGATGTGTGAAAAATATCGACCCTAGTTAGTCTGCGCAGTCCGCGAATGTTTTCTCTATCTTACTAATGTTCATTTCTAGCATACGGGATCTGTTTGACCTGTACTGAGTCTAACAAGTTTGTCAAAATTTGGATTTTTGGAGTTCGGATAAGGTCGCTTTTAGCGTGACGGGTCACAAATATAAAAGTTTTGAGTGAGAATATACGAGGAACGTTCAATTAATTTTGGAACTGAGGTTCTATAAACCATAGGTTTGTCGCAATCCAATTTTAAGTTTCTTCAACACTTCGAAGTAATCCTCTTTGACACCAAGACACTTCTAAAGTTTTGAGATCCATTACTTATATGCCAATAAATGGGCCTCTTTTGGAACACCCCGCAGACACTGGTAAATTGCAATGCATATGGAACATGAAGGCCCATACCGACGACCAGAGGCTTTTTTCGTCATCATGGGGAACACAAAAAAGCCACACGATCTTAAGCCCGGCTATAAGGGTGGATGAAGATGCTGTGCAGCATATGTCTCTTTCAGGAAGTCTTGGACAAGATGACACCTGTGGATAGCTCCGTTGTCATGGATTTGACACATGCCTCTTTAGCCGGTCCTAGACCTGCTCTTTTCGTGATATTTCTTTACTTTCGCCGACATACATTTCTTGTATGAATAACCGGCGATAGTGGTACTGTTTGAAACAGACGCGACGTCAGGTACTGGTACTCATAAGCGTAACACGACGGCGACGTCAAAATGTTTTTAACGTTAACCGCTTTATATCAGAGGAGTTTGTCTTCTAAAAAATGTCTATAATGAGAATTATATTCGGTTGAGAAGAGGGGGTGTGTTATTAGGGCCTACGTACAATCTTCATTTATCCTTTGTAAAACTTTTACCAGGAATAACATCGAACCAAAACTCCACAAAAATCTATATGATAATATGTTATTCCATTCCTATTTTTAAGTTACATAAAGTCATTCTATATCTACCGCTTCAAAGGCTGGATTTACAAGGACGATGGGGTAGTATTCAAAAGTTGTAACTGGATTTATCAGAAAATGAAAGGGAAAAAGCCAAATGCTGACACATCTTATTTTTTCATGTATGGTATTTAACTCGGAACTACCGGTATTATGTAGACTTACATGATAGCAAAATTAAACAATACCAACAGTATTTCAGTCTGATTCAAATTAAAAAATTAGCATATGTCTAGAATGTGTTCACATTTTTCCAGATAATGCAATTTAAGGTGCATCTTTATCACATTTCTTTTTAAAGGCATTGTGAAAAAAGGAGATGCTGGTTATCGTAATTGTTTTCACTTAATTACTTAATGTGGTTAATATTTTAAAAGGCCCAATGTTTGTTTTTGTTTGCTTGTTGGTTTTCTATCACTAAAATTTTGTCAATTGCATGAATTTTGAAATCGGACAAATATGAACATTTTAGTCTGTGAAATGTTAAGCAAACCCCGTTCTTAATCTAAGAAAATATGAAGAAATTACCTAAATAGACAAACATAAAAGCGAACAAGTGCAACGTCATAATATGACGTTACGTCGGAAAATCCGTATGTTTTCGGATTCGCTTTAGACACAGTGTTTTTGATATTTTGAAAGCATATCTAGCCATCGTATCTTAATATTTCAACTAGATATTAAATAATAATTTTACTCACATTCCATATAAAAATTATTGAAAAAATATGCATGAATTGATTAAAATTTTTTAGTTGAAACTCGGAAATTTTCTTAAATTTACTCAAATTTACGAATTTTTACGTCATTTTTCTTACACAATGCGACACAGGTAATCTTTAATTGCAAAATGAGATATTTATTGAATGAATCGAAATTCTACGCATGAAATGGAAATTGAATTTACATTCAGATGATTTTACTCGAAATTTGATCAACACATTTGTTCAAGTCTAAATTCTTAGTTGAATGTAATTTGATATTTTCAAAACGTTGCGATTTTCACATGCGGACATTTTTGTCATAACTTTTTCTAGTGCGCTTATCATTTATTACTTAAACAATATTGCAAGTACTACACATTATATGATAGCATATTGAAAAATGCATTTGGGAATGTATTTTCAAAAAGATTCGCCGTCGATAATCCGTAACATTATCAAAAGAAAATTCCCAGTGCGAAGGAAAAAATGAAAATGAACGTCGGCGGACATTGTCAAAATAATCCGTTTCATTCAAAACTTTATTTTACCTCGCTCATAAGCATCGATTTTCATTTTATATTTCGATAGAAATAAATATATACAAATAAG
Organism: Fragum sueziense; assembly: GCA_963680895.1. Taxonomy (NCBI): domain Eukaryota; kingdom Metazoa; phylum Mollusca; class Bivalvia; order Cardiida; family Cardiidae; genus Fragum; species Fragum sueziense. Next base: position 30,522,192 of record OY804600.1, on the reverse strand, counting down.
TTCTGTAGACAAATTTCTGATGGCTGCATTTTCATGGCGAATATTTGTCTTTATCTCGATTTAATAATTTCTTTTTTACCAAGGGGGACATTTTTGACACATTTCTCTAAAACGCTATAACTTTACAACAAAAGCTTTCTATTTAAAAAAAAAATCACAACGGCTGTAATGGGAAGAGTAATCGCAAATGTCTGAATGAAAATATAATGTTTGCTGTTACCCGTATTGAAATAAATCGGAGATTTGTACGTGAATATGTAACGCGTTGTTACGCGGGGACATTATAAAATTACGTCGTTTCATAAATTCTGATTGCTTGGAAATGTTAGCAACAAAACACCCGCGTTTAATTGTTACATCAAAAGAAGCCTTATTTTATGAGCATTATTTTGATATATAACACCAAGTGGTATTTTCCAATATCGGAGCTGTTTATAAGTACTAATTCACTGTGCATCGTGCATTTTCTGAATGAGTACCAGTAGTTGACGTTACGTCAACAGTAATTTGAACGAAACACCCGTTACATTTGAAAATTACCGCGTAAAAACTTTTGCCGCGCTTTTATTTTTTTGGATATTACGAACCTCGCCTGATCTAATCGCAACCATAGCTTGCTAATGACACGCCATTGGTACTTATGATATAAGAATAGTGTTCAATCATATGTATAAAGCTCGGAAAGCCCACATTTGTTGCATTTATTGAATTATTTCAAAATATATGTTGCCACCTTTACACGGGTGTCTCTCTGTCCTTTATGCAGCAGGTCGGAGACTTTTGTTTTTCTTTCACCAATGCCAACTTATGCAGAAAAGTACAGCTAAAAGTGAATGAAACAGAATCCTGTATCCCTAAAACACTGTTTTGAGTTCACATTGCAATTCAACATGTTTACAGGCAAGTTGAAAGCATTTTACTATAGAGATCTGAAAACGAGCCGTTATGTACGCGTATGTATGTGTAAAAATTTAAAAGACATAAGGAATAGTGAAAATGGCTATTTGAAAAGTGGCAACTTTTTTTATGACGGTGAGTATATCTTTTGTGTCTGGTTGAGTACCTGTTTTTCATAGAATAAAAGAAAAACAGGTACATTTAAAGGATTTATAAAGTTTTTCTTAATTTTTATATATGTTAAATTATGATTCAAATATTGATAAAGTCCAATTCAAATCAAACTATTTTAAACAATTGTACATGCCAGAACTAAAAGGGCAGAGCCAGATGTTCAATTCATTGTCTTTTTTATCCTTTCCTAAATCCAAAATTTTGGATTACTCTGATTTGAAAGAAGTTGGAAAACAAGGACAGACACAAGAGGTAGAAAATGTGAACGCTTCCTTTGCATAGCCCATTACCAGACGGAAAAATGAAAAAATAAATCTAATCACACTGTATGAATCCGCGGTTCATACAAAAGTGTGATTAAATTTTTTCATACCTGCGCGAAAAAGGCAAAACATTAATTCCTTATAATCTAATATACTGCGATTAAAAAAAAAGAAATAACAGGCAACTTTTCATAATAAATTTTCTACGAAAATGTTTATATCGCGGTGTAATACAAATGTGTGTTTGACAGGAAAAGTATTTCCGGAAATTTCTTTTTTATGGAGAAAGTAACCACAATGCTCGGATTTTAATGGAATCATCTTACACGTATATTAAATTAGATTTCGAAGAAAAGCGTGTTTTAATTTTTATAAAATGTCTTACAAAGTTGAAAAGTTATTCTTACTGTCGTAAAGACCACAAAAATCCCACGCACTGCGTTTCTTCAATTATATAAACACCGGCGACCGGGGTCATTGGAGTGATATCTATAAATTGACTTTGACCGCTTAGCTTCTTTAATATCCATAGTTTACCATCGAAGAATAGTTTTAATTCTTTTCGGACTGAATTTGGCTGCAGGTCATCTAGATCTATGTTGTTCTCAAAATCCATATTGAAACTTCTACAAGATCAAGACTCATATTAACTAAATATGCTTTATTTCTTTTCTACAAGCACACGGCAAGTATTTCACTTTGGCATAAGACGTTAAACGGGAAATACATTGGCAAGATAACGAGAATTGTATAAAGTACCTACATAACAAACATGGCATCTAACATGACAACAAGTGACCTTGAAACCTCAGATAAGACCGTTCAAGTAGAAACATCCGTAGACAAAGGCGCAAATGCAACTGACAACAACAAAGAAACATTTCTGACCTATGAAGGAATGGAGGTTTCAATATGTAGCGGGAATATAGTCGAATTTGAAGGTGAAAACACGTGCATTGTAAACCCTACCAACGATCGATATATACCAACGGGGGCTGTCTCAAAGGCATTGTTGGCTAAAGGTGGGGACACATACAAAATGGCACTTTATGAATTGAGATCTAAAAGGCCCAAAGTCAGCGACTGTGCGTGTACTACTGCAGGAGATATGAAAGTCAAAACAGTGATACATCTTGTTTGTCCTGGGTCTAGGTGGAGCCCCCAGGTTTTCATCAACAAGAAATGTGGAGCAAATGTAATTCGGAGTATCCATAACTGCGTACAGATGGCAGAAGACCAGAATATGGAGACCATTGTGTTTCCTTTCATATACACAGGTATGATACTGTCTTTTTCTGGTTGGGTATATTTATATGCGTTACAGAGGACGAAATTGATATTACAAATAAAAGGATATATTTAAACATCATGGCATTGAAAGCGTTTAGGAAAATGACAAAGAAAATATCGAATTCATGCTCGTTTAAAACAGTAAATAAATTGAGGGAGAGTAGAAACTGCTGATCATAATGGCAATCTTTTCTGTCATTTTATTTCAAATGTTCAATTTATTAATGTTCAACTTGTAACATGTCATGGGGTAAACGTCACCGCTATTGTTTTGGAGAAGATAACATAATTATGTCATCCTTTTCAATATAGTCAAAACAATGAGCATGACAGTCATTTGATAACACTATCTTTTAACTCTTACCGAAACAAGATCTGGCCAATTATAATAGTTTAGAAATTATCTTGGAAAAATGAAATTCACCAGAAAAGCCTCCATCTTTGATGTCCAACTAGAGCAAACTTGAATTAATGTGAAAACATTTTCTTGAATAGTTTATGTGATTAAAATACCATGGATAGACGTGCATTTGTAGAATAGGCCTACATATGGGCCTATGTGTTCATCATTTGTTTTTCAGTTTAGACCATGAATAGGGCCTTTAATCGCTGTTGAACAATGCACATGTATCTGCATGACGTGTGCACACATTTAGTAAACACAGGGAAAGTTAGTTTTAGCTCTTTAGTTGTAAATGTCATATCAGTCATGTAGTACGCATGCGTAACCGGACACAACTTCATTTCCGCTGTGCTGTCTGGTCACTTAAAGCCGAATTGTTGCAAAAAAATACCCCAAAATGGTTTTCATTCAATGCGTTTTGTACTTTTGAAAGAATTAAACATTTAACTTGGTATAGTTCGTACGAAATATGATGTCTATGCCAGCTTACAATTTAGAATAGCCATTTTTGTAGTTTAGGCCCGGGTTTAGCTAAAATCGTAATAAACTATTAAAGATGCGGTTAGTATATTTGTGCTTAGATAGTCATTTCATTGTTAGAGATTCCTTCTTTTCTTATTCCACAAAAAATAGCGACATTTATCTACATCTATTTTTTTTTTTTTTCATTTATAATACGTGCTAGTGAGAGGTTTGTCACTCATATATTTCAATCATTCTGAGTGGAGCGGCTTTCTGGAGAAATAAATAATTCACAGAATTGAATTCCACTAAAATGCAAATACGATGTAGCCTATGTGGTTTCACGTAGTCACACGTAGCATATGCCTATAATTATGATAATAATGGCCTCTCCTACAATCCACTGTCAAAGTTGTAATTTTAGTAAAGGCAACGAAAAGTGCTATACCGATATGTAGATAGTATCAATAGAACGCTTCATGGGGTATCTCAAGAGAAAAACTTGCCTAAAATTAATGATATGACGTGTTTAAAATACCAATTTCTTATTCTTATTTCAATATTTATAAATTACTCGTATAATCCTTGTTTTGTCGTGAGTTGCACCTTTCATCGATTGTAAAAGGATGTGACAAAAATATGTATTTATAATGTAAGCTACATGTACAACGTCTTCGACAGCCGAGATAGATTAACCCTTTCCCAAACAAGACCTGGGTTTGACGTCCGTAATAGAAATGGCTTGAGAAAACATAAATACAAAAGGAAAAAAAAACTACTGATAACCAGCAGTTTCTCCTTTGCCTTAATATTTTCTGTGCTATATCATACAAAAATCTTATCTTTCACAACATCTATTTTGTCGTTTTTAGCAGCTTTCATATTGGAAAAGTCCAAAAGTTTGCCGTTTGGGAACGGGTTAAGCACTTGCATTGTAACCTCTATAAAGGTCGATATCTGGCGTGTCGTGTGTTCCAATCATGCTTGAACATTTTTTACCTGTCATTTCCACCAACGTCAGGGGAAAATGACGGTAATTTAGACTAAATCTATACATTTCAAAAAATGGGAAGAATGAAACGTCTTTCATTTAAATTTATAATTTCGCTCATTCGATCAGAGACGTCTATTTACAGTACTCCCAGCACTTTGAATTTGTTAAAACTATTAACAGGGGTGGAAGAAAGTCATAATTCATGGAATAGATATATGTTTTTAAAAGAAGTTTACAGGCACAATTTGAAATTTCTTTGTCGAATACATTTAGAGAAGATATAGTCTATGTTTAATTTACCGTTTTGCTTGAAGCTGTACATTAAGGAAAGAAAAAATATACATAATAAAAATACGGTACCATACCAAACTTGAGCTTTGTATGTTGAAAATGTTTAGTTTTTTGCGTAAGGTGGTATGTAAGGGCTTGATAAGGATGAAATTGGCTTGGGGAATGTCGTATTGCATGGTCCTTAGGACAGATAGATGTCGTTGAGAGAAGATTACATGAGATTTTCATGTCGAATACATCTGGAGAAAATGTCAATCTTCTGTTTCCGACTCACTCATTTCGGACACGGTTAAAACAATAGGCCCTATGTCCCCGATCTTTCGATGTGGGGACGTAAAAAAGAAAATGCTAGTGTAGTAACCAGCATTTTCCTCTTTTATCTCAATATAGTCTATGCAATAACGCACACAACCTGTCAGCATTTACTTTTATTTCGCAAGCCATTCTCATCACTTGGATCCATGTTAGTATCAAATGCTATGCAAATACCCTTTTCCAGACCCATTCTCTATTTGTAAGTCTTGTAAATTATGTTCTAGGTAACTTATGCCGTCCGGTGAAAGGCTGTTGCTTGCTATACGCTTATGCAGTGCTGGAATACAGTAGGACAAGACAACGTCGAGAAAACAGGACGTTGAAAAAGATTGTATTTCTCAGCAACATTGCTGAAAATGTGAGTGAAGCTGTCAGGATATTCGAAAAGATCATACCCCAGCGACGGCTCAAGAAACTACCGGTAAGAAATTAACGTCTAAATACAAATAACGTTCTAATTTCATTCGAATCCTGTCCCTAACATAATTTATGTACGAAGTCGCAAAAGAAGTAAAAACCTTGGAAAACATTGAGGCAAAAGAATTGTTTTTATTTTTGACTAAATATTTTCAATTTGTGCTTCATTGTACATAGAAATGTCTATATCAAAACCCATTCTGTCGTCTGTAGCATCTGTTACATCCTTAAGGTCCAGATTTTTATGTAGGTCAGAGCTACCGATAATCGGGGCTGAAGACATTCTTAATTTGTCATTTTATTTCAACTCAAAACCGTATATTATGGGCATTTGAATGGGTGCCCATAACTTAGGCCCGGGTTTGATGAACAATGAATGATACATTGCATTGAAAAAACACCATTCATCAGTCCATGTTAGGTCCTATCTGTAGCTTTGGTAGGGGTAACCAAATTGTATACTTTGAAATATCGCCATACTTGTAACACGTATCTCACTGGTGGTGAACTCGGCCATAGTGAGGGACGTTTTTCGCTACCACAAGGTACAGTTATTTGCGTTTAGATGTGAGTTTAAAGATCTGATTGGATAGTTTTTCTAATAACAATGAACTTGTTCTAAAAATAGAACGGGTGTAGCGATATGTATGGACAAACCGTCTGTGTTGTTATAAAATCTCGTATCTACGGCTTAATCGAAGCCGTAGTTACGATATTTTATAACAACACAGACTGAATACTATGATCGCGAAAAAAAGTCCAACGTTTGGCCGAGTTAAAGTGACATTTCAGAATTTTTTGTCATAAATTTTACTTTTATTTTTATCTGAAAGAGCATATGAAAATTCTGAAAATTTCAAGCCAAAATATTACGCCGTTTACAAGAAATTTATATTTTTGTGTTAAATATGAACAAATTGTTGTGGACAACAGTTCGGATTTATATGCAATTTATCGATTATGTCTCAACTTTAAATGCGTGTTTCTCGCTTATTGCCAACAACTTCAAAAAACTTATAGTATTTATACTCATTAGAATAACCAATCTTGGCATCAAGACATACCTTAAAAAAATGAAATTGGAATGAAATGTCCCTTTGACCACCAGTGTATCTAGAAGTCAGATATTTCGATATAACGTATCAGTTCTTTGGGGGCGTTCTTTATCACATTTATCACATATTATGACCAATGAGATGAGGACAGGTCTTCAGCACCTAAATGATAAAGCTTTCAATAGCATTAGATGCACAGGCTAAAATGCTTAAAATACGGGAGGAGGGGGGGGGGTTCAATAAATTCCGAGGAAAAGTGTCAGCATTTTACCAAGAATTGACCAAACGCCAATCGACAGATCGCCCCGCCCAACATAAAATTTAGGACAAACAATGAGGATGTGATCGTTAATAGGGAACGAGTTTATCTATTTAATCGTGACGCAAATTCGGACAAACAAAATAGTATTTTGTTGGTGTTGTTATAACATCTCGTAACTACGGCTTGATTTAAAGGGAAATTTCATTCCAATTTCATTTTTTTAAAGTATGTCTTGATGCCAAGATTGGTTATTCTAATGAGTATAAATACTATTAGTTTTTTAAGTTGTTGTCAATAAGCGAGAAACACACATTTAAAGTTGAGATATAATCGATAAATTGCATATAAATCCGAACTGTTGTCCACAACAATTTGTTCAATTTTAACACAAAAATATAAATTTCTCGTAAACGGCGCAATATTTTGGCTTGAAATTTTCAGAATCTTCATAAGGAAATATGCCCTTTCAGATAGAAATAGAAGTGCAATTTACGACAAAAAATTCTGAAATGTCACTTTAAGCCGTAGTTACGAGATTTTAAAACACTACCGACGGTTTATCAAAACATAACTGTAAACCTAGTCTATTGTTAGCACAAAATTCTTTGCCATTGGCCTGTCGATTGTTTTGATTGTCGGTCGATAAATCGATACAATAACACGTGCAACGAAGAATAAATGGGGCATGACATTTTTCTGATCGTCCATTGGCTAATCGATGTTTTTGATTGACAGTCGGCGTTTGGTCAATTCTTAGAGGACACCTGTTTTGAATTGACCGTGGGAATTTCATGAATATAAAGTGAATTTTTCCCGAATTATAGTGGTCAAGGCAACGCCTTATTCGGAAATGCGGCCCAAAATTCACTAAATGGGAGCTTTTATTGTTTGAAAAACGACGCTTAACCTTTTACTTATACAATGTGGCTCGTTCTTTAAACTTCTGGAAAACCTCTTTCAAAGTCATTTTGGTCGTTTATCCGCTATGATGAGAAAACGCATGCCTGTCAATAGTTGTTTATGTTGTTCATACCAAGAAAAGAGCATTTATATGCTACATTGCAATGAAAAACAAAAAATGACATCCCATGGGTAAAGCATGATCATTCAATTACAAGAATATCCATTTCATTGTAAAAGTATCCACGGTATAAATTTAACTCTGTAAGGTGATGGTTTCGGAAAAAAAAAAAAAAAAAAAAAAAAAAAAAAAAAAAAAAAAAAAAAAAAAAACACGCGAATGACGTCAATAAAATGGCGTTTAGAGGCTGAGCGTCATATGACATTTTATTTCTCCTTTTTTGTTATAGAAAAATACGTTTATATAGATAAAGCGTTTCAATATTTCTGTTAAATTCATAAGGATCATACATACAGAAAAAAACTAAACAGAAATTCATCTCATTTGTGAAGGAATCAAGTATAATTGCCACAGAGACTGTACTGTAAATCGGCGCAAAATGATGTTTGGTAGTACATGTATTTAGATGAACGACGTAATTACTATGACTACCATAATTCTTTTACTCGTAAAGAAACCGGAATGAATTTTCATTGATAAAAATGCAGAAAAACAATCTACACCATGTGTAAATTTCATTATTTTTACGCAATATCTGACGAAATGCAGAAGCTTTCAAGTTGAAACATTGTGTCTATTGGAAAGGGGTAAGCAAGAATTTGAGACAGGATCTGGAAAACGTTCTTTATGGCATTTGAGAACAACCTGGAGCTGGACCAGCCTGTACATACGCGTAGTCTGATCAGGATCCATGATGTCCTCAAATAGCTTCTTCGTTATTTTCGTAAAATGTAGCAACTTTAAGAAAGCAACATCGATCTTGATCAGACTCATCTTAGTTACATGCTGAGCTGGAAACATGGTAGTCTCAAACACTATAAGGGACTTTTTTTCCATATCAAGGCTCGTTTATTTTACAGGACCTTTTCGATACCAGTGTTACCCATAGTGGTGCTCACACTACCCAAGATGGGGCAAGGTCATCCTGCAGCAGTTTTGAGTCTGGCAGAACAAATCAAGATACTATGGAGGCCAGAGGAGGCCATGATGTGGACGAGAATAGATTGGTTAATGCCAGTGGTAAACATTCTTTGGGCGCGTCATGTAGCATAAAACGTACCTCTTTAAAAGCACATGGTGGTGTAGTTGTAGATTTTGTAGTCGAGGACATCAGATCGTTTTTCGTCGTCCCTGCTTTAGTTTGTCCAGTTGGTGAAAGTCAAGATGAAGTCAGTGGCAACAGCCTTATAGGCGCGTCGATCAAAGCGGCGTACAGTTCCGTGTTCTCTGATTATACACTTGAGGAACGCATCAGTAAGAAGGTTCACAATATTTTCGGGGTCAGGAATTACGTGACCATGACGCCATGCAATGACCTTTCAAAAGAAGACGCGAGGAGAACCAAATTCATTTTTCATGTTGTTTTCCCTACCTATAAACAGAATAAGAAACGCAGATTTGAAGAGGATGTAACGAGATCGCTTGATGCCTTGTTTGAAGCAGTACAGCTCGAAAACAGTGGAAAGAGAGCAGCTATACAAGATCTGGCATTTCCAATCTTTGGTCTCGGTAAGTCGCGCAGTCATCATCATCATCATCATCATCATCATCATCATCATCATAATCATCATCCGATTAAGCTGTATGAGTTACACACACAAGAAATGTTCGGACAGACGGACAACTGGGCTATAACATGAGACGGCCGTTCGGTTGTATGTAAAACGATATTTAATCTAATTATCTTATGTTTAAGGTTCATTCTGTTAAAATATGTTCACCCTTCAAAAAACGACAAAATTTTGGATACCGGTATATCTAGTTCTGATTTATAAGATAATGCTGTAGAAAAAGAAGTACATAATAAATGTTGATAAATATGATATTTCTGTAGGCCTACAATATAGCACAGAAAATATTAAGGCAATGTCAGAAAAAGCTGATAAGCATTTTCTTCTTTTGCCTCTATGTTTTCCCAACCAATATCTACATCAACGGAATGTGTTACTAGGAAAATGGTTAAATTGGGAATAATCAATTCATCATTTTCGTTTATTCTAGATAGCACCTCGGATGAAGAAGTAGTAAGAGAAGCCTGTACAAGTATTGCCAGAAGCCTTCACCAAAGTTTGCTGAAAGTGTGCGCTTCAACCCCGTTCAAAATGACAATACATTTTGTGAATTGGTGTCCCAAACTTCTTGGTATCTTAGAAGAAGCATTCAACAACGTGCAGAAAGAAAATGCTTCATAACTACTAAGCAATAGATAAGCGGATGTAGACATTCAAAAATTTTTTATTTCAAATCAAAACCCTTTGTTGTGGGTACTAAATATGCTGCAATTACTGGATAAAAGTCCACGCTAATAGGAGCATTGTATGGTTCCAAGAACAGATCAACAGGAAAGTGTGTTTATTATTATGTTATTTCAAATCCAAACCATGTATTATGGGTATCAATTTGAATCTTTCTGGGGAGACAATAAGGAATGATTTTCGCGGGCTCGTGTGCTAAAAATAGATTTCTGATGGGAAATCCCTCGACAACGTTTGAGCCGCGGCCTTAGCGCAGTTGGTAGCGCATCTGACCCTCATTCGAGAGGTCCCGGGTTCGATACCCGGCCGCGGCTAATACCCTTTCTGACAAAATTGTCTCCCACCAATGGGTTTGAAATCGTTAACCTTAGTGGGCGAGCAGCTGGAGGCTCGGTAAGGGTGTTGTGGTAGTACTGGTTTGAGAAACAACAGGAATCCATGGGTAGGTGCTCCAGCCGCCGCGATATGATCCTGGTAGTTGAAAACGGCGTAAAACCCCAATAAACTCAAACTCAAACTCAAACTCGACAACGTTTGCCGGGTACCAGTCTAATATTTTGTTTATCGGTCATGAATCGGACAATTTTTTCGTAACAGTGTTAGCGAAAAATTATCATTTTCAAGCGAGATATTAGTCGATCATAGATAATGCAGGCGGGAACTAAAACTACGAAACATTGCGCATATTCAACATGCAATATTGATTCCAGATACGGAGACAGACCAGAAATGACAAACGTTTTTTCTTCAGATTCCTCAGCAGCTTAAACAGGAAAAAACATCGAAAAGTCTAAAAGTAAAGTAGCTATGATCATGAAACTTCGCGGGTAGATAGATCTCACCAAGGAGGAGTGCAACGTACAATGAGCATAACTCTACCTTGCGTATTTTATGAGTTATTGCCCTCTGTTGTAGGCCTAGTGAAAGCCTATGGGGGTATCAAATCACATTCAGCGACAATTTCTAGTTTTTTTTTTTTCAGATAAATCCTTTCCTAAACAAGACCGGTTTTGACGTCTCCAACAGAAAAGTATTGGGAAAACATTGAGACAAAAGAAGAAAATGATGATCGACCAAATTGAAAAGACCTGCACAGCAAACAAAATGAGTGTGAATAACTTCTTTGGATATTGATGATCATTCTACTTTTGCCTTGATATTTTCCCGGACATAAAACACTAAAAGTATTCACACCCGTTTTGTCATCTGCAGACTTTTTTCAATTTGGCCCAACATGACATTTGGCGTTTTGGAAAGGGTAAGCGAGTACGCACGAGCGGCACGGCGAATCTAAGGCAGGACCGTATGTGTAAACATTACTTGTCAACTAGTTATTTCATAGTTACCTATCTTAAAAAGTACACGACAGTGCAGCAACCTTCTCAACTCTTAATTATAATGTTTCTCAACAAATGATTACGGTAATCCACCTGATCCAGCTCTTAGAACGTCATCTTCAGCAAGTTGACCGTGGAAAAACTTCGCGAGATTCACAGCCATATATTTGTACGATAGAGGATTCCCAATCTATTTTTAGACCAGTGAGGCGTGACGATGACGTATTTGTTTAAACGAAAAACCGAATCCTATTCCAATGCGCAACCACTGTTAACATAAGGTTTGACTAGCAATATATCAGGTTTTGTTTTTATAGAAAACATTAGCCTGGCTCCTAGGCCGTGAGAATACATAGGCCGATATATACTGAGAGGCAAAAGAAAGTATACACTTTTTGTTTTTCGATATCTCTCTTAATTTTCATCATATCGACTCAAAATTTTGTACTATTTATTTCTACACCTAAACAAATAATACAATTTTGTTTAATTTGACACGAAATTGTTTGATTACCCATACTCTTGCTACAGGCCGATTTTGCAAATTTTGCATGTGCGCCATTATGGATCATCAAATGTTTTTTGTTAATTCGTATTTAAATTCTTCATCCTTTGTCACAACAAATCACAACGTTAATTTTTCTCTAACATTATAACAAAATTCCCGGTGGCTGGTAGTTATCGATAAATACGGCCCTTTTTGCCGTTAAGACCATTTTTTCTATGACGCGGCATAATACGAAGGAAACGTGACACTATGAATAAATTATACACTTAGTCATGTAGCATCGGAACATTCTGTGCAAATTTTACTCAAAGTCCGTCTATACATTTAGAGGGAATTATGTCAGATAACTTGTTTGTATGAAGCCCCCTTTTGCTATGACATATCGTAATATGGAACATTTCTTACAATATACGCATGGTCCAAGGTGATAAGGCACTTTCTATAAAAAAATATCAAAATCCGTTCATTAATGTAGGAATTGTGTCAATGGGAATTTTTGCTTTTATTAATTAATTAAATCCCCTTTTTCGATGACACTGTGTGCTATGAAAAAAACTTTGCAACGGAAGGAAGGGCGTAAAGAAGGATAGGCGAAGAAGTTTACATCAAACAAACGACCGCTTTCGGTGGCGTTCTAAAATTGTAATAATATATCAATCGTTTTCTCAGAAAACGTGGAAGAACAAGGGTGTATACTTATTTTTGCCTCTCAGTATATTTACAAAGGTACTTCACTCCTGTTGGAAAAATTATTTACTCAAATTACTGCCCTTCTCCTTATAATCTCACGGCATAGTAAACCTTGCATGAGATGTCGGGGAAATTTCAGGGACACCTTGTTTGATTATCAGCATGACCACTGGATTTATTGCTCTGTTGATATAACCTACTGATAAGCACATTCCACTCAAGTGCTAATCGTCCATATCAAATTGCCTAGACCATAATGTTACCAAGTGTATTTGTGACCTATCCGTTTGTGTGTGTGTATTTTGTAGTATTATAAAATTATATCATTATTAAATAGAACATGCATAAATTTATCTTTTATGTACAATATGTATTTTGGTAACAAAATCCCATTACTGCACAGTGACGCTTTTGGACTCCCTCACAAGAAAATGCTTGGGAAAACATTGTGGTAATTGAAGAAATGCTTGTCACAAGCAATTTCTTTATTTTCCACAATGTTTTCTAATCCAAAATGGTTTTTTAAAAGGATGGGTTGCAACAAGGGCTCAAAATTGCTCAATGCATAGATTTTCTTTAAGTTCTGTGAATTGATAGGGTTACATAATATCTTTAATTTGTATGTGTAAAACATCTGATATGGCCTTACTTTAGAAGATAATGGCTAACAAAGTGGGGGGAGGGGGGGGGGGGGGGTAAAGGCTAACAAAGTGGGGGGAGGGGGGGGGGGTAAATTGACATGACGAGCAAATTTCTACTTTGAATTTAAATAACTTTTTCTGTATAGATCAAATCGAATTGAAATTTTGCATGTACTTTCAATGTACTAAGGATAGAAGACTTTTTGAACTACTGACCATGTGTATTAGTTTGATGTTTTTCTGTATTCGTCCTTCTGTCAATCTCAGATTTTGCTTATTTTTGATGTACTAACTTTACGAAACTATCTCTACAGCTTTTACTTTTGTATGAATCGACATGATATATTGTTAACATGGTCCTATATAATGTTAGTAAATTTGTTTAAACTTTCGGTCAAACCTATAACATAGAACCAAAGTTATTTGACTTTGACTTTCAAAAATGCTTTACCCATTCCAAATGGCCAGGAAACACTGGTATATATTCGAAATCTGCTGGAGACAAAAAATAAATTTTGATAAAGTTAAGAATTGTACACAACATGGCATAGAACATATTTAGAAAAAAGAGAAATTGTTTGTTATCAACATTTTCTTATGCCTTAATGTTTTCTCAAGCCTTTACTACAATGGTATTAAAATGCCTCGCTGTTTTGGAAACGGTTAAAATACCCTTAACACGTTAATTTGGTTTGATCTTTAGAACTATTTTGTTATAAACAATAGCTTTGAAATGAAGCATTTTAACCCTTCTAAGAAAGGTTTAATCCTTTCCAAAGCAAGACCTGGGGCCTGTATTACTAACGATCGTATGTTTTGATTTTTGCATGATTACTTGTAACAACAGCCCTGATTGGCTCAGTCGGATTTCTCGTGCAATCAGATGGCTTGTTACACAGTTTACACAAAAACTTGATCGTAAGATGTTTAGTAATACGGGTCCAGGTTTTGATGTATCATATAGGAAAGACTGGGAAATTGGAGACAAAAGTAGATAGTACTGATCGATTATCGGCATTTTTTCTTCCCTTGTCTTATTATTATCAACAACCATTCAGCTGTCTACCTCAGCTTTCAAATTAGACCAGTCTTAATTTCTCTAAACATTTTGCTGTTTATGAAAGGTTTGATCATTCTTTCCATTTCTATGTATGAGAAATTGAATGGTGTAATTTCAAAATGAAGTGACTAGATATTTCAACAATTGTTCATACATAAATAAAAAGTATCATTGTAAGTAAAAGAGATCCATTCGAGAATTTCGTCCATTTTAAATCAATTTCTATATTTCTGCAGTTCACTCAGTGAGTTAAAATATTTATGATTTCCCCATAAAGGCAAATAGAAAAAAACATGTTTTTTTTTCCTACAATAGATCTATATTTCATTGTATATTTTCACAATACCTCCTAAACCTTTGCCAAATAAGACCTGGTTCTGACGCCCTATCAGAAAAGGCCTGGGCAAAACATTGAGGCAAAAGAAAAAATAAAGTGCTGATGAATATCATTTTCTCCTTTTCCCTTACTATATTATACACAAATCCAACCTTTAACCCTTTCCCAAACGGCAAAATTTCAGAAGTTTCATTTCAAAAGCTACTGAAGACGACAAATGGACCTTGTTTAAGATGGAATTTGTGTACAATATAGCATGGAAAATATTGAGACAAAAGGAGAAACTGCTGTTTATCAGCAGTTTCTTCTTTTGTCTAAATGTTTTCCCAAGCCATTTCTATGAGAGACGTCAAAACCAGGTCTTGTTTGGGAAAGGGTTAACAACACCCATTTTACTGTGTGCAGCAGATTAAGAATTAGATTATCCTGAAATTTTGTCTAAAATAATGAAAGAATCTCTGAATCAGAATGACCACTTCTTCGGCCAATGTGTAAATCGAGCTTTGATGAAAGATAACTGTCAACATAGAGATTAAATAAACTATGGGTATTCAGATAATCTGCTGAAAGAAATTGTGTTATTACAGGAGGATGGCTGCTGCGACAATGATCTTTAGATAACATATTAACGGTATCATATTTCTAGGGCAATGCAAGGTTTACATGTACCAGTCTGACTGATCCACATTTACAGAGAGTATGGCAGTATGGTGAATTATAATATAATTATGTACATTACTTACATATATTTTATTAAAAATCAGATCAGTCAGACTGGAGCCAGTCTAAGAAAACATTTACCCCCTCCAATCTGTAGCTCTGTTTAGCCCTCTTATGTGTATTTCTGTTAAATTATACAAAATATAAACATATTTAATCTAGAGAGACTACTCGTTTCATTTTTTACAATTCACATATCGTCCCTTGACAGCCAGAAGTGGCTATCAGCAGTTAAATTTTAACTGCTGATAAGATAGGTAAAGTTAGCTACCGGTAGCCAGTTACTTGTTCCAGTTACTTGAAAAAGAAAAGTTAGTTACCGGTAGCCAGCAACCGGTAGCCAGTTACTTGAACAAGAAAAGTTAGTTACCGGTAGCCAGCTACCGGTAGCCAGTTACTTAAAAAAATTAGTAACCAATAGCCAGCAACCGATAGCAAGTTACTTGAAAAAGAAAATATGGCTACAAGAAATTAAAGGGGCCATCTACTGGACCAAACTTCGGTATGGTGTAATATTTTGCTCCACCATTCCATCAAAAGTTACCGGTAGCTGGTCAGGTATACGATACCATTCTATATTATTGTAGCATATTATTATCATTGATTAAATGTACTTATCAAATAAATATAAATTAAACCTTTTGAGGAAATTAAACGGGCCAGCTACTGGACAAAACTTCGGTATAGTCTAAAATTTTGCTCCACCATAACAAACGGAACCGATAGCTGGCCAAGTAAACAATACAAATCTATAATGTTCTAACATATTGTTATCATAAATTAATTGTACTTTTCATAAAAATATAAATAAAAAATATAAATAAATTCTATTTCGGACATTAAAGGGGCCAGCTACTGGACAAAACTTCGGTATAGTCTAAAATTTTGCTCCACCACTCCATCAGACGGAACCGGTAGCTGGCCAGGTAAACGATACCAATCTATACTGTTGTAACATTTTATGATCAAATTGAATGTACTTTCCATAAAAATATAAATCAATCCTTTTGTGGAAATTAAAGGGGCCAGCTACCGAAAAAAACTTCGGTATAGTCTAAGATTTTGCTCCAACCTTCCATCAAACGGAACCGGTAGCTGGCCAGGTAAACGATACCAATCTATACTGTTGTAACATATTATTATCATAAATTAAATGTACTTTTCATAAAAATATAAATTGATCCTTTTGCGGAAATTAAAGAGGCCAGCTACCGAAAATAACTTCGGTATAGTCTAAGATTTTGCTACACCCTTCCACCAAACAGAACCGGTAACTGGCCATGTAAACGATACCAATCTATATTGTTGTAACATTTTATTGTCATAAATTGAATGTACTTTCAATAAAAATATAAATCAATCCTTTTGCGGAAATTAAAGGGGCCAGCTACTGGACAAAACTTCGGTAAAGTCTAATATTTGGTCCACCCTTCCATCAAACGGAGCCGGTAGCTGGCCAGGTAAACGATACCAATCTATACTGTTGTAACATTTTATGATCATAAATTAAATGTACTTTTCATAGAAATATAAATCAATCCTTTTGTGGAAATTAAAGGGGCCAGCTACCGAAAAAAACTTCGGTATAGTCTAAGATTTTGCTCCAACCTTCCATCAAACGGAACCGGTAGCTGGCCAGGTAAACGATACCAATCTATACTGTTGTAACATATTATTATCATAAATTAAATGTACTTTTCATAAAAATATAAATTGATCCTTTTGCGGAAATTAAAGAGGCCAGCTACCGAAAATAACTTCGGTATAGTCTAAGATTTTGCTACACCCTTCCACCAAACAGAACCGGTAACTGGCCAGGTAAACGATACCAATCTATATTGTTGTAACATTTTATTATCATAAATTGAATGTACTTTCAATAAAAATATAAATCAATCCTTTTGCGGAAATTAAAGGGGCCAGCTACTGGACAAAACTTCGGTAAAGTCTAATATTTGGTCCACCCTTCCACCAAACGGAACCGGTAGGTGGCCAGGTAAACGATACCAATCTATACTTTCGTAACATTTCATTATCATAAATTGAATGTACTTTTCATAAAAATATAAATCAATCGTTTTGCGTAAATTAAAGGGGCCAGCTACCGGAAAAAACTTCGGTATAGTCTACTATTTGGTCCACCCCTCCTTTAAACGGAACCGGTAGCTGGCCAGGTAAACGATACCAATCTTTACTGTTGTAACATTTTATTATCATAAATTGAATGTACTTTCAATAAAAATATAAATCAATCCTTTTGCGGAAATTAAAGGGGCCAGCTACTGGACAAAACTTCGGTAAAGTCTAATATTTGGTCCACCCTTCCATCAAACGGAACCGGTCGCTGGCCAGATAAAAGATACCAATCAATACTGTTGTAACATTTTATGATCATAAATTAAATGTACTTTTCATAGAAATATAAATCAATCCTTTTGTGGAAATTAAAGGGGCCAGCTACCGAAAAAAAATCAGTATAGTCTAATATTTGGTCCACCACTCCTTTAAATGGAACCGGTAGCTGGCCAGGTAAACGATACCAATCTATACTGTTGTAACATATTATTATCATACATTGAATGTACTTTCAATAGAAATATAAATCAATCGTTTTGCGGAAATTAAAGTGACATTTCAGAATTTTTTGTCATAAATTTTACATTTATTTTTATCTGAAAGAGCATATTTCCTTATGAAAATTCTGAAAATTTCGAACCAAAATATTGCGCCGTTTACGAGAAATTTATATTTTTGTGTTAAAATTGAACAAATTGTTGTGGACAACAGTTCGGATTTATATGCAATTTATCGATTATGTCTCAACTTTAAATGCGTGTTTCTCGCTTATTGGCAACAACTTCAAAAAACCAATAGTATTTAGACGCATTAGAATAACCAATCTTGGCATCAAGACATACTTTAAAAAATTGAAATTGGAATGAAATGTCCCTTTAAAGGGGCCAGCTACTGGACAAAACTTCGGTAAAGTCTAATATTTGGTCCACCCTTCCATCAAACGGAACCGGTAGCTGGCCAGGTAAACGATACCAATCTATACTGTCGTAACATTTCATGATCATAAATTGAATGTACTTTTCATAAAAATATAAATCAATCGTTTTGCGTAAATTAAAGGGCCAGCTACCGGAAAAAACTTCGGTAAAGTCTACTATTTGGTCCACCCCTCCTTTAAACGGAACCGGTAGCTGGCCAGGTAAACGATACCAATCTTTACTGTTGTAACATTTTATTATCATAAATTGAATATACTTTCAATAAAAATATAAATCAATCGTTTTGCGGAAATTAAAGGGGCCAGCTAGCGGAAAAAATTTCGGTATAGTTTAATATTTGGTCCACCCCTCCTTTAAACGGAACCGGTAGCTGGTCAGGTAAACGATACCAATCTATACTGTTGTAACATATTATTATCATGAATTAAATGTACTTTCAATAAAAATATAAATTAATCCTTTTGCGGAAATTAAAGGGGCCAGCTACCGAAAAAAACTTCGGTATAGTCTAAGATTTTTCTCCACCCTTCCAGCAATCAGGACCGGTAGCTGGCCAGGAAACCGATACCAATCTAAACTGTTGTATTTTATTTTCATAAATTGAATGTACTTTCCATAAAAATATAAATCAATCCTTTTGCGGAAATTAAAGGGGCCAGCTACCGAAAAAAAAACTTCGGTATAGTCTAAGATTTTGCTCAACCTTTCCATCAAACAGATCCGGTAGCTGGCCAGGTAAACGATACCAATCTATACTGTTGTAACATTTTATTATCATAAATTGAATGTACTTTCAATAAAAATATAAATCAATCCTTTTGCGGAAATTAAAGGGGCCAGCTACTGGACAAAACTTCGGTAAAGTCTAATATTTGGTCCACCCTTCCATCAAACGGAACCGGTAGCTGGCCAGGTAAACGATACCAATCTATACTGTCGTAACATTTCATTATCATAAATTGAATGTACTTTTCATAAAAATATAAATCAATCGTTTTGCGTAAATTAAAGGGGCCAGCTACCGAAAAAAAACTTCGGTATAGTCTAAAATTTGGTCCACCCCTCCATCAAACGGAACCGGTAGCTGGCCAGGCAACTGATAGCAATCTATACTGTTGTAACATTTTATTATCATAATTGAATGTACTTTCCATAAAAATATAAATCAATCCTTTTGCGGAAATTAAAGGGGCCAGCTACCGAAAAAAAAACTTCGGTATAGTCTAAGATTTTGCTCCACCCTTCCATCAAACAGAACCGGTAGCTGGGCAGGTAAACGATACCAATCTATACTGTTGTAACATTTTATTATCAAAAATTGAATATACTTTTCATAGAAATATAAATCAATCGCTTTGCGGAAATTAAATGGGCCAGCTACAGGACAAAACTTCGGTAAAGTCTAATATTTGGTCCACCCCTCCGTCAAACGGAACCGGTAGCTGGCCAGATAAACGATACCAATCTATACTGTCGTAACATTTTATTATCATAAATTGAATGTACTTTTCATAAAAATATAAATCAATCGTTTTGCGTAAATTAAACCGGTTAGCTACCGGAAAAAACTTCGGTATAGTCTACTATTTGGTCCACCCCTCCTTTAAACGGAACCGGTAGCTGGCCAGGTAAACGATACCAATCTTTACTGTTGTAACATTTTATTATCATAAATTGAATATACTTTCAATAAAAATATAAATCAATCGTTTTGCGGAAATTAAAGGGGCCAGCTACTGGACAAAACTTCGGTAATGTCTAATATTTGGTCCACCCTTCCATAAAACGGAACCGGTAGCTGGCCAGATAAAAGATACCAATCTATACTGTTGTAACATTTTATGATCATAAATTAAATGTACTTTTCATAAAAATATAAATCAATCCTTTTGTGCAAATTAAAGGGGCCAGCTACCGAAAAAAAACTTCGGTATAGTCTAAGATTTTGGTCCACCCCTTCTTTTAACGGAACCGGTAGCTGGCCAGGTAAACGATACCAATCTATACTGTTGTAACATTTTATTATCATAAATTGAATGTACTTTCAATAAAAATATAAATCAATCGTTTTGCGGAAATTAAAGGGGCCAGCTACCGAAAAAAACTTCGGTATAGTCTAAGATTTTGCTACACCTTTCCATCAAACAGATCCGGTATCTGGCCAGGTAAACGATACCAATCTATACTGTTGTAACATTTTATTATAACAAATTGAATATACTTTTCATAGAAAAATAAATCAATCGTTTTGCGGAAATTAAAGGGGCCAGCTACTGGACCAAAATTCGGTAAAATCTAATATTCGGTCCACCCCTCCATCAAACGGAACCGGTAGCTGGCCAGATAAACGATACCAATCTATACTGTCGTAACATTTTATTATCATAAATTGAATGTACTTTCAATAAAAATATAAATCAATCCTTTTGCGGAAATTAAAGGGGCCAGCTACCGGAAAAAATCTTCGGTATAGTCTAAGATTTTGCTACACCCTTCCATCAAACAGAACCGGTAGCTGGACAGGTAAACGATATCAATCTATACTGTTGTAACATTTTTTATGATAAATTGGAAGTACTTTCAATAAAAATATATATCAATCGTTTTGCATAAATTAAAGGGGCCAGCTACTGGACAAAAATTCGGTAATGTCTAATATTTGGTCCACCCTTCCATCAAACGGAACCGGTAGCTGGCCAGATAAAAGATACCAATCTATACTTTTGTAACATTTTATGATCATAAATTAAGTGTACTTTTCATAGAAAAATATAAATCAATCCTTTTGTGCAAATTAAAGGGGCCAGCTACCGAAAAAAAAACTTCGGTATAGTCTAAGATTTTGGTCCATCCCTCCTTTAAACGGAACCGGTAGCTGGCCAGGTAAACGATACCAATCTATACTGTTGTAACATTTTATTATCATAAATTGAATGTACTTTCAATAAAAATATAAATCAATCGTTTTGCGGAAATTAAAGGGGCCAGCTACCGAAAAAAACTTCAGTATAGTCTAAGATTTTGCTACACCGTTCCATCAAACAGAACCGGTAGCTGGTCAAGTAAACGATATCAATCTAAATTGTTGTAACGTTTTATTATCATAAATAGAATGTACTTTCAATAAATATATAAATCAATCCTTTTGCGGAAATTAAAGGGGCCAGCTACCGGAAAAAACTTCGGTATAGTCTAATATTTGGTCCATCCCTACTTTAAACGGAACCGGTAGCTGGCCTGGTAAAAGATACCAATCTATACTGTTGTAACATCTTATTATGATAAATTGAATGTACTTTCAATAAAAATATAAATCAATCGTTTTGCGGAAATTAAAGGGGCCAGCTACCGGAAAAAACTTCGGTATAGTCTAATATTTGGTCCACCCCTCCTTCAAATGGAACCGGTAGCTGGCCAGGTAAACGATACCAATCTATACTGTTGTAACATATTATTATCATAAATTAAATTTACTTTTCACAAAAATATAAATTAATCCTTTTGTGGAAATTAAAGGGACTAGCTACCGAAAAAAACTTCGGTATAGTCTAAGATTTTGGTCCACCCCTCCTTTAAACGGAACCGGTAGCTGGCCAGGTAACCGATACCAATCTATACTGTTGTAACATTTTATTATCATAAATTGAATGTACTTTCCATAAAAATATAAATCAATCGTTTTGCGGAAATTAAAGGGGCCAGCTACCGAAAAAAACTTCGGTATAGTCTAAGATTTTGCTCCACCTTTCCATCAAACGGAACCGGTAGCTGGGCAGGTAAACGATACCAATCTATACTGTTGTAACATTTTATTATCACAAATTGAATATACTTTTCATAGAAATATAAATCAATCGTTTTGCGGAAATTAAAGGGGCCAGCTACTGGACAAAACTTCGGTAAAGTCTAATATTTGGTCCACCCCTCCATCAAACGGAACCGGTATCTGGCCGGATAAACGATACCAATCTATACTGTCGTAACATTTTATTATCATAAATTGAATGTACTTTTCATAACAAGAGGGCCATGATGGCCCTAGATCGCTCACCTGAAATTTTTTGCCTTGTTGAAATAAACATTTTGACCTGTATAGATCTAGCAGCGAATTAAGAATTTTGCAATAAAGCCCCTTTTCCTTAGTTTTTCAAAAGAATGAAACAAAATTCAGCCTTTTCAAGTGTTTGCTCGTTTGGCCTTTTTCTGATGCCGCTGCACTAAGAGCTTTGATATTAATCAAATTCTTATAACAACTTTGAAAGTTTCTTCACCCAAAGATCATTCATGTGAAGTTTTAAGAATATTGGCCCACTACATGTAGTAAGTCAGAAGATTTTTAAAAGATTTGGCAATTTTCCCCTTTTCTCATGCCGCGGCAGTCAAAGGCTTTGATGGAATCAAAGTCTCTCAAAAACTTTGAAAGTCCTTCACCCAAGAATCATTCATGGGAAGTTTCAAGAAGATTGGCCAACTAGTTGAAGGCAGAAGATTTTTACAAGATTTGGCTATTTTCCCCTTTTCTCATGCCACGGCAGCCAAAGCCTTTGATGGAATCAAATTCTTTTAACAACTTTGAAAGCCCTTCACCCAAGGATCATTCATGTTAAGTTACAAGAATACTGGCCCACTAGTTAGGCAGAAGAAGGTTTTTAAAAGATTTGGCTATTTTCCCCTTTTCTCATGCCGCGGCAGCCAAAGTCTTTGATGGAATCAAATTCTTTTAACAACTTTGAAAGCCCTTCACTCAAGGAACATTCATGTGAAGTTTCAAGAAGATTGGTCCACTGGTTAGGCAGAAGAAGATTTTTAAAAGATTTGGCTATTTTCCGCTTTTCTCGTGCCGCGGCAGCCAGAGTCTTTGATGGAATCAAATTCTTTTAACAACTTTGAAAGCCCTTCACCCAAGGATCATTCCTGCCAAGTTTCAAGAAGATTGGTCCAGTGGTTTAGGAGGAGAAGATCTTTAAAGAAATTGTGGACGGACGGACGGACGGACGGCCGGCCGGACGGACGGACGGACGGACGGACGACGGACAACGACCGATCACAATACCTCACCTTGAGCACTTTGTGCTCAGGTGAGCTAAAAATATAAATCAATCGTTTTGCGAAAATTAAAGGGGCCAGCTACCGAAAAAAAACTTCGGTATAGTCTAAAATTTGGTCCGCCCCTCCATCAAACGGAACCAGTAGCTGGCCAGGCAACCGATACCAATCTATAGTGTTGTAACATTTTATTATCATAAATTGAATGTACTTTTCATAAAAATATAAATCAATCCTTTTGTCGAAATTAAAGGGGCCAGCTACCGAAAAAAACTTCGGTATAGTCTAAGATTTTGCTCCACCCTTCCATCAAACAGAACCGGTAGCTGGGCAGGTAAACGATACCAATCTATACTGTTGTAAAATTTTATTATCACAAATTGAATATACTTTTCATAGAAATATAAATCAATCGTTTTGCGGAAATTAAAGGGGCCAGCTACCGGAAAAAAACTTCGGTATAGTATACTATTTGGTCCACCCCTACTTTAAATGGAACCGGTAGCTGGCCAGGTAAACGATATCAATCTTTACTGTTGTAACATTTTATTATCATAAATTAAATATACTTTCAATAAAAATATATATCAATCGTTTTGCGGAAATTAAAGGGGCCAGCTACTGGACAAAACTTCGGTAATGTCTAATATTTGGTCCACCCTTCCATCAAACGGAACCGGTAGCTGGCCAGATAAAAGATACCAATCTATACTGTTGTAACATTTTATGATCATAAATTAAATGTACTTTTCATAAAAATATAAATCAATCCTTTTGTGCAAATTAAAGGGGCCAGCTACCGAAAAAAAACATCGGTATAGTCTAAGATTTTGGTCCACCCCTCCTTTAAACGGAACCAGTAGCTGGCCAGGTAAACGATACCAATCTATACTGTTGTAACATATTATTATCATAAATTAAATGTACTTTTCATAAAAATATCCCGTTCTTTTTTGGGAAAGCGTTACTAAATAAGCTACTGTAACTTGCAAATGACAAAATGGGTGTCGATAATGATAAGTTTTATGTATAATTATTAATTTTGCAAAGAAAGTATTGGGACAAATGGTGAAAATCCGAAATTTTATCTTTTGCCTCAATGATTATCCAAGCATTTTGGGACATCAAAACCGATGTTTTAAACAAGCTTTGGTTTGATGTCCCTAGAACTGGAAGCAAACCTGGTTATTGAAAACATCAGGAGTAAAGAAGAATGACACCATCGACCATGGTTTTCTCCTTTTCAATTTTTACCAAAATGTCAAATGTTAACGTCTGCATTGTTTAAACCCTTTCCCAAACGGCAAATTTGATAGTGGTTCAATTTGAAAGCTGTTGTAGAAAACATTAAATATCGTTAAGAGATATAGCTTACAAAATAGATAAGAAAATATTGAGGCAAAAGGAGAGAGTGCTGATCATAAGCACTTTCTTCTTTTGCCCCAATGTTTTCACAAGCTTTTTCGTTTAGGGACGTCAAAATCAGGTCTTGTTTGGGAAAGGGTTAAATTGGACTTAACATAGGCCTAGTCTCCAGTTTCTGACTGTTTATTCAAAACAAGTCCTGGAATGGCATCAACCTATGTTTTTTATGTTTAATAGTGAATCTATTATAGAAGGATTCATTTAATGTTTATAAACAAACCTTTAACCTACAGTTGTCCCACGATTTTCTGATTCGTGTCAAACAAAGATCATAACAATTTACTAATTATAGGATATAATGATCAAAACAAAATCATATCGATGATTATCAGGATTGTTGTGTAATATTGACAAGATGATTTGCATGTGCGTCTCTATAATAACAAACTTGTCAGACTCGGCACAGGTCACCAAGATCCCGTATGCGAAAAATGAACATACAGGGTGTCCCAAAATATGTGTCCCCATTTCAAACATCTATAAAATTGACAAATGTTGTCACCAAGTAAAATCAGTTACACAGGTTTGAAGGGGACATGATAAAGTTTTGTTTGATATAAAGAACACCTATATTTATGCAGAAAATATATTCCACATCACGTTTTATGAAATTTGTAATTTTTTAACTTTTTCGCCAAGTGACGTCAACGACGTCATGATTTAATTTGACAAAGTTTCTTTTTCCGTGCTAGGATGATCAAATTGATCGTTATAATTTTGTCTTCTACAACTATTATGCCTTAAATAGATGCAGCGAAAGTCTTACCATCATTAAATTTTGAAAATGTAAAATTGATCACAAAAACTAGAATTTAAAATGAGGAAAGTTGTTGTTTCACTTAAGGTCAGTTCTCGCGTTTTAATGATAATTCTTGTCATGTTAAATGTTTTTCTGACTGGGCTATCCATATGGATAAATTATCAAAACAGAATCGATATTTATCACGTATTTCAAAATACGCACGTTCAAATTTAACGTTTCGATCAAAATGACGTCACGTGCTTCTTTTTTGACGTGACATTACTGTAACTTGTTCGGAAAGATAGCCGGTGACTTCGTTTATTACAAAAAGCAAACACACAACCCAAATGAATTGATATGAATTTTCTATTAAAAAAATAAAAGTGTCCGTTTAGAAGTTCGGGTGAGTGTATATTAAGGAAGTGAATATGGATGTTCTATGTATCAAACAAAACTTTATCATGTCCCCTTCATACCTATGTAACTGATTTTACTAGGGGACAACATTTGTCAATTTAATAGATGTTTAGAATGGGGACACATATTTTGGGACACCCTGTATATAGTGACACCATCAACATTGAGACTCAAATGTACTTTTAACTATTGGCTGTCCTACGTGAGAGGGATAGGAGACACTCCACAACGGGAAATGCTTCCGGGTCGAAGTATACAAACATAGTTCCGTCAAAAATGGATTCGCTCCTTTTGTTGCTTTGATTCTGTGTCTAGAATAGGCAGATGCATGAAATGTGGTTCTGTACACTGGCAGACCATCAGTGTACTGCTAGGATGTGTTTTAATGAATTTGTTGGGAACTAGTTTCTTGTGCGGTCGTGACCTTTCATGGGGGTGTGTCACATGCAGATCCCGAAATAGATGGCAAATTTCAAGGGTGGCTGTGTTCACGGGTGCGTGATTTTAGCTGATGGTGCTATTGATACCACTTTCTTGGTAGTAAATTAAAGACAAAGAAATGGTCTGTCAGGCAGACTAAGTAAAAGGTGCCACAAAGACTTCTGAGAGGAGCTAGAAGCTGCCAAATTGACCCATTTTACTATATATTTAATAGGCCCGTTTCGATGAGGAGTGACACCAGGGGTGTTGTGATTACATCTAACGGTAAACGCCTTCTTAAAACCACAACGTTTACGGTTGTCGCCACATCGTATGGCACGTGTTTATGTTTTGTTCAGCGTTCAATTACATTTGAACAAAATATAAACATTGTGCCATACGATGTGGCGACAACTGTACATACCTGATATATATTGAGTCGTCTGTCCAGAGGTCATGGTTTATTTATAGTAAGATTGGGAAAACATTAGATTCAGAAAATTACATACAATTGAAAAGTGTCGGTCTTAGTCTGGCTGCGCGGACTACGCAGAATGACTAGAATCGATATTTTTCACACTTCCTATAAGGTCCCTTTTAGCGTGACGGGTCACATATATTTTATTGTTTGGCGGGAATCAGAATATTGTGGGACCACTATAGGTCGAATGAGTTTTTTGGTAAATGCATTAATTTCAACCTTTTCCAAAACAGCCAAATTTTAGGGTGATCAAATTTGAAAGCTGCTATAAATGATAATATGGATGTTGATAAAGATGGGATTTAAGTATTATTTATGTAGCTAAGAAAATATTGAGATAAAAGAAAATGCTGATTATCAGCATTCTTTTGCCTGCGCCTCAATGTTTTCCAGATTCTATTGGGGACGTCAGAACCAGGGGCCTGTTTTACTAAGATTTGCCTAAGTTTTTGCGTAACTTACGTTCAAATCTACGAAAAATTCTTGCGTAAGTTCGTGGGGAAGGGTTAAGGGGCAGAAGACGTTTCTGATTTGTTAAATAATGTGGCTCTTCACTTATTCTCTTTCAAATAGGAATGGTGAAAATTCTTGTCATTTGTCAAAGGGTTTATATGAATGCTTCTATAATAGATTCACTATTAACCCATTACCAAACAACAAAAGTTTTAGCCTACAGTTGTCGCCACATCGTATGGCACGTGTTTATGTTTTCTTTAACGTTCAATTACATTTGAACAAAACATAAACATAGTGCCATACGACGTGGCGACAACTGTAGTCCATTGAACTTTTTTTGGTATTTCTTGGTAGAAAACATTGTGGGAAATAAAGAAATTGCTTGTCACAAGCAATTTCTTCATTTTCCACAAGGTTTTCCAAAGCCTTTTTTTCAAGGGGCGTCCAAAAGCGTCATTGTGTGGTAAAGGGTTAAACGAGAATGATACCCAAAACAACTTATAACTAATCATCTATTATAGAAAAAATAGCTTGAAATATGGACATCAATAAATTAAAACAGTAATGTTAAATATTTATTATGCAAAAACTCATGGCAGTGTGTCTATTTAAAAGAAATAATTCTGTCAAAAGTTTAAAATTTGTGCATGTATGTTACAGCATAGAAATATTGAGAGAAAAGAAGAAATTTCTTTATATCCCTTGGAATTTGCCCATTTATATTGACACTGAAAGTATTGAGGGAAAGGAGAAAATGCTTGTCATTTATAAGCATTTTCTCATTTCTCCACAATTGTTTCAAAAGCCTGTTATATTATAAGTCAACAAGCATTCTGAAGTATTGCAAAACAATACCAAGTCCCCTACCTACTTGTTCTGTAAGTATAATCAATGCGGGTCTACATATCAAAAGTCTGCTCAATAGCTACCAACATTTAGGAAAAAAGCCTGGAAAACTAATTCACCGGACTGACTGATGGACGGACGGAACGACTGACAGACTGCAAACCTTAAGTCCCCTTCGGCTTTGCCGGTAGGGGATTAAAAAAGAGGTAGTGTTACATTATAGGCTTGGAGAACTTTTTTACCCTTTCCTAAAGAAGACCTGAGGCTCGTTCTTTAGAGCGAGATATCTTGAGATATCTTAAGATATTTAAGGATAAAGCGTTCTTTTTAGCAAGATTTTTAAGACGCTCAATGGGAGGTGCAATTACCCTATACTTCGTGCGGAACCCCTCGGTCAACTCTGTACAAACAAAATAAAAGAGATTTGACCGAGTTGTTGCAAACACTCCATAATTCATAAACCGCGGTGTTCTGAATGCTCCATACTATCTACTTTATACAAATGACGTCATTTGTATAAATATGGAGCATTCGGAACAGCTCGGTCAAAGTCTCGGTCTTAAAAACGCTTTATTCAAAACACATTAAGAAATCTTATGAAATCTCGCTCTAAAGAACGCGCCTCTGGTTTTGACGTCTTTAATAGAAGTTTTGGGAAAACATTAAGGCAAAAAAAGAAAATGAATTTTCTCCTTTTACCTCAATATTTTCCAAGCTATATTCTACACAAATCCTATGTTCATTAGAATCCATTTTGACATCTACCAACAGCTTTCGAATCGGACCCTGCTACATTTTTGTCATTAGGAAAAGGGATAATGGGCAAAAAATGTATTTTATTGAATTAAAAGTGTGGTATACATAATATACAGAGAAAATTATTGATTAACTCTTTCCCAAACAAGACATGGTTTTGATGTCCCTAGTAGTAGAAGACATGTCCCTAGTAGACTGTTAGCCATTTACATTATTCATCCGATATGGGACGAATAATGTAAATGGCTAATCGACCAATACTGTACATATAGCACTTAGCTATATGTGTTATTCGTCCAGTACTAGACAAATAGACACCTCGAAGAAGAATATGGTGGTTACCAGCACTGCTTGTAACCAGCATTTTCTCCTTTCACCTCAAAATTGTATGTGCTAAATTACAAATTATGTATTTATAACAAGAATTTCATTCTTTTGCTCTTGTATTTTCTATAGTAGATCTATTATAGAAAATACAAGAGCAAAAGAATTAAAGTCTTGTTATATACTATCTTCCTTTCTCTTAATGTTTTCTCATCTTTTTTTAATTACATGTGTAAAAACAGCCATGGTAGAGTGGATTTCAATTGATAACCTAAAGCCTCCATATTTTCATCATAAGTAGAAAAATATTCACAATCAATGTATCTAATTTGAATATTTGTTACTCATTTACTCAAAACAAAGTTCAATTCAGATCAGACTAGAAGACCTGGAGGTCTTGAGTCGCTCCACAGGCCTGAGTTTCATGTAATATTTAATCCAAGATTAGATTGTTCAATGCTTGTGTTTCATAGAGCAAAAAGAAAGTTACAAAACTAGATTGTTCAAAATGTTTTGTTCTTGAAGCAAAGAAAGTAAAACTATATGTTTGCCATTTGAGAAAGGGTAAAAGGAAATGGTAGAACATTCCAGCTTTGGATGATACTAGCAATTAAAATTTTCCATCTTCCAAACAGATCTAAATTGACAGACCATTGATTACTCCAAAATATTTCATATTTCTAAAAATAGATTTTGAGCTAAAAATAGAATTGGGGAAATACCATATTCCAAAATTAATGCAAATGGCTGATGAAACCTGAATTTCTTGTCATATCAAGTTTTGACTAAATTTTTCAAAACTTGTTGCTCTTAAAGCAATTACAAAGTAACTGGAAAACTGAAAACACACTCGTATAAGATCAATTGGTTACCAAGCTTTGTCTTTAATAGAGTGAGTTTGGCTGTTAGAGTGAGAAAAAAGTCACAATTAGCAATTTTGTCAAATTGAAAGGCATATAACTGAGGATTTTATATTCCTATCTAGCTAAGAATCACACTAAAGCAAGATCTTAACTTCACCTACATCTCGTTTAAGTTTTGACTTGATTGTTCAATATTTGTGGATGTAAAGAGTGTAAAATCAAAGTCGAAAACAGCAATTTTGTCAAATTCAAGGGCAGAAAAATCATGATTTAAGATTCCTATGTAGCTGAAAATTACAAACATGCAAGATCTTATGGCCAGTAAGATTACATGAAAGTTTTGTGTTGATTGATGGATATTTATGGTTGTTTGAGTAAAAATAAGGTCAAAAATGGTAATTTTGCCAATTTCAAGGGCACATAACTCAAGACATAATATTCAGATCAAGCTGAAAATTGCACTCAGGTAAGATCTTATCAGCACCAACATTCTGACCAAGTTTTGTCTTGATTGATAAATATTTGTAGTAGCTAGAGTGAAAACAAAGTCAAAACAGCCATTTATTAATTCAAGGGCAGATAACTCCAGACTTTCTAGTTCAATCAGAATGAAATTTAGGAATCTGATAGAGGACCACCTAGGGATCATTCCTGTGAAGTTTGATTATAATCCATCACGTGGTTTCTGAGGAGAAGATTTTTAAAGAAAAAGTTGACGACCGGACGGACAGACGGACGCACGCACGCACGGACGCACGCACGACGGACACAGCGCCATGACAATAGCCCGCTGGCCTGAAGGCCAGTGGAGCTAAAAATCAACAAAGGCCAATAACTCTAACAAGAGTTGTCCGCAAACAACGTAGCTTGCCTATACGAGAGCTGGTTACAAAAAAATGAGTCCAAGGTCACTAGGTCGAAGTTCACTAGGTCGAAGGTCATGGTCTCAAGGTCAAGGCTCAAGATATCGTATATGAAATATGAAGGCTCTATCTGTAATAGTAGCTCCCCAGACATAAAGTCCCTGCTCGCTAAAAAGTACATCAAACTCAAGGTCACAAAGTCAATGGTCATCGTACCAAATAAATTGAATCGTACGAGATGTTTGTAGGTGAAATATCAAAGCCCATCTTGAATTGTGACTGATCTAAAGGTTAGCTGTAAGTTTTAGAAAACTAGAAAGACCTGAAGGTCTTGAGTCGCTCCACAGGCCTGAATTTCTTTTAATATTAAATCCAAGTTTTGACTAGATTTTTGAATACTTGTGGTTCGTACAGCAAAAACAAAGTCAAAAGCAGCAATCATGTGGTCAATGCAAAAAGAAAGTAAATGATTGACGAATATTTTAGGGATGTAATAGAGTGATAATAAAATTGAAAACTAATTTTTCAAATCAAGGACACATAATTCAGTCTGTATATTTAAAATCAAATCGAAAATTAAACACATGCAAGATCTTATGGTCACTATCATTCTGTTCAAATTTTGTCTATATTAGTCAATATTCGTGGCTTCAAGAGTGGAAAAAGTGTCAATTTCAAGGGCACATTACTCAGATTGTAACAGTGTGATCATGTTGAAAATTACACATAAGCAAGATCTTGTTGTCAACAAGATTCTTTCCAAGTATCATCTTGATTGGTTAACATTTGTAATGTTAGAGTGAAAACAAAGTCGAAAATGGCAATTTTGTCTAATTCAAGGGCAAATAACTCATGATTTAAGATTTCGATCGAGCTGAAAATTACACACAGGCATCATATAATGCTTATATATATTCTGTCCAAGTTTTGTCTTGATTGGTCATTATTTGTAAATTTTAGAGTAAAAATAAAGTCAAAACCAGCAAAATAGAGCAGAAAATGGCAATTTTTGGCAATTTCAAGGGCACATAACTCATGCTATAAATTTAAGATCAAGCTGAAAGTTTTACCAAGGCAAGATCTAATAGTCAGCATCATTCTGTCAAAGTTTTGTCTTGTTTAGTCAATATTTATAGTTGCTAGAGTGAAAACAAAGTAAAATAAACAGCCGAAAATTGCAATTCTGTCAATTTCAAAGGCACATAACTCATGATGTAAAATTCAGATCAAGCTGAAAATTTTACCAAGGCAAGATCTTGTAGTCAGCATTACTCTGTCAAGGTTTTGTCTTGATTGTTCAATATTTGTAGATTTTAGAAGAAACTAAAGTTAAAACCTGCTATTTTTGACATTCAAGGGCAGATAACTCGGGGTTATTCTGATTCATTCCATTTTCGTTGAAGGAATCTGAGAGAGGGTCACCCAAGGACCATTCCTGTGAAGTTTGGTTGAAATCCATCCAGTAGTTTTCGAGAAGAAGATTTTTAAAGAAAAAGTTTACGGACGGACAGACGGACGGACGGACACACGCACGCACGACGGACACACCGCCATGACAATAGCCCGCTGGCCTAAAAGGCCAGTAGAGCTAAAAATGATGCAGATGACAATTTTGACAATCTTTGAATTTGGAGTTAGAAAACATTGTGGTTGGTGAAGAAATTGCTTCAATTCAATGCAATTTCTTCATTTTCTACAATGTTTTCCAAAGCATTTAGCCTTACTTCCCAATCCTTTTCTATAAGGTCCTGCTTGGGGAAGGGTTATAAAGAATAACATGTTTCTTCTGAAGGCCATGAAAATTACACTGGTCAAAACTAAAGGCCAAAGCTGACACCTGCAGAAGATGGCAGTAGTTGTATTATATAACATTATGTAAGATTTCTCCCCCCAATTGCTGGTATTTGGTGTGATTCCCAGTAGAGGGAATTTACAACTATAACCCTTTAATCAGTTCAGATCTTTTTTTACACTTCATGTGTGTCTTAAATCCAATTCCAAACAAGATGAAGACCATTATAGATGAATCAAATAAATTAAATAAATTTTTGAAATGGTTTTGATGTCAACATTTAAACACTTTATGAAAACATTGAAAGAAAAGAAGAAAAAGTTAAGCAAATTCTCCTTTCCACTTAATACTTTCAACATAATTACACTCAGAATCTGTTATTTTGACATCAGTCATTTTGTTAACAGCTCCAACTTAATTGAATCTATAATTTTGAGGCTGATCTATTTATTATTTTTCATGCAACTTACCAATTTCGATATCTATTGAGCTTTTTGTTACTGATAACAGTTTTACTTTATAATTTTGAACAATAAAGCTCTTTCCCAAACAAGGCCAGCTTTTGATGTCCCTAAAACATTGAGACAAAAAAAAATGCTGATAACCAGTATTTAGAGGAATCAGCGCAAAACTATTGTACCTACACATTTTTCAGAAATTTAAAATAAAAATTAATTTTGTATTTTCTGAATCTTTAGGGAGGAATACATCATGCGTTCTAATATTAGGATTTGAATCTGTTAAAAAGATATTCAAAATTCAAAGAGTATTTAATCTCTTTAACTTTACCCATTACGCAACAAAAAAAGGCTTGTCCAACTTGAAAGAAGTTGCAGACGACAATTTCAATGTAATTAGATATAAAAATTTCACAACTTTTTGGGTAGAAAACATCGTGGGAAATGAAGAAATCGCTTGTCACAAGCAATTTCTTCAATTTCCACGATGTTTTCCAAAGATCTTTATCTTGTTAGGAGTCAAAAAGGTCTTGTTTGGGAAAGGGCTAACTAGTGCTGTGAGGTAATGGGTTAAGTTCCCTTACTTTAACCCTTTCCCAAACAAGACCTGCTTTTGACGTTCCTGATAGAGTAGGCTTAAAAGAACATTGAGGCAACAGGAGAAAATGCTGATGATCAGCAGTTTGTCCTTTGACCTCAATATTTTCTTGATGATATCATAAACAAATCCAGTCTTCAAATTCAATTTGTCTTCAGGAGCAAATTTTAGAAAATGTAGTTACAAAAGTTTTGCACTACGCTCTCGAATATCTTTTTTTGCTTAAAAAATTTCTGTGCTTTTTGATACATAAGTTTTATCTGTATCAACAAGTGCAGCAGCTTTCTTGGGTAACATCCCAATTGGTCTACTCCCATTTCGTCTACTGTCTTTTTAGTGCCTTGAGTCCCAATTCGTCTACTGTCCCAACTCGTCTACTTTCATGTCAAATCATCAATTAACAACATCAATTTTTGTTTAAAGATATGAATTTAAGTCAATATATTAAAAAATGAAATAAAAATGCAAACATTTTGATAAAAATCATATGGTATCATATTGATATACAAAGTATAGAAGAGTAGACGAAATGGGACTTTTGTCAAAAATAGTAGACGAATTGGGAGTAGACGAATTGGGAGTAGACGAAATGGGATTAAACCCTTTCTTATTGTGTACCACCTTAAAAAAATTGTGTGGCTTAACCCTTTCCAAAACAAGACCTGTCTTTGACGTTCTTAAAAGATTAGGTTTTGGAAAACATTAAGGTAAAAGGAGAAAGTGCTGATAATCAGCACTTTTTCTTTTTGCCTCATTTTTTTTAGCTATTTTGTACACAATTCATTTTTTTAGCAACATACCTTTTGTCTTTAGCAACAGCTTTCAAACTGACCCATCATAAAATTTCTCTGTTTGGGAAAGGGTCAAGTAAATTGTACAATGTAGATGAGAAAACATTGAGTAAAAGGGAGAAAATGCTGATTATCAGCAATTTCTTCTTTTGACTCAAATTTATCAAAGTGTTTTCTAAAGGGGGCATCAAAACTAGGTCTTTGGGAAAGAGTTAAAAGTATGTCTGTGAAGAAACCACACTGTGCATGCAAAGAAGAAAAGTATAGAATCTATCAACTTACAACAACACAGCTTAATCATCCATAAAATCTTTCAATGAACAATCAAACACTTTTCACAAAGATGTGTTCATGTCCCATGTGTGTTTTTTATTTCATCTATAGCTATTTCAACTTATATCACATTTGCTTAATATTGACACAAATATCTTAGAACAAATTTTGCCTGCACTGTGACCAACAACCTTTAGAGACACTCTCCCTTCCAAGTACACCACTTACTAGTGACCCGGCCCCACTAACCAAGAGTGACCCTCACTAACCTTTTACCTTTTCACCCATTTCACACTTTACTCATTTTTTAGCATTAGCTTCATATCATTATCCATATAAATGAGCACATAACTCAGGAAGTAAAATTAGGATCAAGCTGAAATATACACACAATCAAGATCTAACAGTCACCAACAATCTGCACAAGTTTTGTCATCATTTGTCAATAGTCAAAGTTGTTAGGGTGAAAATGTCATTTTTGACATGCAAGGGCAGATAACTCCAAACTTTCTGGTTCAATCAAAATCAATTGAAGGAATCTGAAAGAGGGTCACCTTAGGATCATTCCTGTGAAGTTTGGTTGAAATCCATTCAGTACTTTCTGAGAAGAAGATTTTTAAAGAAAAATGTTGACGACCGGACGCACGCACGCACGCACGCACGCACGCACGCACGACGGACACAGCGCCATGACAATAGCTCGCTGGCCTGAAAGGCCAGTGGAGCTAAAAATGTCAAGTAAAATGCTGTACATCACTGTGTTGTGTTCAATATCAAAATAGTTTTAACACAAGCTCAATAACCGCACTATACATTATCTTGTATCCCATAAATGAAGAGTCCATCTTTTATCCCTTTCCCAAACGTCATAATTTTAGGGTGATCCGCTTCAAAAATTGCCACAAATGACAAAATGGATGTTGTTTAAGATAGGATTTGTGTAAAATATGGCTCAGAAAATATTGAGACAAAAGGAGAAACTGCTGGTTATCAGCAGTTTCTTCTTTTGGTTCAATGTTTTCCCAAGCCTTTATTTCTATTAGGGACATCAAAACCATGTCTTGTTTGGGAAAGGGTTATTTCCTATCATAGCTACAGATAGGAGGCTGTGATGGCTATTCAACACCAAATGATCATCAAACCCTATGTTGTGGTTACTCATTTGAATCATCATGTTTAGATTTAACCCATTACTGTACAGTGATGCCTTTTGACTCCCTCACAGCAAATGGCTTGAAAAAAAACATGTGGAAAATGAAGAAATTACTTGTGACAAGCAATTTCTTCATTTTCCACAATGTTTTCTTACCCAAAACGGAAAGATATTTAAATTTTCATCAACTTGAAATTGTCATCTGCAGCATGTCTGAATTTGGAGAAGTCTATAATTTTGCCGTCAGGTAATGGGTTAAGTTACCACAACATAAGGTTTTGATTTGAAATAGATGAATCAGATTGTCTTCACTCCCTCTTATCTGTTGCTCTGTCCAATAATCAATTTTGATAGAGAAATCAAAGTGGGGTTAATCATGTGGTGCAACAATTTCAGAAAATCTTCAGTAATTTTGTTAATATGGGACCGATTTAAATTCGGTTTGAAACAGAAGTTGGAAAGACGTCACGCATTAGATGAATTTCTTATATTTTTTTAAAATCAACTGATAAAAAAGTTATTGAAGATAAACCAAAATTTTGGTTTATCTTCAATAACTTTTTTATCAGTTGATTTTTCAAAAATCTACTATGTCCAGGTTATTCCTGACATTTTTTCCGCCTTCTCTGCTTCAAACCGAATTCAAATTGGTCAAGTATTAACAAAGTTATTAAAAATTATCGGAAATTATAAGTCACGTGATTATACACCGTGGTTATGCTCCCTGAATAAGTGTGCAGAAGCTGATCTGGATCAACGTTGGTATCCAATTCCATGATAAGAAAGAATTCTGTAAAGAAATTACATAAAGTGTTAAGTCCCCATGCTGCAAAATACTGCGGTGGTGGCTCTAGGAATCTTCATGGTAAAAGGAACCTAGAATTGTAGTTATAAACAATATTACAAGACTTAATCTAACAATCTATTCTTTAACCCATTCTACCAAATACACCCTACAAGATAAAGGCTTTGGAAAAGATTACGGGAGAAATTTATTGTGACTATCAATTTCCTTCATTTCTATGATTTCTTACTAGAAATACCGCATTTTTGAATCTGTACTCGTCTAAACTTTCGCCGTTTGGGAAAGGGATAAATAAGAGACAAACCAATGGATAGAACACCGGTAAATTCCATCCACTAGTTTGTCTTAAATGCATCTATGGGGGATCCCTCAATATTCCACATATGCATTGTTCTTAACCATTTCCCAAACGGCAAAGTTTTGCACGGTCCCAATTTTTCTTTTGTCCTAAAGATTTCCAAAATTGTGTATAAGAAACATCAAAACAAGGTTTTGTTTAGAAGGGGTTAAACAAGATTAAATGTTTCAAATAAAAACCTGATGTTGTCGATTCTCAATGGAATTGTCTAATCAAGACGATACAAATGGTTACCCACAACATAGGGTTTGGATTCAAAATAAAATATATAAATAAAATATATAGAATGTCTTCATCCCCTTATATATCTGCTGCTCTGCATTCAGTAAAACTGCTCACAAATTTATTCCTGAAAAGCAAAAATCTACCCTTAAAAACTGTTAGTAAGATCTATATAACAAAATAATGCTTATGAGCAAAGTTAAAGATGGACCAACCTAAAGAGTATGAAACGCAACATAGGATGTACAGCATTACCATATTTTTTAACAAGAGCTGTCCGAAGACAGCATGCTCGACTTTCTAAGTGCTTAGTATAAAGGGGGCATAACTCCAAATATAGTGGAGCCAGGGTCATGGGCCCTGGTAGTAAGGTAGAGGGTGTGATGGTGAATAAGTATTCCAAGTTTGGGTTGAATCCCTTTGATAGTATGGAAGTTATTGATGTTTGAAAAAACTTTAACCTTTGTTGCAACGCCGACGCCGACGCCCGGGTGACAGTATAAGCTCTCATTTTCTTCGAAAAGTCGAGCTAAAAAGTAAGTCAAACATCAAGGTCAAAGGGTCAGTTGTTATATTCCAAAAAGAAAGGTCTTGGTAGGTGTCCACGTGTGAAAAATCAAGACTATCAAACAACAGAAGCCTGGTTAATTTTTTGTAATGTAAGGTCAATGTCATAAGGTGAAAGATCATGGTCCCAAATAAATAGCAGAAAAGTGATCCATGCGTGAAATATGAAGGCTCGATATATAATACAACTTAAGCTTTCACCTACACGGTGGATAATCACGTAATTCAATATTTTCAGAAAATCTTCAATAATTTTGTAAATACTGAACCGATTTGAATTCAGTTTGAAGCAGAGAATGTGGACAGACGTCTTGCATTAGATGGACGTGGTTGATTTTTCAAAAATCAACTGATTAAAAAGTTATTGAAGATAAACCAAAATTTTGGTTTATCTTCAATAACTTTTATCAGTTGATTTTTCAAAATTCAAACACGTCAAGCTTATTCCTTGCATTTTCCCACCTTCTCTGCTTCAAACCAAATTCAAATTGGTCAAGTATTAAAAACGATATTGAAGATTATTGAAGATTCTGAGTTGTGTGATTATACACCGTGATCTATGTAACCAACAAAGTAGATGCCCAAGACCAGGGTTGTGACATGTTGAATCCTTGGAAATTACCCTTTTCCAAACGGCAAGATTTTAGGGTGATCCTCTTCAAAAACTGCCACAAATGACAGAATGGAAGTTATTAAAGGTAGAATTTGTGTAAAATATGGCATAGAAAATATTGAGACAAAAGGAGAAACTGCTGGTTATCAGCAGTTTCTTCTTTTGTTTTCATGTTTTCCCAAGCCTTTTCTATTAGGGACGTCAAAACCAAGTTTTGTTTGGGAAAGGGTTAAGTCCCTGATCAATAAAACAGTATCAGCTCAAAATATTATACCAGTGTTTTCTATTTGTGACATCAAAACTAGGTCTTGTTCAGAAAAGAGTTGACCCTTTCCTAAACAAGACCAGGTATTGATATCCAAATCAGAATAGGCTCGCGAAAATAATGAGCTAAAAGAAGACAATGCTGATAACCAGCATTTTCTTCTTTTGCCTAGATATATTTTCTGGGTTCTAATGTACAAATACTCAACATTAATTGATCATCTGCAGCAGGTTTCAAATCAGCATTTTCTCCTTTTGCCTCAATATTTTCCCAATGAGATAAACAAAAAAAAGAAAAAGCTGATGAACAGCATTTTCTCTTTTTGCCTCAATATTTTCCGAGTTATTTTGTACACATAATGGTAAGTTCATTAACATCCATTTTGTAGTCTGAAGTAGCTAAAAAATTCAAATTGCAGCACCCTAAAATTATGCTGTTTTGTAATGGTTGACCCTTTCCCAAACGACAATTTTAGGGTGATCCACTACAAAAAAAGTGCCAAAAATGACAAAATGAGTGTTGATAAAGATTGGATTTGTGTAAAATATGGCACAGAAAATATTGAGACAAAAGGAGAAACTGCTGGTTATCAGCAGTTTCTTCTTTTGTTTCAATGTTTTCCCAATCCTTTTCAATTATGGATGTCAAAACCTGGTCTTGTTTGGGAAAGGGTTAAACCCTATGTTGGTGGTACTCATTTGAATTGTCTCAAGACATTTCTAATGAGTATCCCCAATATAGTTTTTCTAAATCCAATGTTGTTGGTACTAAATAAAATCCTCTCAATATGATTCTAATGAGTACCCACAATATAGGATTTGATGAACAATCTGTGAAATAATTCATTTTGATAAGTCATCTCCCTTCTTATCCACCGTGTATGATCACATGACTGAATTTCCGATAATTTTCAATATCTTTTTAATACTTGACCAATTTTAATTCGTTTTGAAGCAGAGAATGTGGGAAATGCCAGGAATAAGCTGAACGTGTTGGATTTTTGAAAAATAAACTGATAAAAAAGTTATTGAAGATAAACCAAAATTTTGGTTTATCTTCAAACTTTTTTATCAGTTGACTTTTCAAAAATCGACCACGTCCATCTAATACATGACGTCTGTCCACATTCTCTGCTTCAAACTGAATTCAAATCGGGTCCAGTAATTACAAAATCATTGAAGATTTTCTGAAAATAATGTATCGCGTGATTTTCCACAGTGTTATCTGTTGCTCTGGTTTTATGTTGATGACGCTTGCACGATTCCCCGGCAGTCCAGTCTTTCGGACAAGACTTCAAACTGAGGTCCATATTCTTATGGTTGAGTGGGACATAAAACTCAATTTGATCCAATCCATTTTGTAGATTTCTGTTCATATTGTCAATTTTGATCAAAATAAAGTCTGGCTCCACATCTCTCGGAAATAGTTCCTGGAATCGAGATGGCCTAGTCCACGGTTTCTATCATCTCTGTTGATGGTTGTCTGAAATTATAAATGTGACCGGTCACGCTAAAAGGGACCTTATCCAAACTCCAAAAATCCAAATTTTGACAAACTTTTCAGACCTAGCACAGGTCAACCAGACCCCGTATGCAAAAAATGAATATAATATTGTAAGATAGGGGAAACATTCCAGATTTAGAAAATTACAACAAAAGAGAATAGTGTCAACCCTATTCTGGCTCCGCGAACTGCGCAGACTGACTAGGGTCGATATTTGTCACACTTCCAATAAGGTCCCTTGGACAAAATGCATATAAAGCTACCTATTTTTTGTAAAATTTATACAGTAGAACTGTCAAAAGGAGTCTTGCTTCGATTTTACAGGTATGAGTATATTGATAAATCAATGGTACTGTTAGAACGTCATGTAATTACAGCTAAGAGCTTAAATCAAGTTCTAGATTGATTTTAGGTATATGACCCATCATTAAAAACACCACTTTCTAGTTATACGAAATGCATCAAATTACACACACTTGTAAATACACTTCACATAAGATGATTCACCGTGCCGGATTTCAAGATTATGCTTCAAGAAAATAATCTACAAATATTATTTTACTCTATATTCATATACAAGGGAGGTAATTTTGAACATTTTGTCAAATATTTCCAGAAAAATGCATTAATTCAAAATTCTAAACCATTCAAAATCCTTATGTTTGTATTTGGAATGGAAATGTAACAGTTTAAGAATTATTGGCACTTTTCAAATTTCACCTCTGGCTCTTTTGTGCTAATGATGGGTCATATACCTTAATGGGGCTTTACGCCCTTTTCAACTGTTATGTTCATATTGCAGTGACTGGAGCACCTTGTAAACATGTATTTGTCGTTTCTCATACCAGTACTACCACAACATCCTAACTGCGCCTCCAGCTGCTCACCAACATTGGTTAACAATTATCAAACCATTGGTGGGAAACATTTTTGTCAGAAAGGACATTTGATGTTACCTGGGATCACACCTGGGACCTCAAGCTAAAGGCAGATGCACTATGAACTGCGCTATGGCCACGGCTTATTGGGCTTAGGTTTACACAGAAGAAATACTATTGTTAGTTTGAAATTACAACAAGTTTTACTTGATTAAATTGTTCCCTAAAAAATGTGTTTTGATATCTCTCATAGAAAAGTCTAGCTGGCAAAGCATTAAGGCACAAAGCAAAAATCATTGTATCATCATTTTGTATTTACTTTTACATCAACATTTTCTGTGAGATATTGCATTCAAATCATATTTCATTCACATCAATTTAGTTGTCTTCAGCAGCTTTCAAAATGGACTAGTCAAAACGTCATCCAGATAATGAGTGCCAAACTGTACTTACTTGTTGTCTCCGGCATATTGGATCTTTATCACATCTTCGAGACCAGCTGATCGTAACCGAGTCTATTATTGTCCTTTTGAATCGATCATTTGGTGTCCAGCATATTGGATCTTTATGACATCTTCGAGACTAGCTGATCTTCAATCAAGTCTTATCGCCCTTTTGAATCGATCATTTTGTCTCAGGCATATTGGACCTTTATCACATCTTCGAGACCAGTTGATCTTAACAGAGTCTATTATTGCCCTTCTTTCCAATCAATTTCACCTCTGCAAGCAAAGCATAGAAAACAATTGCTATTTGTAATTGTCGAATTGCAAGAGAGCAACAAGTAAGAGCGGTTAAAGACATTCCAACTTTGTCATAAGAATTCAAAACCATATGTTGTGGGGAAACATTTACTGATGTTTTGCTTTTTGAAAAGTTTTGAGTCCAAGACCCACATTGATACTGATGCTATCGAAGCTAAAATTCTAAATATCCACTGGTTTGTTGCCAATACACAAATTCACTGAATTCCGGCAACATAAAATCTAACGGATGTCAATATCAATGTGAAAGAAAAGATGTGTGATGTGGACTATAATATGTGAAAATTGCACATAAGTATCAGCATTTTTTTGTCATTCAGTTAAATTGAGATGGCTAGATTTTAGTTTCAGTTCAAACAACACCCAACTGCTAACCCTAGTACACAATTCTTTGGTGGTTTATCCATTGGTAAGAGACAAGTGACTTCAAATCCATGCAGAGTGTGAATACTGCATTTTTATGCTCCCCAAAAAATTTCAGGGGGGGAGCAAAACGAGGGGTCAATGCAACACTATTGTAAGTGCCTATATAAATATAGGCACTTACAATAGTGTTGCGCTGACCCCTCGATATAGTCGCCAAGCTGTCCGTTCGTCTGTCCATCCACAGCCATATCTCAGCAACCCTTGGAACAAATTCAATGAAACTTCACATGTGAACTC
Source organism: Fragum sueziense (assembly GCA_963680895.1). Classification (NCBI taxonomy): domain Eukaryota; kingdom Metazoa; phylum Mollusca; class Bivalvia; order Cardiida; family Cardiidae; genus Fragum; species Fragum sueziense. The sequence goes on along the minus strand of OY804600.1, from coordinate 30,479,384 downwards.
CCTTGGATAATCCCTAGCAAGCCTATTCTTCGTTTTCCTAATTTGAGGCTGCATCATGGAAAAAGGGGCCTTAATGTAAAAATGAGATTTTCTCTAATTTCTCTTCATCTAATGGGCAGAATTTAATGAAATTTTGTGCTTATGTGATAAGTGAGATGTCCTAGACTATATTCTATAAAGAATGTGTGTACAAAAAATCTGTCATGGGAAAAGGGGGCTTAATGTATGATAGTTTTTATTTTGTGACAAACACTTATTCGGGGAGCATAATCCGTCTATGACGGCTCTTGTTTTTTTTAGACATGACAGACTTAATCATGACACTTTTTCCGAACTCAAACAACCAAAACACCAGCGTATGAATTTGGGATGGGAACAACCAATATACACTCATTTACATTTGGGATGCAATCATCACTTTACCAGCGTACGAATTTCAAATGGGATCAACCAATATATAACTTGATACATGACCTGGCAGAGCAGCCCATGCTAATCGAGTGAGATGCTCTGCCAGGTCATTAATCATGAGCTATACCAGAGAATGAATTTCAGATGTCAACAACCAATATACCAGCGTATAAATTTCAGAAGCGAAGAACGAATTTACCCGCTTATGAATTTCCGAAGCCAATAACAGTATACCAGCATATGAATTTTTGATGCAAATAATATACCAGTGTATAAATTTCGAATGCAAATTAACCCTTTCCCCAAAAAGACCTGGTTTTGACGTCCCTAATATATATGGCTTGGGAAAACAATGAGACAAAACAAGAAACTGCTGATAACCAGCAAATTCTCCTTTTGTCTCAATATTTTCTTGGCTATTTTGTACATAATTCCTTTCTTTAGCAACATTCTTTCTATCCTCTGCAGCAGCTTTCATATCCAACCAACCTAAAATTTTGTCAATTGGGAAAGTGTTAAACAATAATATACCAGTTTAAATATTTCAGACGCAAGCAATGAAATACCCACGCAGTGTTCTCCCAAGCCCAATAAGCTGTATCGGCCCCACTACAGCTTCATGGAAATCAGTGTAATGCCACTACAGCTTCAAAATTACCCCACAGCTTATTTTCTTCAAAATGGTCATCAAAGAGAGACATTTAGAGGTATTTCATTTCAAAAACTGATTAATAATGCATTCTTATAAACCAAAATGTAAAAATTAAGTATAGAAAACATTATGGGAAAAGAAGAAATTGCTCAAATTGAGCAATTTCTTCTTTTCCCATATGCTTTTATTCGCAATTATTTGCATGAACACAATGTGTTTCAAGGTTTACCAATGCCACTACAGCTTAAAAATATTCTGCCGAGACTCCTGCCATGTATCAAGTCAGAGAGAATGCCAAAAAGGAAACATCTTGTTCTGTATTTGAGCAAGTTAAGTTCCTGTTATATTTAGTGAAGTGTTAGTGTAATTGTTAAGTGTAATTAAAGTGAATACATATCTTTAGTACCATTAGACACTCAAATACAGAATGTTATTTGAATCCTTTTTGCCAATGTATGCTTTGATAATTTCATATTTTACATAATTTCACTAATTTCAGGGCCATATAGCAACGATGTATAAAGTTCGGAAATGAACGTTATCATCGGTCACTTTAAAAATCCATCTAACTCGAGCTGTACTTACGACATTTTTAAACATAGCCAATGATATTCGAACATTAAATGTTCATTGTTGAGCAGATGAGATTGGCGTAACTACCAACAGAATAATCGATAGGAAAGCCCACAACTTGTTAACTGCCTATAAAAATATTTTAAACTTACAATGGTTTTGCACTGACCAAGTAATTTACCCCTAACTTGACTAGATCTACTGATGCCAACAGAACCCTTAATAAGAAATGAGCGGAAAAATATTGACTCTTTAAAATAACAAGAGCTGTCCGAAGACAGCGCACTCGACTTTGTAAGTTGCTTAGTGTAAAGGGGACATAACTCCAAATACAGTGGAGCTAGGGTCATGGGCCCTGGTAGTAAGGTAGAGGGTATGATGGTGAATAAGTATTCCAAGTTTGGGTTGAATCCCTTTGATAGTATGGAAGTCATTGATGTTTGAAAAAACTTCAACCTTTGTTGCAGCGCCGAGGCCAACGACGACGCCAACGCCCGGGTGACAGTATAAGCTCTCATTTTCTTCAAAAAATCGAGCTAAAAATGAAAAGTTTTATAGCTCTGTCGGTAATAATGAAATTGATCTAACATTAAGTCATTTGTCTCACAAATGAATGAACCATTTACAAATTATGTATGAGGATAAAAATGCCAGAAACACATGGTCAGGCGAACCAGCCTCCGAAAAAACAAGAGGCGTCATAGACCTATTATGTTCCCCAAATAAGTGTTTGTCACAAAAAAAAACTATTATACATTAAGCCCCCTTTTCCCATGACATATATTTTGTACACACATTATTTATCAAATAATTATGGTCTAGAACATCCTATTTATCACATGAGTACAAAATTTCACTATATTCTGCCGATTAGATGAAGAGAAATAAGAGAAAAACTAATTTTACACTAAGGCCCCTTTTTCCATGACATAGCCTAAAATTAAGAAACGGAGAAAATACTCCCTAGGGATTATCCCAGGGAGTTCACATGTGAAGTTTCATTGAATTTGGTCCAAGGGTTACAGAGATCTGGCTGTGGACAGACACACGCATGGACAGACACACTGACGGACAGACAGCGTGGTGACTATAATCACTATATGCTCCCCCGAAATTTTTTCTTGGAGCATAAAAAGTGAAAAATAAATTTCAAACAATAGAATTCAAATGATGTAATACTACTCCAATTTGTTTTATATGCATAGATTTCAATGGTATTTCGAAGATCAGCCAAAACTTCTATCAGCTGCTAAGCTCAGACCCTGTTTTAAAACCTTATACAAAAGACAAGAGTGGCAATTGATCAAAGCAGCAACCCATAATAAAAATTTTGAGTCAAAAACCTAAGTTACTAAGGAGCTCTATGCAGCACAACCAATAGGGATCAACTATAACCCATTACCAGACGGCAAAAAATTAGACTGATCCAATTTGAAAGATGCTGCAGACGACGAAAATGATGATAATGAAGACATAATTTGTGTAAAATATGGCACAGAAAATATTGAGACAAAAGGAGAAACTGCTGGTAATCAGCAGTTTCTTCTTTTGTTTCAATGTTTTCCCAAGCCTGTTCAATTAGGGACGTCAAAACCAGGTCTTGTTTGGGAAAGGGTTAAGTTAACAGTGAGGCAAACAATAGTATTTTGTCGGTTGTAAAACCTCACAACTACAGCTTGAGTCAAGCTGTAGTTACAAGACTTTATAATAGGCGATTTATCAATATATATAACCATAAACCCAGTCTATTTTTAGCATAATATTCATTGCTTATCACAGACTTTCAATGCCAACTTGACATGTTTGTGTTCAATATACATGTACCATAGAAAGTAGCAAGACAAGGTGATAAAAATTAATGATCCATGTCAACTTTAGCACTAACATTTTCCTATTTCTCCTTTCAGAACATCAAAATCAGGACTAGTTTTGGAAATAGGAAGGAATGTGAATTAACCCTTTCCCAAACAAGACCTGGTTTTGATGTCCCTGTTAGAAAATACTTGGGAAAACATCGAGGCAAAATATGAAACTGCTGATAACCAGCAGTTTCTCCTTTGCCTCAATATTTTCTGTGCTGTATTGTACACAAACCCAGTCTTTATCAAAATCTGTTTTGTCGTTTGCAGCAGCTTTCAAATTGGTCCACCCTAAAATTGTCGTTTGGGAATGGGTTCAATCAAAATAGAAAAATATACTTATATTATTATTCTAAATATCCCTTGTTGACTTGTTTGTACATCATCTTCTTGTCTACATGCAGGCAAATCTCATATCCTGAAAGGGATGGTCATAAAATAAAATACATGAGACAAACAAGAACATGGTAATGATCAGATTTTTTGTAGGAACCACATCTCAAACAAAACCAGAGGTGCGTTCTTTAGAGCGAGATTTCTTGAGATATCTTGAGATTTCTTCAGATATTTTAGGATAAAGCGTTCTTTAGAGCAAGATTTTTAAGACGCTCAATGGGAGGCCCCATTACCCGATACTTCGTGCGGAACTTCTCGGTTCCGAACGCTCCATAATTTATAAACCGCGGTGTTCCAAATGCTCCATATTTTATACAAATGACATCATGATGACGTCATTTGTATAAATATGGAGCATTCGGAACAGCTGGGTTAAAGTCTCGGTCTTAAAAACGCTTTATCAAAAACATCTTAAGAAATCTTAAACAAGAGCCGTCACAGACGGATTATGCTCCCCGAATAAGTGTTTGTCACAAAATAAAAACTATCATACATGAAGCCCCCTTTTCCCATGACAGCTTTATTGTACACACATTATTTCGTCCCTTGACAGCCAGAAGTGGCTATCAGCAGTTAAATTTTAACTGCTGATAGCCACTTCTGGCTGTCAAGGGACGATTTATAGAATATGGTCTAGAACATCCTATTTATTACATGAGCACAAAATTTCATTAAATTCTGCCCATTAGATGAAGAGAAATAAGAGAAAAACTAATTTTTACACTAAGGCCCCTTTTTCCATGACGCAGCCTTAAATTTACAAACGGAGAAAAAGGTCCCTAGGTATTGACCCAGGGAGTTCACATGTGAAGTTTCATTGAATTTGGTCCAAGGGTTGCGGAGATATGGCTGTGGACGGACGGACGGACACACAGACAGACACACGGACGGACGGACAGCGTGGCGACTATATGCTCCCCCGAAATTTTTTTGGGGAGCATAAAAATCTCGCTCTAAAGAACGCGGCTCTGGTTTAGACATACCTGGCAGAAAAATTGCAATAAAAAGAATGCTGATAACAAGCATTTTCTCCTGTTGTGTCAAAGGTTTCTGTACTGTGTTGTACAATTAACCTGCAGTGTGTAATGACATTAGGCAGGCACAAACACACTTGATGCCGAACAAGCCATATTATTTGGACCTATTTCCTATATTATTGTTGTGACAAATGATTACTTTTATATTTTACATGGTTAAGAGGCTTATCAAAGAACTCTTACATTAAAGCAGTATTGATTTTCAAAATTCAAAGACACTTGATACAGAATGAAATAATACATCTTATTCAAGCAACTAGTGGTTTGGCCTGTAAACATAATGTGTAATGACATTAAAGCAGGCACAAACACACTTGATACCGAACAAGCCATATTATTTGGACCTATTTCCTATATTATTGTTGTGACAAATGATTACTTTTATATTTTACATGGTTAAGAGGCTTATCAAAGAACTCTTACATTCAAGCAGTATTGATTTTCAGCAGTCAAAGACACTTGATACAGAATGAAATAATACATCATATTCGAGCAACTAGTGGATTGACCAGTGAACATATTGTACATTTAACCCGTGTGTGTAATGACATTGGGCAGGCACAAAATACAATTGGTAAAGAATTTAACTTTTGATTAAAGCCCACAAAACTGAATTATGAAAGGAAAAGAAACTTTCAAACTTACATGACATCCTGTTTGGCTTGAAATTTTAGTTGGTTCGAGTTGCACATAAAAAGTCATCAGATCCAAACTAAACTTGATGCCTGAAATGTATTCAAAACAAAACGACAGAACAAACCATTGCAATAAATGAACAAGATATACCAATATCGCATAATAGTGACAAAATACAGGCCATTTTAATCTTTATTCATATCATCCTATTTTCCAGACAAACAAAACTAAATATTTAAGGACAAAAATTTAAAATGTGGTATTTGTTGTGATAAATGTTTTTAAATTCTACCTGATTAAGTGACTTATCAAAGAACTATTTTACATTAGAACAGTATTGATTTTGATCAGTTAAAAACACTAATGAAACAAAATGAAATAATACATCTTATTCAAGCAACTTGTGGTTTGGCCTGTTAACATAATGTGTAATGACATTAGGCAGGCACAAACACACTTGATACCAAACAAGCCATATTATTTAGACCTATCTCTTATATTATTGTTGTGACAAATGATTAATTTTATATTCGAGAGTTTGAAATGGATTATCAAAGAACTATTTTACATTAAAGCAGTATTGATTTTGGTCAGTTAAAAACACTAATGAAACAGAATGAAATAATACATCTTATTCAAGCAACTAGTGGTTTGGCCTGTAAACATAATGTGTAATGACATTAAAGCAGGCACAAACACACTTGATACCGAACAAGCCATATTATTTAGACCTATCTCTTATATTATTGTTGTGACAAATGATTAATTTTATATTCGAGAGTTTGAAATGGATTATCAAAGAACTATTTTACATTAAAGCAGTATTGATTTTGGTCAGTTAAAAACACTAATGAAACAGAATGAAACAAGAGATGTTTGTAAAACATATATGCCCCCTCAAGGGCCTACATTTGATGTAGGTCAAAGTCCAAGGTCAAGTTAACAAGGTCCAAGGTCATGGTCAAATATGAAAGGTCTTGGTAGGAGGTGTCTATGTGTGAAATATTAAAGCTGTATATGTAAAAGTAAAATGAAACATAGGCCAGTTAAAGTTTTTAAAAGTAGGCCAAATGCCAAGGTCAAGGTCATGGTCAAATGTGAAAGGTCTTGGTTGGAGGTGTCCATGTGTGAAATATCAAGGCTGTAGGTGTAAAAGGACATGATATATATGCTTGGTTTCAGTCTTTTTAAAAGTAGGTCAAACTCCAAGGTAAAGGTTGCAATATTCAAGGTCATGGTCAAATGTGAAAGGTCTTGGTAGGAGGTGTCTATGTGTGAAATATCAAGGCTGTATGTGTAATAGGACATAAGATAAAGGCTAGGTTAGATATTTCTAAAAGTAGGTCAAACTCCAAGGTCAAGGTCCAAGGTCATGGTCAAAGTGAAATATCTTGGTTGGAAGTGACCATGTGTGAAATATCAAGGCTGTATATGTAAAATGACATGAAATATAGGCCAGGTTAATGTATTATAAAAGTAGGTCAAACACCAAGGTCAAGGTCACAAGGTCCAAGGTCATGGTCAAATGTGAAAGGTCTTGGTCGTAGGTGTCCATGTGTCAAATATCAAGGCTGTATGTGTAAAAGGACATGATATATCAGGTAGGTTAAAGTTCTTTTTAAAGTAGGTCAAAGTCCAAGGTCAAGGTCACAAGGTCCAAGGTCATGGTCAAATGTGAAACGTCTTGGTAAGATGTGTCCATGTGTGAAATACCAAGGCTGTATGTGTAATAGCACATAAGATATAGGCCCAGTTTATTTTTTTTAAAAGTAGGTCAAACTCCAAGGTCAAGGCCACATGGTCCAAGGTCATAGTCGTATGTGATAGGTCTAAGTCGGAGGTTTCCATTTGTCAAATATCAAGGCTGTATGTGTAAATGGACATGATATATCGGCCAGGTTAAAGTTTTTTTTAAAAGTAGGTCAAACTCCAAGGTCAAGGTCACAAAGTCCAAGGTCATGGTCAATTGTGAAAGGTCTTGGTAAGATGTGTCCATGTGTGAAATATCAAGGCTGTATTTGTAAAAGGTCATGAGATATATGCCGGGTTTAATTTTTTTTAAAGTAGGTCAAACTCCAAGGTCAAGGTCACAAGGTCCAAGGTCATGGTTAAATGTGAACGATGTTGATAGGAGGTATCTATGTGTGAGATATCAAGGCTGTATGTGTAAAAGGACACGAGATATAGGCAAGGTTAAGAATTAAGTGTAAAAATCAACAAAGGGCAATAACTCCAAGAATTTGATTGGCAGAGTTACGGTTCTTGTGCACTGCACCTCTCCATAATGAAATCTATTCACCTGTAAAGTTTCATGATTCTACCTTACATATTTTTTGAGTTGTGCTCCGGACAAGAATCAAGTTATAAAATCAACAAAGGGCAATAACTCACAAAAGTTGATCAGCAGAGTTACGGTTCTTGTGCACTGCACCTCTCCATAATGAGATCTATCCACCTGTAAAGTTTCATAATTCTACCTTACATACTTTTTGAGTTATGCACCGGACAATAATCAAGTTTGAAAATCAACAAAGGGCAATAACCCAAAAGATATGATCAGCAGAGTTACGGTTCTTGTGCACTGCACCTCTCCATAATGAGATCTATCCACCTGTAAAGTTTCATTATTCTACCTAACATAGTTTTTGAGTTATGCTCCGGACAAGAATCAAGTTATAAAATCAACAAAGGGCAATAACTCAAAAAATTTGATCAGCAGAGTTACGGTTCTTGTGCACTGCACCTCTCCATAATGAGATCTATCCACCTGTAAAGTTTCATGATTGTACCTTACATACTTTTTGAGTTATGCTCCGGACAAGAATCAAGTTATAAAATCAACAAAGGGCAATAACTCAAAAAAAATGATCGGCAGAGTTACGGTTCTTGTGCACTGCACCTCTCCATAATGAGATCTATCCACCTATGAAGTTTCATGACTCTACCTTGAATACTTTTTGAGTTATGCTCCGGACAAGGTTTGGTCTACGGACAGACCGACCGACCGACCGACCGACCGACCGACCGACCTTCCGACCGACCGACCGACCGACCGACCGACCGACCGACACTTGCAAAACAATATACCCCCATTTTCTTCGAAAGGGGGCATAATAATACATCTTATTCAAGCAACTTGTGGTTTGGCCTGTAAACATAATGTGTAATGACACTAAAGCAGGCACAAACACACTTGATACCAAACAAGCCATATTATTTAGACCTATCTCTTATATTATTGTTGTGACAAATGATTAATTTTATATTCGAGTGTTTGAAATGGATTATCAAAGAACTATTTTACATTAAAGCAGTATTGATTTTGATCAGTTAAAAACACTAATGAAACAGAATGAAATAATACATCTTATTCAAGCAACTAGTGGTTTGGCCTGTAAACATAATGTGTAATGACATTAGGCAGGCATAAACACACTTGATACCGAACAAGCCATATTATTTAGACCTATCTCTTATATTATTGTTGTGACAAATGATTAATTTTATATTCGAGAGTTTGAAATGGATTATCAAAGAACTATTTTACATTAAAGCAGTATTGATTTTGATCAGTTAAAAACACTAATGAAACAGAATGAAATAATACATCTTATTCAAGCAACTAGTGGTTTGGCCTGTAAACATAAAGTGTAATGACATTAAAGCAGGCACAAACACACTTGATACCGAACAAGCCATATTATTTAGACCTATCTCTTATATTATTGTTGTGACAAATGATTAATTTTATATTCAAGAGTTTGAAATGGATTATCAAAGAACTATTTTACATTAAAGCAGTATTGATTTTGATCATTTAAAAACACTAATGAAACAGAATGAAATAATACATCTTATTCAAGCAACTAGTGGTTTGGCCTGTTAACATAATGTGTAATGACATTAGGCAGGCACAAACACACTTGATACCAAACAAGCCATATTATTTAGACCTATCCCTTATATTATTGTTGTGACAAATGATTAATTTTATATTCAAGAGTTTGAAATGGATTATCAAAGAACTATTTTACATTAAAGCAGTATTGATTTTGATCAGATAAAAACACTAATGAAACAGAATGAAATAATACATCTTATTCAAGCAACTAGTGGTTTGGCCTGTAAACATAATGTGTAATGACATTAAAGCAGGCACAAACACACTTGATACCGAACAAGCCATATTATTTAGACCTATCTCTTATATTATTGTTGTGACAAATGATTAATTTTATATTCAAGAGTTTGAAATGGATTATTAAAGAACTATTTTACATTAAAGCAGTATTGATTTTGATCAGTTAAAAACACTAATGAAACAGAATGAAATAATACCTCTTATTCAAGCAACTAGTGGTTTGGCCTGTAAACATAATGTGTAATGACATTAAAGCAGGCACAAACACACTTGATACCAAACAAGCCATATTATTTAGACCTATCCCTTATATTATTGTTGTGACAAATGATTAATTTTATATTCGAGAGTTTGAAATGGATTATTATAGAACTATTTTACATTAAAGCAGTATTGATTTTGATCAGTTAAAAACACTAATGAAACAGAATGAAATAATACCTCTTATTCAAGCAACTAGTGGTTTGGCCTGTAAACATAATGTGTAATGACATTAGGCAGGCACAAACACACTTGATACCGAACAAGCCATATTATTTAGACCTATCTCTTATATTATTGTTGTGACAAATGATTAATTTTATATTCGAGAGTTTGAAATGGATTATCAAAGAACTATTTTACATTAAAGCAGTATTGATTTTGATCAGTTAAAAACACTAATGAAACAGAATGAAATAATACATCTTATTCAAGCAACTAGTGGTTTGGCCTGTAAACATAATGTGTAATGACATTAGGCAGGCACAAACACACTTGATACCGAACAAGCCATATTATTTAGACCTATCTCTTATATTATTGTTGTGACAAATGATTAATTTTATATTCGAGAGTTTGAAATGGATTATCAAAGAACTATTTTACATTAAAGCAGTATTGATTTTGATCAGTTAAAAACACTAATGAAACAGAATGAAATAATACCTCTTATTCAAGCAACTAGTGGTTTGGCCTGTAAACATAATGTGTAATGACATTAAAGCAGGCACAAACACACTTGATACCGAACAAGCCATATTATTTAGACCTATCTCTTATATTATTGTTGTGACAAATGATTAATTTTATATTCGAGAGTTTGAAATGGATTATCAAAGAACTATTTTACATTAAAGCAGTATTGATTTTGATCAGTTAAAAACACTAACGAAACAGAATGAAATAATACATTTTATTCGAGCAACTAGTGGTTTGGCCTGTAAACATAATGTGTAATGACATTAGGCAGGCACAAACACACTTGATACCAAACAAGCCATATTATTTAGACCTATCTCTTATATTATTGTTGTGACAAATGATTAATTTTATATTCGAGAGTTTGAAATGGATTATCAAAGAACTATTTTACATTAAAGCAGTATTAATTTTGATCAGTTAAAAACACTAATGAAACAGAATGAAATAATACATCTTATTCAAGAAACTAGTGGTTTGGCCTGTAAACATAATGTGTAATGACATTAAAGCAGGCACAAACACACTTGATACCGAACAAGCCATATTATTTAGACCTATCTCTTATATTATTGTTGTGACAAATGATTAATTTTATATTCGAGAGTTTGAAATGGATTATCAAAGAACTATTTTACATTAAAGCAGTATTGATTTTGATCAGTTAAAAACACTAATGAAACAGAATGAAATAATACATCTTATTCAAGCAACTAGTGGTTTGGCCTGTAAACATAATGTGTAATGACATTAAAGCAGGCACAAACACACTTGATACCGAACAAGCCATATTATTTAGACCTATCTCTTATATTATTGTTGTGACAAATGATTAATTTTATATTCGAGCGTTTGAAATGGATTATCAAAGAACTATTTTACATTAAAGCAGTATTGATTTTGATCAGTTAAAAACACTAATGAAACAGAATGAAATAATACATCTTATTCAAGCAACTAGTGGTTTGGCCTGTAAACATAATGTGTAATGACATTAAAGCAGGCACAAACACACTTGATACCGAACAAGCCATATTATTTAGACCTATCTCTTATATTATTGTTGTGACAAATGATTAATTTTATATTCAAGAGTTTGAAATGGATTATCAAAGAACTATTTTACATTAAAGCAGTATTGATTTTGATCAGTTAAAAACACTAATGAAACAGAATTAAATAATACCTCTTATTCAAGCAACTAGTGGTTTGGCCTGTAAACATAATGTGTAATGACATTAAAGCAGGCACAAACACACTTGATACCGAACAAGCCATATTATTTAGACCTATCTCTTATATTATTGTTGTGACAAATGATTAATTTTATATTCAAGAGTTTGAAATGGATTATCAAAGAACTATTTTACATTAAAGCAGTATTGATTTTGATCAGTTAAAAACACTAATGAAACAGAATGAAATAATACATCTTATTCAAGCAACTAGTGGTTTGGCCTGTAAACATAATGTGTAATGACATTAGGCAGGCACAAACACACTTGATACCAAACAAGCCATATTATTTAGACCTATCTCTTATATTATTGTTGTGACAAATGATTAATTTTATATTCGAGAGTTTGAAATGGATTATCAAAGAACTATTTTACATTAAAGCAGTATTGATTTTGATCAGTTAAAAACACTAATGAAACAGAATGAAATAATACATCTTATTCAAGCAACTAGTGGTTTGGCCTGTAAACATAATGTGTAATGACATTAGGCAGGCACAAACACACTTGATACCAAACAAGCCATATTATTTAGACCTATCTCTTATATTATTGTTGTGACAAATGATTAATTTTATATTCGAGAGTTTGAAATGGATTATCAAAGAACTATTTTACATTAAAGCAGTATTGATTTTGATCAGTTAAAAACACTAATGAAACAGAATGAAATAATACATCTTATTCAAGCAACTAGTGGTTTGGCCTGTAAACATAATGTGTAATGACATTAACCCATTACCAAACGACAAAATTTTAGGGTGGTCCAAATTCAAAGATCCTGCAGACGACAATTTCAAGTGAATGGAATTTTTAATTTTTAGGTCTTTTTGGATGGAAAACATTGTGGGAAATGAAGAAATTGCTTGTCACAAGCAATTTCTTCATTTTCCACGATGTTTTCCATAGCCATAATTTTGAGGGGAGTCAAAAGGAGTCATTGTGTGGTAATGGGTTAAAGCAGGCACAAACACACTTGATACCAAACACACCGTCTATCATCAACACCGGAAATAGATTACCAGCGAAGCGAGAGTTGGCTTACACGAAATGTGACAGCTCGTCAAAAATCAGTTTTGATGGTTTTAACTGTGACATGTTTTAAGATATTTTAATGTACATACATGGCGGATATATAAAGTTTTTGTTGTAAGTAGATCGTTTTGTTAATTGACGAGACGGATGGATTTGAGGAGCAATCATCCGACGGCTGGTACCATAAACAAAGCATGCTTTTGACGTTTACAACCAATTTATCTGAAATATCTGCGGATATTTTCGAGTTTTTGAGTTCTGAGGTAGAGAACATACAGAATGTGAATGTATCCTAGAATTTATAAACCGAAATCCCGAGATTAAGCAAAATATTTACCAAAACAAATAGTTAGATGTGTACGGCGAATAGAACATGATGCGTACGGCTTATAGTAAAATTATCCAAATTATGTGTACGGCAAATAGTCATCGAAAAATCGTTTAAATTGAACGTGTAGAAAGGGCCACAATGAAAAACCGAGCCACCTCAGAGTGCCCAGAGTAAGAGAACCGCTGAGATAAAAAGCAACATTAAACGAACATTTATTGACAGACAATAGCTCTCTTTTTATGATCGAGGTGATTATAAAATTACAGTAAATGTACTGGCTAGCCACAGGGGCCCTTACAACTAGCCGATACAGGCTTTACGTACGCGCTCGTGCGACTAGCCTATATTCACAAGCCGTACGGGCGTGTACGTATAGCATACTCTACATGTATGTGGATTGTCTAGTCGTATGGTCGAACAGATCAATAAAATTGATTCAAGGTAGTGTGGTCTTTTTAGACCTACATAATCTCAGCAACGGAACCATGGCATGTGCAGTCAAAGACAAATATAAAGCTTCTTTCAGGGTTTTACGATAACATGTTCGTACAATGTTTTACCAAGAAAACCCAACTTTATATAGTGAAAATGAGGTTTACAGTGGTATACATATTTCTTTTTTTTTTCTAAAACAAAGATTGGAATTTAGCCTTAGTATTCCTTAGAAGTTAGAACCGACCACTCTCACTGACCTTAATTTCCAAAACACAATTATAAATACACTTCACATAAGTTGATATATCTTGCCGGATTTCATGATTGTGCTTCAAGAAGGAAATTATTTACAAAATTTTATATTATTTTACTCTATAAAGTCACATACAAGGAATGTAATTCTGAACATTTTTGTCAAGTATTTCCATAAGTATGCATTAATTCAAAATTCTAAACCGTACAAAATGCTTAATTTTGTTTTTGGAATAGAAATGTAACACAGTTTAGGAAATTTTGCTGGCACTTTTCAAATTTCGCACATGGCTCTTCAGTGGTGCTAATGATGGCCATCATGGGTTACATGTACCTAAAGAAACAAGATCCATAATTTGCCATTGAATATACGACTGTAAGCTCAATAATTAGGCCTACAAGCATAAAGCAAATTAGGACCAGATCTGGTAAAACATGACAATCTAGAAATTCTGCTAATTTTCCAAAAACAATTGAAATAATCAAGCTAGAAGTTACCTAGCCTCGTGCTTGAAATTTATTGTTTGTCCGGTAAGTCTCTGAACGTCATTGTGTGTAGTTTATGTACACAGTGACGTCATTCGGTGGTCTGATGTTTAGTCTTGTTGACTTTAAGTGTAAAATTTCTCTATTTTATCGCAAGGTTAGGCTTTTTTTTAAATTATGCCTATTTATCTGCGGGGAATTCAATTTTTGTGCCATATCTTATTAATGAATACTAAGTTTTCAAGCCTTACCAGACGAGGAAAATGTGGAGGCTGCGAGTCCGATTGAAATAGGTCACATGAATATCAATGAGGAAACCCAGGAAAATGTAAACACTGGCGTCACTCGGTTAAATCAAGAATTTTGAAAATGATTTTATGTTCTTTGAAAAATATTCATAATATATTTGAAAAGTTGGATCATAGATAAAGTGTGTGATTTCTTTTTGTTATTGTTTTTCTTTTGCGTTATGAAGATAGTACCTAGCGATTTGATAGACGGAATGGAATGGGTGCACAGACTTACCGGACGTGCAGACTCATACTGCACCACTATCATGATTGTGTAATAATTCATTTCTTGATTCTAAAAAGAAATGACAAATATACGACGTAAATCTCGTTTACACATAACGACTATTCGCCATCCATGACTTTGACTATTCGCCGTCCAAAAAATACCAACAAACAACTATTCGCCGTATACATCAAACATTTTTGTTACAGTAATTAGGGACAGAAAAATATCAAACGAACATAATAAACACATGTTAGATAAGGCAAAATGGTATTGAGAATAGGGAATGGACCTCAAACCCGAAACACAATCTTGTTAACCCGATAAAACATGTGTTTTCGCGACACGATGGTCTCAAATTCCGCTACCAAGCGACGAAAAAAATGTCTAAGGGCAGCTATTTTGATACACAGGATAAAATAGAGCCACACGTCGTTTTATTTAATCTCTTTATTATGTGCCTTACATGCACTGGTTAGCCTGTAGTTAATAATAACGCAATGATAAAGGTCAAAACTTACCAATCGCCCCGCGTTTATTCATACTCTCGCTTCGCTGGTAATCTATTTCCGGTGTTGATGATAGACGGTGAAACAAGCCATATTATTTAGACCTATCTTTTATATTATTGCTGTGACAAATGATTAATTTTATATTCAAGAGTTTGAAATGGATTATCAAAGAACTATTTTACATTAAAGCAGTATTGATTTTCAGATCAGTTAAAAACACTAATGAAACAGAATAAAATAATACCTCTTATTCAAGCAACTAGTGGTTTGGCCTGTAAACATAATGTGTAATGACATTAGGCAGGCACAAACACACTTGATACCGAACAAGCCATATTATTTAGACCTATCTCTTATATTATTGTTGTGACAAATGATTAATCTTATATTCGAGAGTTTGAAATGGATTATCAAAGAACTATTTTACATTAAAGCAGTATTGATTTTGATCAGTTAAAAACACTAATGAAACAGAATGAAATAATACATCTTATTCAAGCAACTAGTGGTTTGGCCTGTAAACATAATGTGTAATGACATTAAAGCAGGCACAAACACACTTGATACCAAACAAGCCATATTTTTTAGACCTATCTCTTATATTATTGTTGTGACAAATGATTAATTTTATATTCGAGAGTTTGAAATGGATTATCAAAGAACTATTTTACATTAAAGCAGTATTGATTTTGATCAGTTAAAAACACTAATGAAACAGAATGAAATAATACATCTTATTCAAGCAACTAGTGGTTTGGCCTGTAAACATAATGTGTAATGACATTAAAGCAGGCACGAACACACTTGATACCGAACAAGCCATATTATTTGGACCTATTTCCTATATTATTGTTGTGACAAATGATTACTTTTATATTTTACATGGTTAAGAGGCTTATCAAAGAACTCTTACATTCAAGCAGTATTGATTTTCAGCAGTCAAAGACACTTGATACAGAATGAAATAATATGTCATATTCGAGCAACTAGTGGATTGACCAGTGAACATATTGTACATTTAACCCGTGTGTGTAATGACATTGGGCAGGCACAAAATACAATTGGTAAAGAATTTAACTTTTGATTAAAGCCCACAAAACTGAATTATGAAAGGAAAAGAAACTTTCCAACTTACACGACATCCTGTTTGGCTTGAAATTTTAGTCGGTTCGAGTTGCACATAAAAAGTCATCAAATCGAAACTAAACTTGATGCCTGAAATGCATTCAAAACAAAAAGATAAAGCAACCCATTTCAATAGATTAACAAGATACACCAAGATATCATTATTGACAAAATACAGAGACAAACAAAAAGAGAAATTCAAGACATACTGGTGGGGAACTCGGCCAAAGTGAGGAACGTTTTTTCGTGATCAATGTATTCCGTCAGTGTTGTTATAACATCTCGTAACTACGGCTTAGATAAAGCTGTAGTTACGAGATTTTATAACAACACCGACGATTTGTCAATACATAATTGTGAACCAAGTCTATTTTTAGACCAAATTAATTGCAATTAGAGTTAACAAGCAAATTCGTTGAATTGATATCCCCCGCCGAATATATTTTCATTGTCAATAAAGTAGCGCGGAAACGAATATAAATCTGTATGTATATGGCTTCAACAGAACGAATATCACTCTGTATGTATATGGCTTCAACAGAACGAATATCACTCTGTATGTATATGGCTAAAATAGTCAGGGGCAGTAACACTAAATACAACGGCCGAACCGGGTAACCCCGACGATATGCGCATGTCCTCATTGTAGTAAAGCTGTGTGCCAAGTTTCATTGAAATCCGGTGTATAATTTTCAAGAAATAGCGCGGAATCGAATATCACTGTATGTATATGGCTTAAACAGTCAGGGGCAGTAACTCTAAATTCGGCGGTCGAACCGGGTAACCCCGACGATATGCGCATGTCCTCATTGTAGTTAAGCTGTGTGCCAAGTTTCATTGAAATCCGGTCTATAGTTTTCAAGAAATAGCGCGGAAACGAATATCACTCTGTATGTATATGGCTAAAACAGTCAGGGGCAGTAACTCTAAATTCGACGGTCGAACCGGGTAACCCCGACGATATGCTCATGTCCACTTTGTAGTGAAGCTGTGAGCCAAGTTTCATTGAAATCCGATCTATAGTTTTCAAGAAATAGCGCGGAAACGAATATCACTCTGTATGTATATGGCTTAAACAGTCAGGGGCAGTAACTCTAAATTCGGCGGTCGAACCGGGTAACCCCGACGATATGCGCATGTCCTCATTGTAGTAAAGCTGTGTGCCAAGTTTCATTGAAATCCGGTTTATAGTTTTCAAGAAATAGCGCGGAAACGAATATCACTCTGTATGTATATGGCTAAAACAGTCAGGGGCAGTAACTCTAAATTCGGCGGTGGAACCGAGTAACCCCGACGATATGCGCATGTCCACTTTGTAGTAAAGCTGTGTGCCAAATTTCATCGAAATCCGGTCTACAGTTTTCAAGAAATAGCGCGGAAACGAATATCACTCTGTATGTATATGGCTTAAACAGTCAGGAGCAGTAACTCTGAATTCGACGGCCGAACCGGGTAACCCCGACGATATGCGCATGTCCTCATTGTAGTAAAGCTGTGTGCCAAGTTTCATCGAAATCCGGTCTATAGTTTCCAAGAAATAGCGCGGAAACGAATATCACTGTATGTATATGGCTAAAACAGTCAGGGGCAGTAACTCTAAATTTGGCGGTCGAACCGGATAACCCCGACGATATGCGCATGTCCACTTTGTAGCGAAGCTGTGTGCCAAGTTTCATCGAAATCCGGTCAACAGTTTTCAAGAAATAGCGCGGAAACGAATATCACTCTGTATGTATATGGCTAAAACAGTCAGGGGCAGTAACTCTAAATTCGGCGGTCGAACCGGGTAACCCCGACGATATGCGCATGTCCACTTTGTAGCGAAGCTGTGTGCCAAGTTTCATCGAAATCCGGTCTACAGTTTTCAAGAAATAGCGCGGAAACGAATATCACTCTGTATGTATATGGCTTAAACAGTCAGGGGCAGTAACTCTAAATTCAATGGTCGAACCGGGTAACCCCGACGATATGCGCATGTCCTCTTTGTAGTGAAGCTGTGTGCCAAGTTTCATCGAAATCCGGTCTATAGTTTCCAAGAAATAGCGCGGAAACGAATGTCGGACGGACGGACGGACGGACGGACGGACGGACGGACGGACGGACGGACGGACGGACGGAAGGAAGGACGGACGGACATGGCAAAAACAATATCCCCCCCGAAAAATTTTTTCGGCGGGGGATAACAAGAGCTTCGCAGAGCGGCGCATATTATACGCCCCGAGAGGGGCTTGTCAGTAAAATTGGCCATTTTTTCGATTCAAGGGCAGATAATTCAAACATGAAAAGTTATCAAAATTTTGTTTGCACAAAAAGACACCATAGAGATTCATTGTGGCTAGTTAGATTAAATTCTGGTTGAAACTGTAGGAGTTGCACACAGGAGAAAATGGACATTTTTGAGAAAATGGGCATTTGAGAAAATGGGCATTTTTTCTTAAATTCAAGGGCAGATAATTCAAGAACGAAAATAGTTATCTAAATTCCGTAAGCAATGTAACTAGACACCATGGAGATTCATTGTGGCAAGTTTGATCAAATTCTGACAAAAACAGTAGGAGGAGCCTTAGCCCAGATTTCCGCGTTCCGCTTTCATTTGCGGAACAAAATCGGAGATTCTGCGGAAGTCCGCAGATTTTACGCAAATTCTCCAAAAAGCAGCTTCCGCATTATGCGGAAGAAGAAAAAATGTGGAGAAAATGCGGAATAATGACACTTTGAAACTGAATGTTTGCGGAATTCCAGACTTTGATTTTTTTTACATGGAGAAAATGCGGAAAAATGGCACTTCGATTTGTTTTCAGTTGAAAATTGTACTTATAATATTTATGAATGCAGAAAATTCATACTTCAACTTTTGATTCATTTTAAAAAATAAAATATGAACACACATAAAATGAAACTTTGTTCATTAATAACAGTTATTTACTATTCATATAAACCAATGCTAAACAACTTATTTTGAATAAGGCCTTAGGAGGAGATGTCGTTTAAAGGATATTTCTATTTTTTGCTCTGGCGGCCATCTTGTTCAACGGAGCGGAATGATTTTTGCACAGAATGTGCAATTTCTCCTTGACTCATAGGGTTTTCTACCTCGTCAGAAAACCAGAAGCAATTTTTAACAATCCTTCAATTTGGAAAAGTTCAAAATTTGCCTGAGTGGGTTAATTCAATCGTATACAGATCCTCAGCTGTCGAAGTACAAACATTGTAGATCTCCATGGCCCATCTGAGTATCATTTATTGAAATCTTCCAAATACAACACTTGGTATCCCTCTTTTCTGAGTGAAATCGAAGTTATTTGACAGAACCCAAAAATCAAAGGTTCGAACTAAATAAGGGCCGAAAAGAATGAGTTTATCTTGCGGATCGGGATATATATACAAAAAAAATATAGCTACTAATGCACTTTGTCGTTTGGTCGACAAAAGGTCGATAGCATGATAACAAATGAACTGTTTGTTCAAAGAATAGAATCTCGTGAATGATATATATCTTTTATTCAAAATTAAAAGACCGGAACTTTGCGTTTGTGAAGAATGCGTTGGCAAAAGTGCCGTATATTAAACTAACTGAAATCTCGCGAGACTTGAAGCGGAAGGCGGGCTGAAGCGGAAGGCGGGCTGTTCAAACCAAACAATTTACGTCAAGATTATTCCTCATTTAGAGATCGATTACGCTTTATTTTTGGCCTTGTATTAACAATATGATATATAATCTAACATATGATAATATGTTATTGAATGAATCAGACCGGATAAGTGCTGAATTTGACCCCCCAAAAATCTCGGTAAAATGTAAACAAAAACCGGAAGTTGCCATTTTGTCTTGAAAGAGAAAGTAGACCAACCTACGATTTCGACCGATTTTTGTTGCAACTGGGCTAATAAAGAACTGTATAACTAAATAAATTGTTCGCATATAGTTCTTTGTAGGCATGCAAGAGTCTCAATTTCATGATTTAAGATCTTTGTACTTTGTAGTTTAGTAACAGTTATTCTCATGTTTCGTCCATGTTTCTTTCGTTCCATACGTAAAAATGATTAAATGGCTCTTCTTCAATTTATTTCTCATTTTCTTATGAGATCTAACTCTTTAAGTGTCTTTGACAAACTATTATAACTTACCTATTTGTTTAATTAACTAGCATTACAGTGGCGGATCCAGAGGATGTTCGGGGGGGGGGGGGGGGGGGGCCTGATTATTTCATCTTCATGCAGAAATTCAATCAACTTTTTTTTTTATACTAGGAAAACGAATTCCCCTAATTGTAACTTATTCGTTTTAAGATCTAGCTTTACAGTGGCGGATCCAGAGGGTGTTCGGGGGGGGGGGGGGGGGGGGGGGGGGGGGGGGTTGGTGGGGTCATAGCAGAAATTCAGTCAAAAAATTTTAATACTAAGAAAACAAGCCCTGGGCCCTAATTGTAATGATAATAATGATGCAGAAGGTACTTGATAAAGAACTTTTTTTTCCAAATATATAGAAGCTTTTAGCAGTATTTTTGTGATTTTGCTTTCACCTCCACCGAATGAGTGCAGGACCGCACTTTATCATAGACTGATGACGTTTTTGATTGGCTGAAGAGATTGTGCCAACAGAATCTGATATGCCCCAAGGGACGTATTATGTTATCGCCACGGTCGTCCGCCTGTCTGTCTGGAATTTCTTGTGCGGCTTATGCTAACTCCTACAGTTTTACACAGATTCACTTCAAACTTACCACAATGAACCACTATGATGTGTAGTTAAGCGACTGTGGCCTTTAAAATCTGGATATCTTTATGGTTCTAAAATTATCTCCCCTTTACTTAGAAAAAATGTGAGCGGCTTCAGGCGTATTTATGCCACGCCCAGCATTGTTCTTGTTCAAACTTTCCGGTCTGAGCCTGATTTATAAGTCACAGGAGCACACTTATTCTTGACAAGAGGACCGGTTTCATATCTGATGCCTGAATGTCTACAATATTTCGGCATGGATGCGGAAAATTTCTCCGCATGGATGCGGAGAACATCTCCGCATCTGTGCGAAGAACATCTCCGCATGCGGAGAAAATCTCCGCATCTATGCGGAGAAAATCTCCGCATCTATGCGGAGAAAATCTCCGCATCTATGCGGAGTAAATGCGGAAAAAAATTCCGTATTGCATGCGGAATTGTCCGAATACTCCGATTTCCGCAAAAATTCCGCTTCCATTAAAATTCCGCATTTTAAATGCGAACTTCCGCGTCCGAATACTCCGCATTTATTCCGCATTTAATGCGGAAATATTTTGCGGAGAAAATGCGAAATTCCGCTTTATTTGCGGAAATCTGGGCTATGCGCACACAATAAAATGGGCATTTTTTTAATTCAAGGGCAGATAATTCAAGAACGAAAAGAGTTAATTGAATTCTGTAGGCGGTCGGCACAACTAGACACCATGGAGATTCATTGTGGCAAGTTTGATCGAATTCCGATCAAAACTGTAGGAGGAGTTGCGCACACAAGAAATTGCTAACGGACGGACAGACAGACAGACAGACGAGCGGGGCCATAACATAATATGACCCTTCGGGAGTATAATAAAAATCTTTAAACTCACATTTAAACGCAAAATATCTATACCTTGTTGTAGCGAAAAACGTCCCTCGCTTTGGCCAAGTTCACCACCAGTGTGTCTGCTTACATCCAATAATTGTACCAGTTGCTCTACCAGGCCACCCAGAATTCATTGATATTTCCAGGTCTGAAAAGACAAGCAATAAAAATATCAGTTCAATCCATGAACAATTTATCTACAGTCAACACTTGTGTCCAAGTCAGATCATGAGATGTGTAATAAAAATAAAAGACTTGTCCATATTCAAAGATATTGCAGATGACAAGTTCAAGTGAATGAAATTTTATACACTTAAAGACACTTCCAACGCAACACTTACATTTTTCATCATAACTATATAAATAATGCAGTATATTTTATGAAATTTTCAGCAAATGTCAATCAATTACGTTTACATGTTTTCTGTAAGTTTCAATAAAATCGACTGATCCGAACATAAAAAATATTTAGGTTTGTCACTAAGACTCAAATATGAAAAGTCACAAAACCCCAGGTCATTGCAGAATTCAATAGCATCAAAGCAGCGTCATCAAATCATGCTCAAATCTCATATCATTGCTTCATAAAATTTGATAACATGTTTTCATGTGCGATGCAATACTAGAATTCAGTCTCACCTCTTTTGTTTAATGTTTTGTACGTTTCAGCATTGCACAAAATCATTGCATTTGTTACCAGACATTAGTTTTTCGCCCTTTTGCCTCAAGAAATTTTCAACAACTGTAACAGGAACTTAATAGGGACGAGTTAAGAATGATCCCGCAAAGATTCACCATCAATTATGCTTTATCAATGAGAAGGGTGTGTCTTCGTGTCATTTAGGTTCATGACGGACACACATAATGTCATAAACTCTACTGCTGTTACATTAATAACTGGCCCGTAGGAACAGTGGGGGCTAGGGGGGGGGGGGGGGGGGGGGGGGGGGCTTAGCCTCCCTAACGTTGCCCAAAATGCCAAATTTTTCCATGTTTTACTCTGAAAATGTAGGGAAAATCCAAATTAGCCCCCTCAATATCCAGACACAGTGGCTTCAGCCACCCCAATATGAAATTGCTTCATACGGGCCTGAATAACATGAATTTACATTACCAGCTCGCACAGCTTTTTTGCGACTTTTTGTTTTCAAGTCATAGTAAATGCACTGCAAATTTAATCATTTCTACTCAATGTTTCTTTATGAACATTACAGATATTATGCAATAGTAATGAATCAAATTTGTTGAAAATTTGATACAGAATGGTTGGTTAAATATCAAGTTATTACCAAAAAGGTAAGTGTTGCGTTAGAAGTGTCTTTAAGTGTGCATTTTTGGTTTTTTGGGGTAGAATATATTGAGGGAAATGAAAAAATCACTTATGGCATTTTCCAAAATGTTTTACAAAGCCTTTATCTTAATCATTGCTGGGTGACATTATTGTTAGACAGGATATTTACCAAAGCCAGAATCAAACCCTGGACCTCTCAAGAGAGGCAGATGTGCTATTGACTGCGCTATAAGCAAGGCCCAAAAGAGGCAAAACAGGAAATTATTGATGATCAGTATTTTTCTCCGTTTGCCTCTTTATTTTCCGAACTACAATTGCACTTTACTTAAACCTCATCCATTTTGTGGTTTGCATCAGCCTTCATACTGGGGCACCCTTTCCCAAACAAGACCTGCTTTTGACGTCCCTATTAGAAAAGGGCTTGGGAATTAAAACATTGAAACAAAAGAAGAAACTGCTGATAACCAGCATTTTCTCCTTTTGCCTCAATATTTTTTGTGCCATATTGTTTGCAAACCCTTTCCTTTTTAAACATAAATTTTGTCATCTATTTCAGCTTTCCAATTGGATCACTTAAAGATGTGTCGTTTGGGAAAGGGTTAACCCATTACCACAGAGTGACACTGAAGCTGATCAAGAGACATGCCTAGGAAAACATACTGGAGAATGGACAAACATTTAGAGAAAAGAAGAAAATACTTGATCATGTGCTGTACTCAGTGTATGTCTAGAGTGATTACCATAACTAAATGTTGTTTGTATACCAATGTCATACAGAATGCTCTGTGGTAAACTATTATCGGTCTCAAACTGTATATATACTGGACAAACATTGAGAGAAAAGAAGGAAATACTTACTTGATTATGTACTGCAGTCAGTGTGTCTAGAGTGATGACCATAACTAGGTGTTTTTTGTATTCCAGTGTCAAACAGGATGCTCTGAAGTGTTCTATTATCTGTCTCAAAATGTTTATAAACTGGACAAATGTTGAGATAAAAGAAGAAAATACCTACTTGATTATGTTATGGAGTTAGTGTATGTCTAGAGTGATGGCCATAACTAGATGTTTGTATACCAGTGTCATACAGGATGCTCTGTAGTGCCCTTATATGCCGAGTCGAACAAGAAAGTGTGCATAGAGAATAACTGGAATTTCTATCGTAAAGTTGAATCTTGGTATTATAATATTGGTATCAAATTAAAGATAATTCAATTGCCTATAAGTGGGTGTCTTTTTTAATTGTGTTAAATGGAATATTTTTTTGATTTTCTTAAGATATTTGAGATATGGGTCAAATTCAAAATTCACAGAACTTGCTGACGATGGTGAGAAGATAAAATAATGCAATTTTCTTGGGATTTTTGCTTCAATTTCTATTGTGACACGTCACTAATGAATGACGGCAAACATGTGTGGTCTCATTGATGGAACATAACGTTTCATTGTATCGTTTGGAATTTCATTGCGTTCATATTGCAAGACGCATTCCACGTCCTGCAGCTTCTTTAACTTGACCCTCGATTTAGCGAAACTCGGGCGGAAAAGATGTTCGGCCCTACACCACACTCAGGACTGTTTTTCAGATGTCCCGTGCCGATGACGATGTGCCTAATGCAGGCGTAACGTAAGATTTTGGCATCATGATAATGTGAAAAACATAAAGGTCTCAAATCTCTTTTGAGCCGTCTATCTGCATTCGCAGATTTCCAACGTTGCTTACATTTACTTGCTGTACTGAATCGCCATAAATGGTGTAGTTTTGAAACGTTGGCGTAAGGGCGTCAACGTCATGTAACGATCTGGTTTAATCATTGCTGCATTCGGTTTATCAGACTGAAGCCTATCAAAAGTGTATCCTCTCTTTTTGGAAACATGATTGCAATCGCCTAATTTTATAACGATGACATTTAAACGACAACGACACCTTTTATGTCGGTTCAAGTCACTGGTACAACTAACGTGTGAAATCTGTTATTTTTACCAAGATGTAGCATCTTTGGCTATACAGTATATTGAAATTTTATGTTTGATTGAACTTTTATACACTTTTAATACAGATTTAAGACAATAAAGTTTATTATGAAACGTGTGTTTTGATAACCACGTGCAAAAAAGTGCTTACAACGTTTGGTGATATGCCAGAGAATTTAATCTCCCAAAGTTGCTTCCCATGTCAATAGACATGAGAGAGTTGATAAGTTAACTCCCTTTAGAAGTTTGGTGAAGTTAACTGCAGCGGTTACGTAGATATATAAGGTAGAAGTATGCACACTTTCTTTTTTGACTCAGTATACAGTGGCGTCGCGTGCGGGGCGGCAGCCGCCGCCCCAATAATTCGGCAAGTAAAAAGGCATTTTGTCGTTTGGGGCGGCGAAAAGGCAATCGCTTGGTTTTCTTCTTATCGGTTTCCAGGGAAACGGTCACACTTTAAAAGCAATAAAAAAGTGTGAAAGCGTGCGGTACCCGTCGAATATACATTCCATGATTATCGCAAGACTATTGCAGGTGTATGTAAAATCTGTAGCACTTACAATAGTTTTGCGATTAACCCTTTACCCTTGCTTAGACGTATTTATTGACTGAATGGGTCAGATTATCTAATAATTACCCGAAAGCAAACTGATTTTGCGTATTGGTTATCCAGAACTTTTTGAACACAAAATCATTACATGCTTAATGTTTTTGTGATTTAATAAAAAAAAACGGCGACTTTCAGAGGACTTTCATCATAAAAGAATTATTTTGTTCGAGGCCATAATCAAAACTTAAAATTAAGTTCACTTTCTTCTCTACCGTCTAACGTCATCCCTTACTATATTGTCTGAGAGTAAACATGTCTAAAGCTTCCCAGCCCGTTAATTTTATCTTCCCAAAACGTTCCTTTTGTAAGAGGACACCAGAATCGCGATTATAAATTCATCGTACTATGGTCCAAACAATACTCATTGCTCCATAGATGTAACAACGGGGTACACGGAACATCTTTTTTTCAATTTCACACTTTAATTTGATAAAAGACTGAGATCATTGGATTGATACTATCAACATTGCTGGAAAAAGCATCTTATCGCTTTACATCTTTTATTCTTATGTTACACAAATATTTAAAAGGTTTAAAGATCACGGTGGTGATTTTGCTTCATGGGATGGGTAGAAAATACGTACAAATTTGCCCCCGCTTCAGGTAAGAAATTGTGCAATCACTTTCTTATTTCTTTGTCAATTTCCAAGCGGTTTGTTGCATGGGTTCCCCGTTGCATGTACCCCGCCTTATTGAGATATATGACTTGTTTGTGGAACCCTACTAATTTTTTTTTCAAAAATCGATCTCAAACGACCAGAAAAACGACAAAAAAATTCAGATTGTTTTTTATGGTGAATCAATTTTTTTGGAAAAGTACGATTCCCAAATAAAGTCACATATCAGAGGAAAGAGCTCAGTAAGGCGGGGTACATGCAACAAATAGGATAAAACCGCTTGAAAATTGACGCAGAATTAAGATTTATTTATTTATTATTATATACTAGAACAAAAAAGATACGCAACCCCAATTTTTCGTAATATTTTCGACAAAATATGTTTTTAATGGATATTGAGTACATTTTTAATATACCTGCATCCATACGCAAAGATATTGTGTCAATTTTTCAGATGTCGTAAATTCATCACGTGATTCATAGTAAATTGTTTAAAACTGATTTTCCTCCTGTCGTGGTTTCTAAATGACTACTATCATAACAAATTTTCTTCAAACACAAGCTAAAACATAGACCAAGAAGATGCCAAAGCGTTCATAGACTTCTCACTACCCTACGCATAGCACGGCTGTGCCAAAATCAGCGCCAGTCTGCAGTACGGATTTTGTTTGTTTGAAAAAGTCAAAATGTTGTTGCAAAGCATTGATGGGGCAACAAATCGACACATTTTCGAATGTTTACGCTGTTTGCTCTCAATGGGACCACAACTGAACGAGCACGGAGCGGACGTGCAAGAGATATGACGTCTGCACGGTGTATAATCACGTGACTTAGAATTTCCAGTAATCTTCGATAACTTTGTCAATACTTGACCAATTTGAATTCGGTTTGAAGCAGAGAAGGCGGGAAAATGTCAGGAATAACCTGGAAGCGTGGATTTTTGAAAACTCAACTGATGAAAAAGTTATTGAAGATAAACACAAAATTTGGTTTATCTTCAATAACTTTTATATAAGTTTAACGGTTTTCACGCTCATCTAATGCGTGACGGCTGTCCACCTTCTCTGCTTCAAACCGAATTCAAATCGGTCAATTTTTAATTAAGTTGTTAAAGATTTTCTGAAATTGTTGCATCACGTGATTATCCACCGTGGTCTAGGCAGAACCGTATCATCAGGTTAACGCCAGCTACGGGATATGTTTAAGAATGCAATGGAGACCGCTAATAAATCGCATGGACTTCACAACATTCGAAAATCGGTCCAAACTGAACGAAAGAGAATGTGTTTTTCGACCTACATACACTTTTTTTGTCAAACTGTGTTGACGCCCGGTGTAAACTGGGTGTTTTCTTATTAATGGAATTTACTACAAACAAGATTTTGTGGAATCTATAAGGTGAAATGTTAATGCTTTAGATGTATTACATTTTGTTCAAATCTGATTTGTTGTCTTTGCGTAAGAAGGAATTGAAAAGGAAGTTGCGTTTCTTTTTTTGCCTAGTATATTATTTTTTTTTTTTTTTTGCAAAAAATTCTTACCTGAAGTGGGGCTTATTTGCGTAGTTGTTACCATTTCGCTGTCTAATCGGTTGGGACAATATTTTGGGAATCTTACTTATAATTTTCTATGAGTCATATATCCGATGAAAGAGCTGAATTATGTCGGGTACATGCAACAAACTGTTTGAAAATTAGTGCAGAAATAAGAAAGTTATTGCAAATATCTTACCAGAATCAGAATTTTGTCCGTAGTCGTTATCCATCCCATGATGCACAATCTCCATCGTTAAAATGGACAGATTGAAAAACTCGGGGTGAACAAAGTGCATAGATCTACGTTGTATAAAAAGGATTTTTTTTAAAAAAAAAGTCCTACATTAAAATAAGATTTTAGCCTATTTTGTTTGTGCTTTAAAAAATCGTCTGACCCATTCTTTCGACTGTGGAAAAATAGATAATGATGATAACATTTAATTGTATGTCGATTTTATTTATATCAGACAGACGATGTTTGTTCCTGCTTTGTATGTATGTCGGCGGCGAAAAACGGCAAGATATCCAACACGAAAGCCAAGAATACTTTCACATTCAGGTTCTGCAACTTGAAAGACGCCAATGTTTATACGATCACTGTATTATACTCGATTCTACGTCGTTGAAATAAGCCAGAAATGGGATTTAAAGCCCTGGAAATGGCGCCATTTCGTCTACTCCTAGACAAAATTTTTTTACTTACGGGAGGGGACATCCCTCCCAAACCCTCCCCGTCCGCCGCCCCAATGTCTAAAACCACGCGACGCGCCTGGTATATTATCTGTCTTAAAATTTTTCTATCCAAAAAACATAAAATTGAAAAAATGTTGCTTACGATTGTTGTTGTTGTAGTAGTAGCAGCATAGATTATTGGTAGATGATAAAAATAGACTCACCAATATCCAGTGTGAAATTCTCCATGTATTTCCATCTTTTCTGGCAATGGTTGGTGGGGACAAATCAGTTTGATAAACCAGTTCCATCATAGCAGAGCTGAAAAGACAATTATTGAAATGCATAAATACTGTAAAACCTATCCCAAACAAGACCATTTTATGATGACGCTTTTAGGAAAAGTCTTTTCAAACATTGAGGAAAGAGGAAAGTGCTAATAATCAGCATTTTCTCCTTTTGCCTCAATATTTTCTGCCCTATATTGTACACAAATCTTTAATTGCCCATGAAAAAGATGTGCATGGAAAATTAATAAATTACTTGTCATAAGCAGTTTTTTTATTTCTCAAAATGTTTTCTACCAAAAAAGACCAAAAAATGCAAAATTTAATTTACCTGAAATTGTTGCCTGTAACAGCTTTCAGTCTGAAATTTTGCCGTTTACAGCAAAACTTTAGCCAGCCTGATATGAATGCTTTGGCAAACTGCATGTTAACTGAAAAGGATTTGTACACAATATAAAACAGAAAGCAAAAGGAGAAAATTCTAAAAATCAGCATTTTCTTTTGTCGCAATGTTTTCGTGAATGACCCAATTCTTTAAAAAATCTTTCTGGTTTGAAAAATTTGATTTTTTTGCACAAAGGGATTCACGTTTCTTAATCCATTACCACACATTGACTAATTGACCCCTAAATTCAAAGGTATCAGAAAATAACATGGAAAATGAAGGAATTGCTTGTGACCATCAATTTCTTAATTTTCCACAATGTTTTCTTTGTCAAAAACTATTTCCCCATTTCCCACTATGTTTTCTTTGTCAAAAGCTATTTCTTCATTTCCCATAAGTTAACTTTTTCTTAGTCTTTTATTTTATCTACCTAGATCTAATCCAGTGTTCGTGATAAGTTTTCCATCCATTTTCATCATGTCTATCTCCAAAGTGTCGCTCGTTGGACTGTGCAATATGGCGTCGATATTCACGCTTTTACGGTCGACGGCGCGCGAATTGTTACCACCCCCCTTTGAGGCCCTGGTGGGGAACTCGCAACAATAAGAAAAAAAAATAGACTATTTGAATGACTAAACAACCCCTTTCCCAAACGACAAAAAATATGTTTATCCCATTCTAAAGCTGCTGCAGATGACTGAATTGATGTTGATAGATTTAGATTGATTGAATAGCGGCTTACCAAATACCAAAACTAGAAAAAATATGTTGTCGACTGTCAAAGCTACTGCAGACGACAATATTAATGCTGATATTTAAAGTATGATCTGTCTTGAAAAAAAGCACTGATAATATTGAGACAAAAAAGGGAAATGCAGGTTATCGGTGTCTTCTTTTGCTTTGAAATGATTTTCAAAGCCTTGTCTATTATGCATGTCTTGTTTGGGAAAGGGCTAGTGTTCAATATCTGATATTTTAACCCATTACCAAACGACAAATTTTGGACTGATCCAAATTCAAAGATGTTGCATACGACCATATAAATTGAACGAAGTTAACACTTTTTGGACTTTTTGTATAGAAAATATTGTGGAAAAAGAAGAAATTGCTTGGTCACAAGCAATTTCTTCATTTTCCATTATGTTTTTCCAAAGCCATTTTGTTGTGAGGAGAAAAAAGTGGTAATGGGTTAACCTAGCGTGGATCCAGATCAGCATGCACATACCTAGTCCGATCCTAGTTCAAACTCTCCGAAACAATACCTAATTTTGACGAACCTCATAGAAAATGTTTGAGAAAACATTGAGGCAATGGAATAAAATGCTGAATTTTCTTCTCTTGCCTCAGTATTTTCTCTGCTACCAAGTACAAAAATCCGATTTTTGTCATCCATTCATTCATTTATTATCAATACCCAATGGCCAGCTATAGAATTTAAACAACTTTTTTGCTGTTTGAAAAAGGGTTTAACACTTCAAAATTCACCAAACTCATTTAAATATAAAACCCCTCCCCGCGCCTCTCCATCTATGGTCTCGTTTTTGACTGACCAGTGTTAACCTAAGCCGCGTGCGATTTAGGGTGCACGCATTATCCGTTCTTCCACATAATCCGTCGCTTTTTAACGACAAAAAAACTCGTAACTGCAGCTTAAAAAAGCTGCAGTTACGAGGTTTTCGTTGAAAAGCTGCGATGTATATTCAATTGTTAAGTATTGTACAATTGTACAAGATAACCCTTTCCCAAATGATAAGAAATAGTCGGGTGCAATTTAAAGGGACATTTCATTCCAATTTCAATTTTTTAAAGTATGTCTTGATGCCAAGATTGGTTATTCTAATGAGTATTAATATTATTAGTTTTTTGAAGTTGTTGCCATTAAGCGAGAAACACGCATTTAAAGTTAAGACATAATCGATAAATTGCATATAAATCCGAACTGTTGTCCACAACAATTTGTTCAATTTTAACACAAAAATATAAATTTCTCCTAAACGGCGCAATAACTTGGCTTGAAATTTTCAGAATTTTCATAAGGAATTAGGCTCTTTCAGATAAAAATAAAAGTAAAATTTATGACGAAAAATTCTGAAATGTCACTTTAAAAGACAATATGGAATTTATGTACAATTGTCATAGAAATGTTGAAGGAACAATATGATTTATCAGCAATTTCCTTTTTTCTCTCAATGTATTCCAATGTGTTTTCTCTTTGGAAGGATATGGATTACTAAACAAACCCTTTCCCAAACAAAGCCTGGTTTTTACGTCCCCAATTGAACGGATATGGGAGAACACTGACGCAAAAGAAGAAAATGCTGATAAACAGCATTTTCTCCTATTGCCTAAATATTTTCTATCTTATATGATGCGGCGAATCATATTGCAGGCCTATCAACATCCATTTTGCGCTGTTGAGAAACAACAGAAATCCATGGTTAGGAGCTCCAGCCGCCGCGATATGACCATAGTTTAAAACGGCATAAAACCGTGGAAAATGGGGAAAAAATGCTTGTGACAAGCAATTTCTTAATTTCCCACTTCATTTCCCACAATGTTTTCTACACAGGTATACCAAAATAATGTTAAATTTATTCACTTGAAATTGTCGTCTGCAACATCTTTGAATTTGGAGCAGTCTAAAATTTTGCCGTTTGGCAATGGGTTAAGCATACAGCAGGTTTTGAAATGAACGACCCAAAATTTTGTTGTTTGAGAAGGTCAACCTAAATGGAGAGAAAGATTTGGAAAGAAATTTCAACTTTTCTCTCGATGTTTTAACCCTTTCCCAAACAGCAAAATGTTAGGGTGGTCACATTCCAACGCTGCTGCAGACAACTATGGCGTACCAAATGGGTCAAATGTCTTATTTAGCGTCATAAGAAAATATTGAGACAAAAGGAGAAAATGCTGATAATCAGTATTTTCTTCTTTTATCTCAATGTTTTCCCAAACATTTTCTCGTATTAGGGATGTATTTATAAACTAGGTCTTGTTAATGGTCTGGTAATCGTGTAACCATTTCCCAAAGAAATCCTGGTTTTGACGTTACCACGGAATAGGGGCCTGGGAAACATTGAGACAAAAGAAGAAAATGTTGAAAACCAACATTTTCTCCTTTTGTCTCAATACTTTTTGGACAGTATTCTTCATTTTACAATCTATTTTGTCGTGTGCAACAACTTTCAGGTTGCACCGCGTATCCTAAAATTTTGTCGTTTGGGAAAGGATGCAGTCACACCACTGCGTATAGAACCAGCGTACGAGTAACGCAGTGGCGGATCCAGAGGGGGTTCGGGGGTTTCATGCAGAAATTCAGTCACAATTGTGTAATACAGGGTGTCCCAAAAGTAAGGTAACACTTAAAAAGCGTACTAGCTCTGTTATTTCTTGGTCGATTTCTTTCGGAACATTATCATTATCTACAGAATTCATTGAAATTATGTTTGACATATACTTCAACAATATGCACACATCAAAATGGTGTCATTTTTGACGTCATTTGTACCCCTATTAAAATGATGTCACAGCCTACCTTCTCACAGCAAATATATATGCGATAAAGCATATATAATCAATCTAAATCTCTAACATGTGTTCAAAGAAAGTTTCAATCTTAATTCAAAACAGAAGATCTACCAAGAAGAAAACCCATCTACTCAATAATAGATGAATTTGAACGATCTCGGTCAGATTTTGATGAACATAGAAGCTTAAGATCGAAAACATCCTGCAGCGCAGAAAACATCTCATTTTTTAATGAGACTGTAAATTGCAGTCCATTGAAGTCGATAAGAAGAATTTCGTCGGAACAAGATTCATTGAAATCATTAGTACAGTGCAATTTGATATTTTATTTGAAACTTTTCCATACAATATTCAAATTATGCAATCGCAGTCTTTCGGAGATCAAGTCAAACACTTAAGATTGTTTTCGGTGGAAACATGCCGGATTTGAATTCCTTTGACTGTTTTCTGTGAAGACACTTTTGGTAAGTGTAAATTCATATTGAAGCAAGAACGTGTTACAATATATTGCTTTCAAACGTTTAAAGAGAATGTAGGGAAATATCTATGGACACATATGTGGCAGTTAATCAAAAAAAACTTTATCACAAGAATAAATCAAGGAAAGCGACAGAAGGGACGTAATCTAGAGAACGTCATTTACTTTCAAAATGACGTCATTGATAAAATAGGGTGTGTTCCATTTATCATAAATAAGATATACAATTTGCATGATATTTTGATGAAATTTCTTATATTTATTTCTAGACATAACCTTCTTTTCTGTCAGCGATGTAAGGAATATACAAGTGACACACTAGCCGAGATATATGAGGTTAATAATGTTACCTTACTTTTGGGACACCCTGTACTAGGCAAACGACCGCCCATTAATTTGTACATTGGAACCCCCGTCACAGAAATCCTGGATCCGCCACTGTAACGTATGCATTTTAGGCAAACACTGAAAACGCATTTCACTTGGCGCAGCTTTAATAGCTTTTATTATTATAAATTACACGCATGTGCTTTTTTTTTTAAATAACTATTCATTACAGTTGTCGCCACATCGTATGGCACGTGTTTATGTTTTGTTTAACGTTCAATTATAGCGGACGAGAATTGACCTGGCAGAGCATTCCATTCGATGCGCAATTTGAACACATTTTGCATAGAGGTGACTGGTCAATGTCAGGTCAAATGAAATCCGTAATAACTTCTTTGAATTTGGAAGAGTCAAAATTCTTGTCATACGGTAATGGGTAGTAGTGTGTTCCGTGGCATCTAGGGGTCTGGTTTTTTTAGAATCTTTTCATGAAAAGACCACTGGGCACACTTAGAAAAATTATGTTGCAGCCCGGGCTTCCAGACCTCAGCCTAGATACGAGCCTGCGCTGAAAAACGTTAGTGGATCGCTCTAGGATACGCTGTCATACGTTACCCACGACGTAACGTCAAAAGTTGTGGACCAAGCCAAAATTGGCTATGCACTTCTGTTTAAAACCGCATATTTGTTATTTTTATTTGAGAAACACACGTGTATTTGGTATCATATAAAAGATATTGAATTGCAATTTATTAATATATGTCGAATTTCAACATTGTTTGAATACAGACAATTTGATAAACAAAATAAATAAACTCTGACGCAGAAAATGACGTCGTCACGTGTAACAGAAATTACCAAACAAACTCGCGAGAATCCCAATAGAATAAAAAGTAAGACTTTTTAAAGCGCACAAACTTTGGCAAATTACGTCAGTGATGTCACAGAAGATATAGCGTAAATTTTACGGCAGTTGGATGGTGTAAACAAACTATGGAGGAATGGAAAGAAAGAGATAAGTAGCGTCACGCTGTTAAAAAAACGTCATTTTTTCGGTATGTCTAATTTTTAATTCTAATTTATTTTTCCAATAGCGATTAGAAATCAATATAAAAAATTGGGGACATACATCTGAGCTCTAGTTTTTGTAGTTAATTTTTTGTCTTGATTGGAGTTGAAGAAAATCATTATTTTATTGTGTTTGTAGCGTCTTAAAAATGTCACATTTTCACTAAAACGGTCCCAAATGCAAGGGTGATTTTTTCATATATAGCTTTTTTTCTAAGAAAATCAAAATATTTTGAATTTGAATTGATTTTCGACATACATCTCGGATAAAATTTGAAAAAATAAATGCATTTGTCAATATCTCTTCAACTAGCGAAGATATAGAGTGTGATGTAGCGTCTTAAAAATGTCACAAAAACGCGTTTTTGACGATTTGACGTCATGTTGATTTTTTCGGTATGTCTAATTTTTAAATCTAATTTATTTTTCCAATAGCGATTAGAAATCGATATAAAAAATTTTGGGACATACATCTGAGCTCTAGTTTTTGTAGTTTAATTTTTGTCTTGATTCGAGTTGAAGAAAATCATTATTTTATTGTGTTTGTAGCGTCTTAAAAATGTCACATTTTCACTAAAACGGTCCCAAATGCAAGGGTGATTTTTTCATATATAGCCTTTTTTCTAAGAAAATCAAAATATTTTGAATTTGAATTGATTTTCGACATACATCTCGGATAAAATTTGAAAAAATAAATGCATTTGTCAATATCTCTTCAACTAGCGAAGATATAGAGTGTGATGTAGCGTCTTAAAAATGTCACAAAAACGCGTTTTTGACGATTTGACGTCATGTTGATTTGTGAAGAACTACTCATGGCGTTTTACGATCATGTATCGATGCTCTAGATCCACTTGTTTTATCGTTGTTTGTTTGGCTATCTTGCTATTTGTGGTCTACGCAACTTAAGGTTAAAATTTGAGACCCGTAACAGAAAAAAGAAAGAAAAGCATTGACCAAGGCATAAGAAAACGTTGAGATAATAGAAGACATTGTTTTAAGTAAAGCATTTCATTGATTTCATCTAATATGTTGCAGCATTTAGTCTCGGAGTTTCATTTTTCCTACATATAATGCATTTGTTGTAGACCCCATTTAAAAGAATATTCTATCTTTTGTCTGCTAACGAGTAAACTTGAAGACGATTATTTAGTAAGTATTTTCACGTTTTTTATTTTTATTTGTTTATTTATTTTTATTCTTTTTTTTTACATTTGCGCAAGTAGAAATATCTTAATAACAAAAATATGCATACTTGACAAGTTATATTTAGCATATGAAACGGCTCCATTTCTCCTACAGGTGTAAAATATTCACTTTCAATATTCATTAGAGCTTGATTTTTTGATACTTACGAAATAATTCTGTTGTTTATTTATTGATAGTTGAGATTATTAATTTTGTACGGTGCTATTTTCATGTATGCATGTATTGGTATTATTGTGAAAATGTTTTCTTTTGGCCAACATTGAAAATTTGTCATTTCTCATGTTTTGGGGAAAGTTATAACTTTCTTTACACCTTCGCGTAACGCTAACGTCGGAAAACGGTCGATATGCATGTTACAACGTTGGTCCGCAACTTTTGACGTTACGTCCCACACGACGTTGTGCGACGTTTTTTGTCAAATTAGATATTTTGGATTTCTCAAAATGCCTCATCTACTACAACAAGCGAATCTGTGATATATGTCTTTTAAAAAGTAATGCATGAACATGTGCCAATAATGCCTTCATAAAAAAATGCTGAAAATATCACACACGTAATCTTGAATTTTAGCTGAAAATGTCTCCCCGGTATCGCTTTAATTTTGTATATTTTGTAAGATCTAATCAAATGCATTTATTTATTGTTTGTAGAAAATAAGTCATATCTGTAAACCGTTACGATTTATCAGCAATAGATCCAAGAATTCTGTGAAGGGGGTTCGAAAATACAAAGGGGGTCGTTTTCATTGTATTAATTACACAATTACGACTGAATTTCTGCATGAAAATGAAATGATCAATCTACAGAGGGGGTTCCTTTAAACCCCACGAACCCCCTCTGGATCCTCCTAACGCTATTTCCTCTTTAAAAATATTTTCTTTAATGTTTGATCATGTATTTTTCCGTAAATTATCAATTTCGTCGGTGTAAATGCAAAACCTCGTATGTCGATTCTAGCGATTTTCAAAGTACAAACTTGCATGCGCGGATCCAGAGGGGGTCAGGGGTCATGACCCCCCCCCCCCCCTGGAATTTGGCGAAAAAAAGGGGTTATTGTAAACATTGCTGGTTATGCCCCGTATAAGCTGCGCCATTCTTCCCTGTGTGCCACAACAAACCATTGTTATACTTAGCCCTTCATGGTATGACATGTATCTGCATGAATCCCCCCCCCCTAAAATTTGGCGAAAAAAGAAGTGAAAGATCGGTTACCCCCCCCCCCCCCCCCCCCCCCCCCCTGGGAAAAATACCTGGATCCGCGCTTGACTTGTGTGCCCAGTTTATTCTCGCAGGTTTTGAGATTTCTTTACTGATCAGTGTTAATGACACATTATTTCCAAATTTCAAGTAAAACAATTCTGTGTGGGAAAAGTTATTACACTTTTTTCCATCCCCTTTGAAATTTTCCAAAAGCGAGATACGAGGTTTTGCATTTACAACGACGATTTGTCTTCCGCACTTGCAGAATATTCAAGGGAGACAACAAACGCTGAACGGATTAATCTGTCTATCACTTGTTGTTTCCCATACATAATAAAAATTTGTAACATTTCGTTGTTGTTATTACAAAACCTCGTAACTCCAGCTTGATAAAAAAGATAGAGTTACAAGGTTTTGCAATAACACCAACGACATAATACTGTTGCTTAAAGAAAATTATAAAATTTACTTGACAAAAAGGGTAAGCCACTGACAACGACAGAAACCCGGTACCCAGCATGACCGGGAATCATAAAGTTTAAGGTAGTCCATCCCAGATAGGTAAAGTTAGCTACCGGTAGCCAGTTACTTGTTCCAGTTACTTGAAAAAGAAAAGTTAGTTACCGGTAGCCAGCTACCGGTAGCCAGTTACTTGAACAAGAAAAGTTAGTTACCAGTAGCCAGCTACCGGTAGCCAGTTACTTAAAAAATAAAAATTAGTTACAAGTAGCCAGCAACCGATAGCCAGTTACTTGAAAAAGAAAATATGGCTACAGGAAATTAAAGGGGCCAACTACCGAAAAAAACTTCGGTATAGTCTAAAATTTTGCTCCACCCTTCCATCAAACGGAACCGGTAGCTGGCCAGATAAAAGATACCAATCTGTACTGTTGTAACATTTTAAGATCATAAATTAAATGTACTTTTCATAGAAATATAAATCAATCCTTTTGTGGAAATTAAAGGGGCCAGCTACCGGAAAAAACTTCGGTATAGTCTAATATTTGGTCCATCCCTCCTTTAAACGGAACCGGTAGCTGGCCAGATAAACAATACCAATCTATACTGTTGTAACATATTATTATCATAATTTAAATGTACTTTTCATAAAAATATGAATTAAACCTTTTGCGGAAATTAAAGGGGCCAGCTACCGAAAAAAACTTCGGTATAGTCTAAAATTTTGCTCCACCCTTTCATCAAACAGAACCGGTAGCTGGCCAGATAAACTATACCAATCTATACTGTTGTAACATTTTATTATCATAAATTGAATGTACTTTCCAAAAAATATAAATCAATCCTTTTGCGGAAATTAAAGGGGCCAGCTACTGGACAAAACTTCGGTAAAGTCTAATATTTGGTCCACCACTCAACCAAACGGAACCGGTAGCTGGCCAGATAAACGATACCAACCTATACTGTTGTAACATATTATTATCATAAATTAAATGTACTTTTCATAAAAATAAGAATTAAACCTTTTGCGGAAATTAAAGGGGCCAGCTACCGAAAAAAAACTTCGGTATAGTCTAAAATTTTGCCCCACCCTTCTATCAAACAGAACCGGTAGCTGGCCAGATAAGCGATACCAATCTATACTGTTGTAACATTTTATTATCATAAATTGAATGTACTTTCCATAAAAATATAAATCAATCCTTTTGCGGAAATAAAAGGGGCCAGCTACTGGACAAAACTTCGGTATAGTCTATTATTTGGTCCACCCCTCCAAAACGGAACCGGTAGCTGGCCAGATAAACGATACCAATCTATACTTTTGTAACATTTTATAATCATAAATTGAATGTACTTTCCAAAAAAATATAAATCAATCCTTTTGCGGAAATTAAAGGGGCCAGCTACTGGACAAAACTTCGGTAAAGTCTAATATTTGGTCCACCCTTCCATCAAACGGAACCGGTAGCTGGCCAGATAAACGATACCAATCTATACTGTTGTAACATTTTATGATCATAAAATGAATGTACTTTCCATAAAAATATAAATCAATCCTTTTGCGGAAATAAAAGGGGCCAGCTACTGGACAAAACTTCGGTATAGTCTATTATTTGGTCCACCCCTCCATCAAACGGAACCAGTAGCTGGCCAGATAAACGATACCAAACTATACTGTTGTAACATTTTATTATAATAAATGAAATGTACTTTTCATAAAAATATGAATTGAACCTTTTGCGGAAAGTAAAGGGGCCAGCTACTGGACAAAACTTCGGTAATGTCTAAAATTTGGTCCACCCCTCCATCAAACGGAACCGGTAGCTGGCCAGATAAAAGATACCAATCTATACTGTTGTAACATTTTATGATCATAAATTGAATGTACTTTTCATAGAAATATAAATCAATCCTTTTGCGGAAATTAAAGGGGCCAGCTACTGGACAAAACTTTGGTATAGTCTAATATTTGGTCCACACCTCCATCAAACGGAACCGGTAGCTGGCCAGATAAACGATACCAATCTATACTGTTGTAACATTTTATGATCAGAAATTGAATGTACTTTCCATAAAAATATAAATCAATCATTTTGCGGAAAGTAAAGGGGCCAGCTACTGGACAAAACTTCGGTAAAGTCTAAAATTTGGTCCCCCCTCCATCAAACGGAACCGGTAGCTGGCCAGGTAAACGATACCAATCTATACTGTTGTAACATTTTATTATCATAAAATGAATGTACTTTCCATAAAAATATAAATCAATCCTTTTGAAGAAATTAAAGGGGCCAGCTACTTGACAAAACTTCGGTAAAGTCTAAAATTTGGTCCACCCCTCCATCAAACGGAACCGGTAGCTGGCCAGATAAACGATACCAATCTATACTGTTGTAACATTTAATGATCAAAAATTAAATGTACTTTTCATAGAAATATAAATCAATCCTTTTGCGGAAATTAAAGGGGCCAGCTACTGGACAAAACTTCGGTATAGTCTAATATTTGGTCCACCCCTCCATCAAACGGAACCGGTAGCTGGCCAGATAAACGATACCAATCTATACTGTTGTAACATTTTATTATTATAGATTGAATGTACTTTCCGTAAAAATATAAATCAGTCATTTTGCGGAAATTAAAGGGGCCAGCTACTGGACAAAACTTCGGTAAAGTCTAAAATTTTGTCCACCCCTCCATCAAACGGAACCGGTAGCTTGCCAGATAAAAGATACCAATCTATACTATTGTAACATTTTATGATCATAAATTGAATGTACTTTTCATAGAAATATAAATCAATCCTTTTGCGGAAAATAAAGGGGCCAGCTACTGGAGAAAACTTCGGTATAGTCTAATATTTGGTCCACACCTCCATCAAACGGAACCGGTAGCTGGCCAGATAAACGATACCAATCTATACTGTTGTAACATTTTATTATCATAAATTGAATGTACTTTCCATAAAATTATAAATCAATCAATTTGCGGAAATTAAAGGGGCCAGCTACTGGACAAAACTTCGGTAAAGTCTAAAATTTGGTCCACCCCTCCATCAAACGGAACCGGTAGCTGGCAAGGTAAACGATACCAATCTATACTGTTGTAACATTTTATTATCGTAAAATGAATGTACTTTTCATAAAAATATAAATCAATCCTTTTGCAGAAATTAAAGGGGCCAGCTACTGGACAAAACTTCGGTAAAGTCTAATATTTGGTCCACCACTCAACCAAACGGAACCGGTAGCTGGCCAGATAAACGATACCAATCTATACTGTTGTAACATATTATTATCATAAATTAAATGTACTTTTCATAAAAATATGAATTAAACCTTTTGCGGAAATTTAAGGGGCCAGCTACCGAAAAAACTTCGGTAAAGTCTTAATATTTGATCCACCCTTCCATCAAACGGAACCGGTAGCTGGCCAGATAAAAGATACAAATCTATACTGTTGTAACATTTTATGATCATAAATTGAATGTACTTTTCATAGAAATATAAATCAATCCTTTTGCGGAAATTAAAGGGGCCAGCTACTGGACAAAACTTCGGTAAAGTCTGATATTTGGTCCACCCCTCCATCAAACGGAACCGGTAGCTGGCCAGATAAACGATACCAAATTATACTGTTGTAACATTTTATGATCATAAATTGAATGTACTTTCCATAAAAATATAAATCAATCATTTTGCGGAAAGTAAAGGGGCCAGCTACTGGACAAAACTTCGGTAAAGTCTAATATTTGGTCCACCCCTCCATCAAACGGAACCGGTAGCTGGCCAGATAAACGATACCAATCTATACTGTTGTAATATTTTATTATCATAAAATGAATGTACTTTCCATAAAAATATAAATCAATCCTTTTGCAGAAATTAAAGGGGCCAGCTACTGGACAAAACTTCGGTAAAGTCTAATATTTGGTCCACCACTCAACCAAACAGAACCGGTACCTGGCCAGATAAACGATACCAATCTATACTGTTGTAACATATTATTATCATAAATTAAATGTAGTTTTCAGGAAAATATGAATTAAACCTTTTGCGGAAATTAAAGGAGCCAGCTACCGAAAAAAAATTCGTTATAGTCTAAAATTTGGTCCACCCCTCCATCAAACAGAACCGGTAGCTGGCCAGATGAACGATACCAAACTATACTGTTGTAACATTTTATTATCATAAATTGAATGTACTTTCCAAGAAAATATAAATAAATCCTTTTGCAGAAATTAAAGGGGCCAGCTACTGGACAAAACTTCGGAAAAGTCTAATATTTGGTTCACCCTTCCATCAAACGGAACCGGTAGCTGGCCAGATAAAAGATATCAATCTATACTGTTGTAACATTTTATTATCATAAAATAAATGTACTTTCCATGAAAATATAAATCAATCCTTTTGCAGAAATTAAAGGGGCCAGCTACTGGACAAAACTTCGGTAAAGTCTAATATTTGGTCCACCACTCAACCAAACGGAACCGGTAGCTGGCCAGATAAAAGATACCAATCTATACTGTTGTAACATTTTATGATCATTAAGTGAATGTACTTTTCATAGAAATATAAATCAATCCTTTTGCGGAAATTAAAGGGGCCAGCTACTAGACAAAACTTCGGTATAGTCTTAATATTTGGTCAACCCCTTCATCAAACGGAATCGGTAGCTGGCCAGGTCAACGGTATCAATCTATACTGTTGTTGCTTTTTATTATCATAAATTAAATGTACTTTTCAAAAAAATATCAATTTATCCTTTTGTGGAAATTAAAGGGACCAGCTACCGGAAAAACTTCGGTATAGTCTAAGATTTTGCTCCATCCCTCCATCAAACGGAACCGGTAGCTGGCCAGGTAAACGATTCCAATCTATACTGTTGTAACATTTTCATGATCATAAATTAAATGTATTTTTCAAAAAAATATAAATTAAACTTTTGTCGAAAGCTAAAGGGGCCAGCTACTTGACAAGTATAGTTTATTATTTATACTGTCAAACCAACACAGGATTTTAATCAGATTAAGAAGCTTAGATAACTATCTTGCTATTTAAGTGTCTAAATGTTAACATAATCACTCTAATATGCAACAACCTGATAAGAAAGTGCGTATGGCAGACACACATAGGCTACATAACCTTGGTAAGCCTCGACCTCATAACGCTGAAAGACAATTTATTTTCGGTCACAAATCTTTTAAAATCATTTTGTCCTTTTCACACAAATATACATCGGTAGTAGTTCGTAATCCATGAACATACTGTAGGTCTACTGTGCATACGATTAAGAAACAATACAGATCCTCCGAGACCGGATAGCTTAGTCGGTAACGTCAGGGTCTGCCAATTAAGGTGTCGCGAGTTCGAACCTGGCTCGGCATTATCCATTCTGACATTTGACAAAAGCTATTGTCGCTCATCAATGGGTGTGGATCACCTACGAGAGAGCAGCTGGAGGCTCTGTTTGTATTTTTTGTAAGTGCGGGTTCGAGAAATACCAGGAATCCTTATTAGGTGCTCCAGCCGCCGCAATATTACCATAGCAGTTGAAAACGGCGTTAAGCTCCAATAAATCAAATCAATTTAGATGCGGTGGAAGCGTCTAACCAGCCAGTTTGAATCGGGTTCGCCCAATAACGAATGAAGAGTTGCGGTCAAAACACTGCGGACAGACGCATGCACGGACGAGTGCCATTGC
Organism: Fragum sueziense; assembly: GCA_963680895.1. Classification (NCBI taxonomy): domain Eukaryota; kingdom Metazoa; phylum Mollusca; class Bivalvia; order Cardiida; family Cardiidae; genus Fragum; species Fragum sueziense. The sequence goes on along the minus strand of OY804600.1, from coordinate 30,435,867 downwards.
ACCTCCGATGCATATCGATGGAAATAATTATGTTGTCCGTGTACCATTGTTGGGTTTATAGTAGAGTAAGATTTTTGGTGTGTGTAAATGGGTCGATGTTTGATAGGGGGTCACATTTCTACGTGTGGGGAGGTCATAATATTATGACCCCCTCGTCATAATATTATGACCCGGGCCAGTATTTTATATAAAATAGTGACCAGAGGGGTCAGTATTCTATGGGGGTCACTTTACTACGTTACACCGGCGGCTTCATACAATAACCAATGCAGCCTTGCGTTCTAGAAAACAAAGCGCCTGTGAGCTCCTCATAAATGATATCCTGCACTGCAACTTGGAATACCACTAAAGCGTTGCATGTTTTGTGAAAGTAACACTTATCAAGTTTTCCTCAATTGTGAAAGATAAATAGACGAATAAGTTTTACACGATCAAGAAATCGGGTGTCTTTTGACAAACTACAGCATCATTCGGTATAAAACAAATATTGATAAAGGTTGTAAGTGTTAGGATAACGGATGAAAATCAATTAGTCTAGGTTAATCGTTCATAGACTACAATATACTTTTCAATAAATGTAAAGCTTTCCAAAAACAAGACCCGTTTCCACACGCTTTTTATGATACACGCGGGATTTCAATCTACACGGACGAGACCACGTCGCCAAGTTAACATAGAACGAAGTCCGTTTGTTGAGTATATATGTATTCTAAGATTATTAAAAGTATTCCTTAATTTGTTTTGTAATTGGTTCCACTTTATCTCAAGGTACGAGATTTTGCAAACATTGTATTCTCTGCAAGGGGGTCGGTTGTGTCGCCCCCCCCCCCTCCCCCGCACCTGAAATCTACTGCGGATTTAGGTACAGTAGCAACTAATCTCACGGTCACTGGTCAACACGGCATGGACTTATTCTCTACTTTAATCTACTGCGTGGATTAATTTCAACACGAATGAGTACCAGTCTAGGTCAGGGGAACCAACTCTGTAAATGTGCTAAACGGTTTGTGCTTTTTCAAATTTAAAACGTATGCACAATTCGTCTTAAAAAATTAAAATGCTTTACACAAGATAAACAGTAACCCTCTTCGTAGTGTATAGGAAATAGCAAAATATTCTTAAAGCGACATTTCACAGACATTTTTCATAAATGTTACTTTCATTTTTACCTTAAAGAGCACATTTCCTTATGAAAATTCTGAAAATTTTAAATAAAAATATTGTGCCGTTTACGAGAAATATATACATAATAAAAAAAGTTTTGCAACAAAATGTAAATATCTGTAGTAACTAAAATATTTTTGTTTTAACATAAAATCAAACGTTTACACGATATATTATAGCTAGAGAGCGCAATGAGATGAACTTTATACCGCTATCGCGTGCGTCTCGCACTCCAGGTGCGCATTTCCGGTTTTGATGTCTGCCATGGTATTCATGTGTATGGAGCATAAATCTAGAAAACATTTAGGTGTGAACATAATCGTCTTTGCCCAGAATGAAAAAGGCCACTAAAAAGAGTATTTTGCAACGCTGTGGGACTACGCCATGGACTTACGTTAGAAGGACGTTATATCGCTAATGTGTTTCTACGTGGCAGAACCTGTGAGAAAGATGTCTTTTTGAATTTTGCGCATCTCAAAGCATAAGTAACAGCTTGAGGATGCTATGTGGGCCAATTTTTGTGGTTTGAGATCGTCCCGGTCAAGGACGTCGTAGAAAAGGGCCACGAGAAGATGACCGTCATAATTTCGTAACGTCACGGCAGAGATGTTCCATATCGACACCGAAACATCCGCGTGACTTCCATAGGAATTCCAACATAGAGTATCCACACTTACCATCCATGATCGTCTCCACAAATGAACGGTTACTAGACGTTGACCATACGTTGTAATTTCCCTGACGCACACAATGAACGCACAATACTTGACTGACATAAAGTCCTAAATGCTTTGGGCCAAATTAAGCGTATACAACATTGATGTACTCCCATTATCATCTTTTTATTTCTGATTTGTCACCCATAGAGCACATACGGTACATTTAAGGAAGACGTGTGCGTGATCGTTTTGACGTAAATGACGTTCAATCTCTTGATAAATAGTGAATGTTTACGCTGTGTAAAAACAATTTAAGTGGATTAGAAATTGTTTCACTGCTGTTCTTGCTCGAAAATGGCCTCATAATCGATACCGAATTTTATTGTAACTTTTTATTTTGGCCCCTCACCTACGTCAAGACAATGTTTCTAACACAATATCTAACGTTACCACAAACCGACCTTTGAATGTTGTGCGTAAATGCATATGCTAAAATGTATATAAGAGTTGTGAAATAAATATCACAGAAAATGTATGTTTCTAATTAACAAAGTCAGTTTTGCTAAACTTTTTTTACATGGTATATATTTTTGTGTTGAACTAATTGTTGTGTACAACAGATGTATATGTAATTTGGCATTTCTATTTCAACTTTAATGCGTGTTTTTCTTTTATCAGCAACAACTTCAAACAAGAGGCCCAGGAGGGCCTGAATCGCTCCACTGGTTAAAGTGGAAGAATTATCCCATGATTTCTTGTAAGCCTTACACAGCCGCAGCCAAATCTTGATATTTGTGAATAAATTTTGAAGAGAGACTCAAAGAACATTCTTGCAAAGTCTGGTTCAAATTGGCCTTATGGTTGATTTTTAAAGAATTTTCTTATGATTTCACTAAGTCTGATAAGCCCCTTTCTCCCTGCCACGGCCACATTTTTTTGACAAATATAAAAATTTGTGAACAAATTTTAAAAAGAACGACTAAAGGCACATTCCTGCAAAGTTTGGTTCAATCGGGCACACTGGTTGATTTTTTAAGAATTTTCTTATGATTTCTTTAAGTCTGATAAGCCCCTTCCTCCCTGCCACGGCCACATTTTTTGACAAATGTCAAAAATTGTGAATAAATTTTGAAAAGACTCAAAGAACATTCCTGCCAGGTTTAGTTCAAATTGGCCCAATGGTTGATTTTTAAAGAATTTTCTTATGATTTCTTTAAGTCTGATAAGCCCCTTTCTCCCTGCCACGGCCACATTTTTTTGACAAATGTAAAAATTTGTGAACAAATTTTGAAAAGAATGACTCAAGGCACATTCCTGCAAGGTTTGGCTCAAATTGGCCCAATGGTAGATTTTTAAAGAATTTTCTTATGATTTCTTTAAGTCTGATAAGCCCCTTTCTCCCCGCCAATGCCACATTTTTTGACAAATGTAAAAATTTGTGAACAAATTTTGAAAGGAATGACTCAAGGCACATTCCTGCCAGGTTTGGTTCAAATTGGCCCAATGGCTGATTTTTAAAGAATTTTCTTATGATTTCTTTAAGTCTGATAAGCCCCTTTCTCCCTGCCACGGCCACATTCTTTGACAAATGTAAAAATTTGTGAACAAATTTTGAAAAGAATGACTCAAGGCACATTCCTGCCAGGTTTGGTTCAAATTGGCCCAATGGTTGATTTTTAAAAAAAATTCTTATGATTTCTCTAAGTCTGATAAGCCCCTTTCTCCCTGCCACGCCCACATTTTTTGACAAATCAAAAATTCGCGAACAAGTTTTGAAAAGGGTCACCCAAGGAACATTCCTGCCAAGTTTGGTCAAAATTGGCCCACTGGTATAAGAGGAGAAGATGTTTAAAGAAAAAGTTTACGGACGGACGCACGCACGCACGGACGCACGACGGACACAACGCCATGACAATAGCCCGCTGGCCTTCGGCCAGTGGAGCTAAAAACTAATAGCATTTTAGCCCATTAGAATAACCAATCTTTGCATCAAGACACACTTTAAAAAATTGAAATGAGAATGAAATGTTCCTTTAAATCATTGAGTAAACTGAATATCAAATATTGTTCGATATTCTGTTTACACTAGAAAGTAGAACATTATTTGGGGACAGCTTTATCTTTGTTGAGAGCGGAATAAATCAGAGTTAACATATTGACGTTTTTAAACGTTTAATATGGTGGCATGATCCTTATCACGCTAAAACATTATTAACATTGTTCCACGAAACTAGTGATAAAAGAGCAAAATTATAAAGTATACCGAAGTTTTTTTTCGGTACCTGGCCCCTTTAATTTACGCAAAACGATTGATTTATATTTTTTATGAAAAATTCATTCAATTTATGATAATAAAATGTTACGACAGTATAGATTGGTATCGTTTATCTGGCCAGCTACCGGTTCCGTTTGATGGAGGGGTGGACCAAATATTAGACTATACCGAAGTTTTGTCCAGTAGCTGGCCCCTTTAATTTCCGCAAAAGGATTGATTTATATTTTTATGGAAAGTAGATTCAATTTATGATAATAAAATGTTACAACAGTATAGATTGGTATCGTTTACCTGGCCAGCTACCGGCTCTCTTTGATGGAAGGGTGGAGCAAAATCTTAGACTATACCGAAGTTTTTTCCGGTAGCTGGCCCCTTTAATTTCCGCAAAACGATTGATTTATATTCTTATTGAAAGTACATTCAATTTATGATAATAAAATGTTACAACAGTATAGATTGGTATCGTTTACCTGGCCAGCTACCGGTTCCGTTTAAAGGAGGGGTGGACCAAAATCTTAGACTATACCGAAGTTGTTTTTTTTCGGTAGCTGGCCCCTTTATTTTCCACAAAAGGATTGATTTATATTTCTATGAAAAGTACATTTAATTTATGATCATAAAATGTTACAACAGTATAGATTGGTATCTTTTATCTGGCCAGCTACCGGTTCCGTTTGGGTGGACCAAATATTAGACATTACCGAAGTTTTGTCCAGTAGCTGGCCCCTTTAATTTCCGCAAAACGATTGATTTACTTTTTTATTGAAAGTACATTCACTTTATGATAATAAAATGTTACAACAGTATAGATTGGTATGGTTTACCTGGCCAGCTACCGGTTCCGTTTAAAGGAGGGGTGGACCAAATAGTAGACTATACCGAAGTTTTTTTCGGTATCTGGCCCCTTTAATTTCCGCAAAACGATTGATTTATATTTTCATGGAAAGAACATTCAATTTATGATAATAAAATGTTACAACAGTATAGATTGATATCGGTTACCTGGCCAGCTACCGGTTCCGTTTAAAGGAGGGGTGGACCAAAATCTTAGACTATACCGAAGTTTTTTTCGGTAGCTGGCCCCTTTAATTTCCGCAAAAGGATTAATTTATATTTTTATGAAAAGTAAATTTATTTTATGATAATAAAATGTTACAACAGTATAGATTGGTATCGTTTACCTGGCCAGCTACCGGTTCTGTTTGATGGAAAGGTGGAGCAAAATCTTAGACTATACCGAAGTTTTTTTCGGTAGCTGGCCCCTTTAATTTCCGCAAAAGGATTAATTTATATTTTTATGGAAAGTACATTCAATTTATGATAATAAAATGTTACAACAGTATAGATTGATATCGGTTACCTGGCCAGCTACCGGTTCCGTTTAAAGGAGGGGTGGACCAAAATCTTAGACTATACCGAAGTTTTTTTCGGTAGCTGGCCCCTTTAATTTCCGCAAAAGGATTAATTTATATTTTTATGAAAAGTTAATTTAATTTATGATAATAATATGTTACAACAGTATAGATTGGTATCGTTTACCTGGCCAGCTACCGGTTCCATTTAAAGGAGGGGTGGACAAATATTAGACTATACCGAAGTTTTTTCCGGTAGCTGGCCCCTTTAATTTCCGCAAAAGGATTGATTCATATTTCTATGAAAAGTACATTTAATTTAAAATCATAAAATGTTACAACAGTATAGATTGGTATCTTTTATCTGGCCAGCTACCGGTTCCGTTTGATGGAAGGGTGGACCAAATATTAGACTTTACCGAAGTTTTGTCCAGTAGCTGGCCCCTTTAATTTCCGCAAAAGGATTGATTTATATTTTTATGAAAAGTATATTCAATTTGTGACAATAAAATGTTACAACAGTATAGATTGGTATCGTTTACCTGGCCAGCTACCGGTTCTGATTGATGGGAGGGTGGAGAAAAATCTTAAACTATACCGAGTTTTTTTTCGGTAGCTGGCCCCTTTAATTTCCGCAAAAGGATTGATTTATATTTTTATTGAAAGTACATTCAATTTATGATAATAAAATGTTACAACAGTATAGATTGGTATCGTTTACCTGGCCAGCTACCGGTTCTGTTTGATGGAAGGGTGTAGCAAAATCTTAGACTATACCGAAGTTTTTTCCGGTAGCTGGCCCATTTAATTTCCGCAAAACGATTGATTTATATTTTTATTGAAAGTACATTCAATTTATGATAATAAAATGTTACAACAGTATACATTGGTATCGTTTACCTGGCCAGCTACCGGTTCCGTTTAAAGGAGGGGTGGACCAAAATCTTAGACTATACCGAAGTTTTTTTCGGTAGCTGGCCCCTTTATTTTCCACAAAAGGATTGATTTAAATTTCTATGAAAAGTACATTTAATTTATGATCATAAAATGTTACAACAGTATAGATTGGTATCTTTTATATGGCCAGCTACCGGTTCCGTTTGATGGAAGGGTGGACCAAATATTAGACATTACCGAAGTTTTGTCCAGTAGCTGGCCCATTTAATTTCCGCAAAACGATTGATTTACTTTTTTATTGAAAGTACATTCAATTTATGATAATAAAATGTTACAACAGTATAGATTGGTATCGTTTACCTGGCCAGCTACCGGTTCCGTTTAAAGGAGGGGTGGACCAAATATTAGACTATACCGAAGTTTTTTTCGGTAGCTGGCCCCTTTATTTTCCACAAAAGGATTGATTTAAATTTCTATGAAAAGTACATTTAATTTATGATCATAAAATGTTACAACAGTATAGATTGGTATCTTTTATATGGCCAGCTACCGGTTCCGTTTGATGGAAGGGTGGACCAAATATTAGACATTACCGAAGTTTTGTCCAGTAGCTGGCCCCTTTAATTTCCGCAAAACGATTGATTTACTTTTTTATTGAAAGTACATTCAATTTATGATAATAAAATGTTACAACAGTATAGATTGGTATCGTTTACCTGGCCAGCTACCGGTTCCGTTTAAAGGAGGGGTGGACCAAATATTAGACTATACCGAAGTTTTTTTTTTCCGGTAGCTGGCCCCTTTAATTTACGCAAAACGATTGATTTATATTTTTATGAAAAGTACATTCAATTTATGATAATAAAATGTTACGACAGTATAGATTGGTATCGTTTATCTGGCCAGCTTCCGGTTCCGTTTGATGGAGGGGTGGACCAAATCTTAGACTATACCGAAGTTTTGTCCAGTAGCTGGCCCCTTTAATTTCCGCAAAAGGATTGATTTATATTTCTATGAAAAGTATATTCAATTTGTGATAATAAAATGTTACAACAGTATAGATTGGTATCGTTTACCTGGCCAGCTACCGGTTCTGTTTGATGGAAGGATGGAGCAAAATCTTAGAATATACCGAAGTTTTTTTTCGGTAGTTGGCCCCTTTAGTTTCCGCAAAAGGATTGATTTATATTTTTATGGAAAGTACATTTAATTTATGATAATAAAATGTTACAACAGTATAGATTGGTATCGTTTACCTGGCCAGCTAACGGTTCTGATTGATGGAAGGGTGGAGAAAAATCTTAAACTATACCGAGGTTTTTTTCGGTAGCTGGCCCCTTTAATTTCCGCAAAAGGACTGATTTATATTTCTATGAAAAGTACATTTAATTTATGATCATAAAATGTTACAACAGTATAGATTGGTATCGTTTATCTGGCCAGCTACCGGTTCCGTTTGATGGAAGAGTGGACCAAATATTAGACTTTACCGAAGTTTTGTCCAGTAGCTGGCCCCTTTAATTTCCGCAAAAGGATTGATTTATATTTTTACGGACAGTACATTCACTTTATGATAATAAAATGTTACAACAGTATAGATTGGTATCGTTTACCTGGACAGCTACCGGTTCCATTTGATGGAGTGGTGGAGCAAAATTTTAGACTATACCGAAGTTTTGTCCAGTCGCTTGCTCCTTTAATTTTCGAAATACGATTTATTAGATTTTTATGAAAAGTACATTTAATTTATGATAATAATATGTTAGAACATTATAGATTTGTATTGTTTACTTGGCCAGCTATCGGTTCCGTTTGTTATGGTGGAGCAAAATATTACACTATACCGAAGTTTTGTTCAGTAGCTGGCCCCTTTAATTTCCTCGAAAGGTTTGATTTATATTTATTTGATAAGTACATTTAATCAATGATAATAATATGCTACAATAATATAGAATGGTATCGTATACCTGACCAGCTACCGGTAACTTTTGATGGAATGGTGGAGCAAAATATTACACCATACCGAAGTTTGGTCCAGTAGATGGCCCCTTTAATTTCTTGTATACATATTTTCTTTTTCAAGTAACTGGCTATCGTTTGATGGCTACTGGTAACTAATTTTTATTCTTTAAGTAACTGGCTACCGGTAGCTGGCTACCGGTAACTAACTTTTCTTGTTCAAGTAACTGGCTATCGGTAGCTGGCTACCGGTAACTAACTTTTCTTTTTCAAGTAACTGGAACAAGTAACTGGCTACTGGTAGCTAACTTTACCTATCTCTGCTGATAGCCACTTCTGGCTGTCAAGGGACGATATATGAGGCAAAGACCCAAACAGCATTGAGTGATTTATCCCATTCCCATATATCTTTGATGCCCATTAAAATGAAGGCTTTGGAAAACATTGTGGGAAATGAAGAAATTGGATGTGACAAGCAATTTCCCACAATGATTTCTATCCAAGAAGTCCAGAAAATGTAGAATTCCATTCATTGAAAATTGTGGTCGGCAAAATTTTTAAATTGTACCAGTCTAAAAATGACAAAATGGATGTAACTAAAGATAAGATTTGTGTAAAATATGGCACAGAAAATATTGAGACAAAAGGAGAAACTGCTGGTTATCAGCAGTTTCTTCTTTTGTTTCAATGCTTTCCTACGCCTTTTCTATTAGGGACGTCAAAGCTAGGTCTTGTTTGGGAAAGGGTTAAGGTGAATTTGACATACCATGGTTGATAATATAGGCCCCTTGTCTTTGATAAAGTAAGAGACATGTTTCAAAGGGCCTAAACTTTTCAAGTAGCCATTTGTACACTTTATTATCAGGTATATTATATAAACAATTTCCCCAAAATGACACAATTACTTGACCGACTTGAAAAGACAGCAAGACTTATGTTGTCGAAAATGGAAATACAAATTTATAGCACAGAAAACCTTGACCTGGGAAATGGAGAAAATGCTTTTTCTTCTTTTTCCTCAAGGATTTCTAAGGCATTGTCATACAAAGCCGTCAAAATCATGCCTTGATTAGGAAAGGGTTACGAATTTACGATAGAATATCTGTTATAGAGATTCACATGGCGTCGTCATTGTTTGTACAATGTAATTTAACAGCAGACAGCGCAGAATTTTTCCTATTCGTAACTTATTCGTACAGATTGGATACCATCGAAGATTTACTATGTCCCCCGAAAAATTCCGATGTTACGCGAATCTTGAAATGGACATATTATAGTATTGTACATTAATTAAGGAGCAGTGAGAGGTAGCATAAAGAAGTCAATAAAACTTAGTCAGATTCATAATATTTTATTGCACAAACAAGTTGTAAATATTCCAAGCCAGAATTTAGGATAAATGATCATAATATTGTAATCAAAGCATTTAAATAAACATGAAACAGAAATGGACAAAGCAAAACATAAGAGGGGTAAATGTGTCATAATACCTGGTTTTGAAGTTCCTAGTAGAAATGGTTTTGGAAATGATTGAGAAAGGAGAAATTGCTGAAAATCAATTTTTCCTCTCCCCACAAAATTGTCTATGTTTATACATACAGTCTTTCTTCTGTTCAGTGTTGACATCATTTAATTTTTGATTAATCAATGTTGCAAGTACTAATTTAATTTGTCTCAGTGACACTATTCTAAAGAGCGTTTGCAACATTTTAATACATATTTTTAACCCTTTCCCAAACAAGACCTGGTTTTGATGTCCAAAGGCCTCCTAGCAGACCAAAACAGAAATAAAGGTTTTTATAAAGGCTCCAAAGTGAGAAAATAAAGGCCTTTTAGTGTAAAATCAGACATATTAAAGAGTAAATAAAGGCCATTTTTAACGGAAAATACACGGTCATTACCAAAATCATTTTTATGCAACTCTTTAATAAGGGGGGTATGGGGGTCTCCCCCAAGAAAATTTTGAGAATTAAGGTACGATTTGGTGGTATCTGATGATATCTGCATTGTAAGACAATATATAAAAGAAAGGAAAATGCAGAATAAAGTTAAATTCTTACTTTAAGCTTGGACAGCAACCAATCAGAGCAAATATATAGGTTTTGAGAGAGAAATACGGGCTATTTTGGCTTTTTAAAGGTTTTCTGGGAAAAAGTAAAGGTTCTAAAGGTTTGCTCTGAAATCTAAAGGTTTTTAAAGGTTTTAAAGCTTTCACTAGGAGACCTGTGTCCATGATAGAATAGGCTTGGGAAAACATTGAGGCAAAAGAAGAAAATGCTGATAATCAGCATTTTCTCCTTTTGCCTCAATATTTTCTGTGCTATATTGTAAACAAATTATGTCTTTATCAACACCCATTTTGTCATCTAAAGCAGCTTTCACATTGGATTACTATAAAAATGTGTTGTTTGGGAAAGGGTTAAGGACCATTAACCCATCTTATTGGTTGCTCTGTGTAGAAAAAGTACCCATCACAAATGTTAAGCAAGACTAATTGAGAAAGTCAGTATAAAAGAAAAACAAGTAACTGAATCAAAGCATTGCCTTTCAGAATAACCAAGAATGTTTCTTTTCAATACTTTCTCATTTTTTCAGTGTTATCTCTTCAAAAATGTGTTCCCTATTTCTGTTACATGGGACACAGCTTATCCTTCAAGCACCATTTTCAAAATAGTTATCCTGCCTATAAACATTCAGACTTTTTATTTGTTCAAGCACTATTTTTATTGTAAGGGGCATCTCAAATATAAGACGAAAGTGCAAATTAATGGCTCAGTGGGAAACCGTTGGAACTGCCTATTATCATTTAGGCAGTTAAGACTGTTTCGCACTAAGCCATCAAAATGTTCTAGGTGCATATGAGTTACAAATGCACAAGCAATAGCTTTGCACTAGTTTAATAATTTCTGAAGCAGAAATTCACCCATTACGAGACAGCAAAATTTCAGACTGGCCCAATATCAAAGCTGTTGCAGACAATATTTTCAAATGAATGAAAGTTTCCATTTTCTCTCTTTTGTGCAAAACACAGTGGGAAATAAAGAAACTGCTTGTAACAAGCAATTTCTTCATTTTCCACATTGTTTTCCTAAGCCTTTGTCTTGTGGGATGTCAAAAAGTGTCACTTTGCTCCACCTTGTTTTCCTAATAGTTTGTCTTGTGGGGTGTCGAAAAGCGTCACTTTGCAGTAATGGGTTAAGTTCCATCATTTATGAAGCAGATTATCAAGTTATCGTATTGGTGCAGAAAGTCCAGCTAGAGTAGAGTCCTCCTCCCTCTCTGCCGCATGTTGACGTAATTCTTGTAATGTGTGTACAAATCTTGACCATTCGTCTGATTTAGGGTTGGCAAAACTCTGTAAGAACAAGATGTGTTTGTGAAACACCAATGCCCCCGAATTGGCAATGTTAAGGTTTCATGTTAAGTTTTCAGGTAAAGGGTTGACAAGGCTTAATGAATGTCCTTAAAGAAGGTCATATTGCATGGAACAGATAAATTTCATTGAAAGAAGGTCACATACCAAATCTGACAGACAGACAGACAGAAGGACAGACAGAAAAGACAGACAGACATGATTAAAACAATATGCCCCAATCTCTTGATACGGGGCCATTAAAAAATCAAATGGATTAAGTATATGTGTCACACTACTGCTTCAAATGCATAGAAATAATCAGCTGGGTCAGATAATAAAAACTTAGGAAAGCGCTATTCAAGTGGTTAAATATCGCCGTTGTAAATGCAAAACCTTGTATCTCGTTTTTGGAAAATTTTAAAGGGGAAGGAAAAAGTGTTATATCTTTTCTCAAACTTGAAATTTGGACATATTGTTCACAAATAATGTGACATTAATTCTGATCAGAAAAAATATCTCAAGGTCTGCGAGAATTGTCTTAACTGAGCACACAAGTTTGTACTTTAACTAGAAAGACCTGAAGGTCTTGAGTCGCTCCACAGGCCTGAATTTCTTTTAATATTAAAGTTTTGACTAGATTTTTGAATACTAAAGTCTTGTGGTTCTTACAGCAAAAACAAAGTCAAAAGCAGCAATCATGTGGTCAATGCAAAAAGAAAGTAAATGATTGACTAATATTTTAGGGATTTTAGGGCGATAACAAAATTGAAAACTGTGATTTTGCCAAATTCAAGGACACATAATTCAGTATGTATAGTTAAAATCAAATCAAAAATTAAACACAGGCAAGATCTTATGGTCACTATGATTCTGTTCAAATTTTGTCTATATTAGTCAATATTCGTGGCTTCAAGAGTGGAAGAAGTGTCGAAAACTGAAAATTTGTCAATTTCAAGGGCAGATAACTCAGATTGTAACAGTGTTATCATGTTGAAAATTACATGTAAGCAAGATCTTGTTGTCAACAAGATTCTTTCCAAGTATAATCTTGATTGGTTAACCTTTATGGTTGTTAGAGTGAAAACAAAGTCGAAAGTGGCAAATTGTCAAATTCAAGGGCACATAACTCATGATGTAAGATTCCGATCAAGCTGAAAATTACACCCAGGTAGCATATAATGCTTATATATATTCTGTCCAAGTTTTGTCTTGATTGGTCAATATTTGTAGATTTTAGAGTAAAAATAAAGTCAAAACCAGTAAAATAGAGCCAAAAATAGCAATTTTTGGCAATTTCAAGGGCACTTAACTCATGCTATAAAATTCAGATCAAGCTGAAAATTTTACCAAGGCAAGCTCTTATAGTCAGCATCATTCTGTCAAAGTTATGTCATGTTTAGTCAATATTTGTAGTTGCTAGAGTGAAAACAAAGTCAAAATACCGCTGAAAATGGCAATTCTGTCAATTTCAAGGGCACATAACTCATGATGTAAAATTCAGATCAAGCTGAAAATTTTACCAAGGCAAGATCTTGTAGTAAGCATCATTCTGTCAAAGTTTTGTCTTGATTGTTCTATATTTGTAGATTTTAGAAGAAAAGTAAAGTCAAAACCTGCCATTTTTGATATTCAAGGGGAGATAACTCAGGTTATTCTGGTTCAATCCATATTCTTTGAAGGAATCTGAGAGAGGGTCACCCAAGGATCATTCCTGTGAAGTTTGGTTGAAATCCATCCAGTAGTTTTTGAGAAGACAAGAGCCGTCAGAGACGGACAATGCTCCCCGAATAAGGCATTGTCACAATAAATATATGCCATGCAGAGCTAATATAAAGGTAACAAATGTTAAGCCCCATTTTTCCATGACATATTTTGTATACGCAAATTTTAAATAGTTTATTGTCAAGGGCATCTGATTTGCTACTCAAATATGAAATTTCATCAAATTCTGACCATTAGACTAGGAGAAATTAGAGAAAAACTGTATTTAACCTTAAGTCCCCTTTTCCCATGACGAGGCCTCAAATAAAAAAAACGGGAAAAGTACATTGGCATCTTGTCATAGGGAGTTCACATGGTAAGTTTCATTTGATTTGGACCAAGGGTTATGGAGAAATCGCTTCGGACGGACGGACGGATGGACGGAATGACGGACGGACAGACGAAGCGGCGACTATATGCTCTCCCTTTGGGAGAGCATAAAAATTTTTAAAGAAAAAGTTTACGGACGCACTGACGCACGCACGACGGACACACCGCCATGACAATAGCCCGCTGGCCTGAAAGGCCAGTGGAGCTAAAAACCGCAAAAATCGACATACGAGGTTTTGCATTTACACCGACGATATGTGTTTTGGTTAGATATCCCTATAACAACACAAGTTTTAACTGAAACAGGTATTTTACCATTTAGTTCTTTTAAAGTTCTAACCAATGTTTATACACCAGACAAAGATAGTTACCCTTTCCCAAACATGAAAATCTAAGGTTGTCTAATTCAAAAGCTGCTGCAGACGACAAAATGGATGGTAATAAAGATTTGAATTATGCAAAATATATAGTCAAGAAAATATTGAGGCAAAAGGAGAAAATACTGATTATCAACATGTATTTCTTTTGCCTCAATGTTTTCTCAAGCCTTTTCTGTTGGGGACGTCAAAACCAGGTCTTGTTTGTGAAAGGATTGGATTGAATGCAGTTTTACGTCCCACTGAACAGCTAAGGTCATATGGAGACGGGACCTCGGTTTAAAGTCTCATCCGAATGACTGGAGAGGCAGGGGATTGAACCAGCGACCCATGAGTTTCAAGTACAGCATGTTACCACTGCACCACCTGTACCCCTTGTTTGGGAAAGGGTTAATAATGGTATGTGAGCGGTGTGTTTTCAATTTCATGATGAAACAGGTTGTGCTTTTGAACTCCAAATGCCTCTACCCTTCAATTCATTTTGCTTCTCGAAACATTTCCTTGATATTTTTACCTGATTTACGACAAAGATTTTGGAATCACATGAAATGTGATATCAAAAGCAAAATCTAACATCTGAAGCCCTATGACTTATCATTCAAAAGAAAATGTCAAATGCAGATTATTAACCCTTATCATGCTAAGCGCGACCACAGGTCGCGCTACCCTACCCCATTCGCCACCGCTAAGCGCGACCTAGAGTCGCGCTACAGGGGTTCCCTAGATATGAGCCTCGTATTCATGAACTGATGACGTTTGGTGCAAGTTTTGAGCTATATTTAGTAGGACACTCTCAGTGAAGGTCAATTCTGTAAAAATAACAGCCAACCAAAAGCCTTAGACGTCATAATGATGCACTGAATATTCAAAAGGGAAATTGGGAAAACCAAAATCCAAAATGGCGGCCCTCAGAAGGCCAACGTGTTGATGATGTTTTGTGTGAATTTTTGATGATAGTGACTTTTAAGCGGAAAGTGATTTTAGTAGTGATGGTTAGAAATATATTTGGAACAAAATATCGTAGATTTGGACTTTGTGTCTTAAATACCGATGGAATAATCGCCCCGATAGCGGAACGTACCAACTGTCACTTTTAGTGGGCCGGGCTTGATTGACAACGGATTTGTTATGATGCAATTTAAGTTGGTCAAAGTAAACCAACAACATGGAATTCTCGATGATCCTACACGGTATGTAGTCTTCTTTCAAAATCATAGGGTTTATAGGGCTAAAATGCCTCATAAATTCAATTTATAGTGTCGGAATAGGTGCACCCCATTTATACGCTGTGCACAGTGAATTAATTCAGTGGTACGGAGGTGTACTAGTCAAAATTAATTCAGCATGATAAGGGTTAAGACAACAAACCTCAGCAACATCGTGTATATAAATGCGTCCCATATCATCAGCTGCAGCTATACTATGACCACTCTGATGCCATTTACAATGGTTTAATGCTACACCAGTGTCCATACTAACAGAGGCTGTTGGTACCTACAACATAGTCAGAGCAACAGATAAGGGGGGGGGGGGGCAAGACATTAAAATTATTTCAAATCTAAGTCCAATGTTGTGGGTATTCATTTGAATCATCTCAATGAGATGATTCCAATGAATATTCACAACATAGGCATTGATAAACGATAAATGAAATATAACATTTTGAAAGGACAATACCCCCTGTTATCTACAATGTAGCATCCAGGATGAGCCCAGAGATGGCGAGATTGAATGAATCCTACAATCAAGAATTCATTCTTTGAATCAACTTGTTAAAGAAGATTATGTCTATCAAGGGACAAACACCATTGTCATTGAAAGGCAAGGGTAGACTAGCACATATAGCAATATTTATAACAGAAACATAACAGGTTAGTCCAACAGTTGGTGTTGTTTGTTAAATTGTTGACCAATCAGATAAAACCAGAAATTTCATCTTATTTCATACAGAAACATCTGACAGTCTCCAATTAAAGGTCATCTTCACTAACACTTGGAATTCAAATATTGATTAATGTTTATCTAGCCAAACAAATCTTTTGTTGTGTATCCCTTTCCCAAACGGCAAAATTTCAAAAGTTCCATTTCAAAACCTATTGCAGACAACAAAATGGATGTTAATAGAGATTGGAATTGTGTGATATAGTCAAGAAAATATTGAGGCAAAAGGAGAAACTGCTGGTTATCAGCAGTTTCTTCTTTTGTCTCTATGTTTTCACAAGCCTATTCTATTTGAGATGTCAAAACCAGGTCTTGTTTGGGAAAGGGATATGACTTTCCATGACAAACATGTGACTTTCTGCAAACAAGAGTGCCTGAAAGGCACTGATATCGCTCACCTGAGTTCTTCGTGTATTTGATTGTGTACAATATAGGTTTTGTTGTAAACAAATATATATGTCAGTATTATGTCATATTAAATTATTGTAAACTAGAATATCACTGAAAGTGATCATACCCCCAAACAGCACTGTTTTTGTGCATTTTGAGAAGTACATTGCATTTGAACTGTGATCTGATCATTTGGGAAAAAGAGCAAACAAAAAAATCAACAGACCAAACAACACATGTAAATGTTGCGAAAAATACCAATTTTCAACAAAAGGACATAACTCATTTAAAAATCAACAAGCCCCACCCTGCCATGCCCACATTTTTTCAATTGATCAAAAATTCTCAACCATATATATTGAAGACAGTCACTCGAGGTACATTCCTGTAAGGTTTGGTTCAACTTAGCCCTATAACTACTTTTTTAAAGAATTTTCTCATGAATTTGTTTAGTCAATAAGCCCTGCCCCGCCAAGACCACGTTTCTTGATGAATAAAAAATTCTCGAACAGATATTGTAACGAGTCACCCAATGATCATTTCTGCCAAGTTTGGTAACGAATTGCCTGATGGTTAAGGAGAAGAATATTTTGGAAGAATTATCTAACGATTTCTTGAAGTCTGGTAAGCCCCACCCTGTAAGCCGATTTTTTTCACCCAATCAAAAATTCATGAACATGTGTTGAATACAGTCACTCAAGGGACATTCCTGCTACGTTTGGTTCAAATTGGCCGAATAATTGATTTTTAAAGATATTTCACATGATTTCTGCTAGTCCGATAAGCCCCGCCCTGCCACGCCCACAATTTTTGACAAATCAAAAATTAACGAAAAATTTTTTGAAAAGGGTCACCCAGGGAACATTTCTTTCAAGTTTGGTAATAATTAGCCCAGTGGTTAAGGAGGAGAAGATTTTCGAATAATTATCTTTCGATTTCTCGAAGTCTGATAAGCCCCGCCCTGCCACGCCCACAATTTTTGACGAATCAAAACTTCATTAACATGTGTTGAAAACAGTCACTCAAGGGACATTTCTGCCAAGCTTTGTTCAAATTGGCCTGATAATTGATTTTTAAAGATTTTTCACATGATTTCTTTTAGTCTGATAAGCCCCGCCCTGCCCACAATTTTTGACGAATCAAAAATTCACGAATAAGTTTTGAAAAGGGTCACCCAATAAACATTTCTGCCAAGTTTGGAAAGAATTGGCAAAGTGGTTGAGGAGGAGAAGATTTTTGAAGAATTACCTAAAGACTTCTTTTAGTCTGATAAGCCCCGCCCTGCCATGCCCACAATTTTTGACAAATCAAAAATTCACGAACAAGTTTTGAAAAGGGTCACCCAGGGAACATTTCTTTCAAGTTTGGTAATAATTAGCCCAGTGGTTAAGGAGGAGAAGATTTTCGAATAATTATCTTTCGATTTCTCGAAGTCTGATAAGCCCCGCCCTGCCACGCCCACAATTTTTAACGAATCAAAAATTCACGAACAAGTTTTGAAAAGGGTCACCCAAGGAACATTTCTGCCAAGTTTGGAAAGAATTGGCCCAGTGGTTGAGGAGGAGAAGATTTTTGAAGAATTTCCTAATGATTTCTTTAAGTCTGATAAGCCCCGCCCTGCCACGCCCACAATTTTTGACGAATCAAAAATTCACGAACAAGTTTTGAAAAGGGTCACCCAAGGAACATTTCTGCCAAGTTTGGAAAGAATTGGCCCAGTGGTTGAGGAGGAGAAGATTTTTGAAGAATTTCCCAATGATTTCTTTAAGTCTGATATGCCCCGCCCTGCCACGCCCACAATTTTTGACGAATCAAAAATTCACGAACAAGTTTTGAAAAGGGTCACCCAAGGAACATTTCTGCCAAGTTTGGAAAGAATTGGCCCAGTGGTTGAGGAGGAGAAGATGTTTAAAGCAATTGTTGACGACGCACGACGCACGCCGGACACAGGGTGATCACAAAAGCTCACCTTGAGCATGTTGCTCAGGTGAGCTAAAAAAGTGAGCTGCCATCACCGGGTGGTTTTCAGTTTCAATTGTTTTCAGTTTTTTGCAAAATATTTATTCTACTGGTCAGAGAAAAAAGATAACTGAAGATGACCCATAACAGGTGCCTGTCAGATGTTACTATAAAGTTCACACCAGATTATAATCAAATTGAGGGTTGACCTACCTCAGTGTCATTGTTAAGATTCCACAAATCAACCTCAGTGTCATTGTTAAGATTCCACAAATCAAGTTTGCCCATACCATCTACACTAGCAAACAAAGCTGGGTGTATGCGCGACCATTGTACATCATATACATAGAGTCAATCTTACACATCAATGTAATAATTTGATGCTCTTCAACACAAATCTCATAACTGCAACTTGTTTAAGTTGCAGTTACGAGGTTTTTGTAGAAAAGCAATGATATTGTTGTTTATTAAAGAGTTTGCATACCTCAGTATCATTGTTAAGATTCCACAAATCAAGTTTTCCCATACCATCTACACTAGCAAACAAAGCTGGATGTATGGGTGACCACTGTACATCATATACATAATCACTGTTATCTTCAAATGAGTGGATATATTTCTGGTCCTGTAAACAATCAAAACAAAATTCAAGAAGAGATCTGAAAAAAGAGCCCCTGTAGCATTTGAGACCAGCATGGATCCTGATCAGCCTGTGCATACACACAGTCTGATCAAGATCCATGTTGTTCTCTAAAAGTTCTTCTTTGAAATGTAGTGATTAAAAACAAAGATTTAAGCAAACAAAGCTGGATGTATGGGTGACCACTGTACATCATATACATAATCACTGTTATCTTCAAATGAGTGGATATATTTCTGGTCCTGTAAACAATCAAAACAAAATTCAAGAAGAGATCTGAAAAAAGAGCCCCTGTAGCATTTGAGACCAGCATGGATCCTGATCAGCCTGTGCATACACACAGTCTGATCAAGATCCATGTTGTTCTCTAAAAGTTCTTCTTTGACATGTTATGATTAATAACAAAGATTTAAGCAAACAAAGCTGGGTGTATGGGTGACCACTGTACATCATATACATAATCACTGTTGTCCTCAAATGAGTGGATGTATTTATGGTCCTATGAATGAGTGAAAAATGTTACTTTATGTTATTGAAACTTGTCTTTCCTATGTAATATTGCATGTTCCGATATAAAAGTGTGGAGTTAATTAAAAACTGCAGACAAAGCTCTAATAAACGCCAGCAATAGTCTAACAAGTGTGAACAAAAAACACACTAAAGTGATAAACAGCCTCAGTTTAGCTTTAAGTCATCTTAATACAAAAGTATGCTTGCTTATAGTTACATTATCATCTATGTGCTAAACAAAACAAGGTGCCTGCACAAAAGACCTTATTCCCCTTAATGTCTTAGTTTTCAAACAGATACATTTATGGTACCCTGAACCAAACGATAGACAATTAAAACCCTACCTTCATACTCCAGAGTTTAATGGTCCAGTCAAACGATGAAGTAAGGAAATAAGGAGAGAAGTCGATCTGTCCTGCCACTCGGTGACAGTCTATACCAGTTATAGGTCCTTGATGTCCCTCAAATATCTCACTTATACCAGCTTTACTGTAATGTAAACAAGAGATGTTTGTAAAACATATATGTCCCCTCAAGTAAGGAGAGATGTCAATCTGTCTGCCACTCTGTGACAATCTATACCAGTTATAGGTCCTTGATGTCCCTCAAATATCTCACTTATACCAGCTTTACTGTAATGTAAACAAGAGATGTTTGTAAAACATATATATCACCTCAAGTAAGGAGAAAAGTCAATCTGTCCTGCCACTCTGTGACAGTCTATACCAGTTATAGGTCCTTGATGTCCCTCAAATATCTCACTTATACCAGCTTTACTGTAATGTAAACAAGAGATGTTTGTAAAACATATATATCACCTAAAGTTAGGAGAGAAGTCAATCTGTCCTGCCACTCGGTGACAGTCTATACCAGTTATAGGTCCTTGATGTCCCTCAAATATCTCACTTATACCAGCTTTACTGTAATGTAAACAAGAGATGTTTGTAAAACATATGTGTCCCCTCAAGTAAGGAGAGAAGTCAATCTGTCCTGCCACTCTGTGACAGTCTATACCAGTTATAGGTCCTTGATGTCCCTCAAATATCTCAATTATACCAGCTTTACTGTAATGTAACAAGAGATGTTTGTAAAACATATATGTCCCCTAAAGTAAGGAGAGAAATCAATCTGTCCTGCCACTCGGTGACAGTCTATACCAGTTATAGGTCCTTGATGTCCCTCAAATATCTCACTTATACCAGCTTTACTGTAATGTAAACAAGAGATGTTTGTAAAACATATATGTCCCTCTCCAATAAGGAGAGATGTCAATCTGGCCTGCCACTCTGTGACAGTCTATACCAGTTATAGGTCCTTGATGTCCCTCAAATATCTCACTTATACCAGCTTTACTGTAATGAACAAGAGATGTTTGTAAAACATATATGTCCCTCAAGTAAGGAGAGAAGTCGATCTGTCCTGCCACTCTGTGACAGTCTATACCAGTTATAGGTCCTTGATGTCCCTCAAATATCTCACTTATACCAGCTTTACTGTAATGTAAACAAGAGATGTTTGTAAAACATATATGTCCCTCAAGTAAGGAGAGATGTCAATCTGGCCTGCCACTCTGTGACAGTCTATACCAGTTATAGGTCCTTGATGTCCCTCAAATATCTCACTTATACCAGCTTTACTGTAATGTAAACAAGAGATGTTTGTAAAACATATATGTCCCTCTCCAATAAGGAGAGAAGTCAATCTGTCCTGCCACTCGGTGACAGTCTATACCAGTTATAGGTCCTTGATGTCCCTCAAATATCTCACTTATACCAGCTTTACTGTAATGTAACAAGAGATGTTTGTAAAACATATATGTCCCTCAAGTAAGGAGAGAAGTCGATCTGTCCTGCCACTCTGTGACAGTCTATACCAGTTATAGGTCCTTGATGTCCCTCAAATATCTCACTTATACCAGCTTTACTGTAATGTAAACAAGAGATGTTTGTAAAACATATATATCACCTAAAGTTAGGAGAGAAGTCAATCTGTCCTGCCACTCGGTGACAGTCTATACCAGTTATAGGTCCTTGATGTCCCTCAAATATCTCACTTATACCAGCTTTACTGTAATAAACAAGAGATGTTTGTAAAACATATATGTCCCTCAAGTAAGGAGAGATGTCAATCTGGCCTGCCACTCTGTGACAGTCTATACCAGTTATAGGTCCTTGATGTCCCTCAAATATCTCACTTATACCAGCTTTACTGTAATGTAAACAAGAGATGTTTGTAAAACATATATATCACCTAAAGTTAGGAGAGAAGTCAATCTGTCCTGCCACTCGGTGACAGTCTATACCAGTTATAGGTCCTTGATGTCCCTCAAATATCTCACTTATACCAGCTTTACTGTAACGAAACAAGATCAATTAAAAGGGTTAATTGATTGATTAATTGATTGATTAGAGTTTAATGCCTCTTTCAACTACTATAGTCATATTGGGCTGGCTGGAGCACCTAACCATGGATTCCTTTCATTTCTCATACTATTGCTACCACAACATCCTTACAGAGCCTCCTGCTGCTCGTCCATATAGGTTAATAATTATCAGACCATTTGTGTGTGATAATTTTGTACTAAAGGATATTTGCTGCAAAAATGGTCCATGGATCAAATTGTTAAGGAAAGGGTTAAACCACCTACCTTCCATGTCTACAAGCAGCATACACAGAACAGTCTTCACTACCCACAACAAAATTGTTGACATCACCAGATAGAAATGAGAAACTTGTCACATTCACTGATCTACTCTGTTTGTGTGTCAACTCCATACAGTCCTACAATGTCATAACAATGGATACTGTATATCAAGAGAGAGAAATGCCTTCACTTTTCAACAAAGACCTTGTAACCACAGCTTGTTTTAACCCTTTCCCAAACGACAAAATTTTAGGGTGATCCACTTCAAAAACTGTCACAAATGACAAAATGGATGTTATCAAAGATAGGATTTGTGTAAAATATGCCACAGAAAATATTGAGACAAAAGGAGAAACTGCTGGTTATCAGCAGTTTCTTCTTTTGTTTCAATGTTTTCTAAAGCCTTTTCTATTAGGGACGTCAAAACCAGGTCTTGTTTGGGAAAGGGTTAAGCTGCAGTTACACAGTTTTTGTTGAAAAGCAGCGACATTAAATTAATGTTAAGAATAATTTGATATTACATTTCATTCTTTATCTGATGACTGGCTGGATAATTTGATGTACCATTCCACAAAAGCTCTAAATTTACTTTTTTCCCATTACATTATAAAATAACATTCCCCTTCAGTGTTGCTAAGCAATATCGTATCAACATTTCTTTCTTTTCATAAACATTTATTACAAGAAAATGCAATATTTATATGGAAATAATTTGAAAAGCAGAAAATTTTCTTAAAAATGCAGACAATTTCATACCATAAAATTGATTCATCTTTCATATCTGTATACTGTATATCATCGCAACAAAAACCATGTAACTGAAGCTTATTTTAAGCTGCAGTTACAATGTTTTTGTTGAAAAGCATCCATATATAAAGTAACTATAAATATAATACAGTCAACAATGTCTACAATGGATTCCACACGATGTAGACTATTTACAAAATTTACCTGTGGTTGAGAAAGCATATCCAAACTCCATGAACACATTTTACCATCTGTTGAGACGCTGATCAGATTGTGGGCATTCTGGGTACCAACAACATTTACACAGTATACTGGATGCTGGAAATACAGATTAAAGCAACCATAATTAATATGCATCAATTTTCATGCAATATTTGATATACTAGAAAGACCTGAAGGTCTTGAGTCGCTCCACAGGCCTGAATTTCTTTTAATATTAAATCCAAGTTTTGACTAAATTTTTGAATACTTGTGGTTCTTACAGCAAAAAAGTCAAAAGCAGCAATCATGTGGTTAATGCAAAAATAAATGACTGACTAATATTTTAGGGATGTTAGAGCGATAATAAAATTTGAAAACTGATTTTGCCAAATTCAAGGACACATAATCCAGTATGTATATTTAAAATCAAACCGAAAATTAAACACATGCAAGATCTTATGGTCACTTTCATTCTGTTCAAATTTTGTCTATATTAGTCAATATTCTTGGCTTCAAGAGTGGAACAAGAGTGCCATCGTCACAATATACGCCGCCACTTATAAAACTTGAGACAAAAAAATGACATTGACAAGGATTTATAAATATTCACTGAAAAACCTTTAAAAAATTGTGTTCACAAAAAGGTTTTTATAAATATCCAGTGAAAAACCTGGAAGGAATTGCATTCACGAGGCTGAAATATCATTAAGCCCCAGAGACTAAGATTGAAGGGGGCATAATTCTGGCAAAAATCAATGAACCATGAAATCCTTCCTTCATGCACATCTACCAATTGAGGTGATAACATCCACCAAGTTTCATTAAGATCCAGCCAGAAACTTAGGAGGAGTTGTGTTGACAAGGCTGCAATTTCAATAAGCCCCAGAGACTAAGTTTTTAAGGGGCATAACTCAGGCAAAAATCAACGAACCATAAAATCCTTCCTTCATGCACATCTACCAATTGAGGTGATAACATTGACCAAGTTTCATTAAGATCCAGTCAGAAACTTAGGAGGAGTTGTGTTGACAAGCCTGCAATTTCAATAAGCCCCAGAGACTAAGTTTTTAAGGGGCGTAACTCAGGCAAAAATCAACGAACCATAAAATCCTTCCTTCATGCACATCTACCAATTGAGGTGATAACATTGACCAAGTTTCAAGAAGATCCAGCCAGAAACTTAGGAGGAGTTGCGTTGACAAGGCTGCAATTTCAATAAGCCCCAGAGACTAAGTTTTTAAGGGGCATAACTCAGGCAAAAATCAACGAACCATAAAATCCTTCCTTCATGCACATCTACCAATTGAGGTGATAATATTGACCAAGTTTCAAGAAGATCCAGCCAGAAACTTAGGAGGAGTTGCGTTGACAAGAAAAGTGGACGTACGTACGGACGGACGGATGGACGGACGGACGGACAGACGGAGAAGATGACGCCAATATACGTCCGCCTCCGGCGGCGTATAAAAATTGTCGAAAACTGAAATTTTGTCAATTTCAAGGGCACATAACTCAGATTGTAACAGTGTGATCATGCTGAAAATAACACATAAGCAAGATCTTGTTGTCAACTAGATTCTTTCCAAGTATCATCTTGATTGGATAACATTTGTGGTTGTTAGAGTGAAAACAAAGTTGAAAATGGCAATTTTGTCAAATTCAAGGGCACGAAACTCATGATGTAAGATTCCGATCAAGCTGAAAATTACACCCAGGCAGCATATAATACTTATATATATTCTGTCCAAGGTTTGTCTTGATTGGTCAATACTTGTAGATTTTAGAGTAAAAATAAAGTCAAAACCAGCAAAATTGAGGCGAAAATGGCAATTTTTGTCAATTTCAAGGGCACATAACTCATGCTATAAAATTCAGATCAAGCTGAAAATGTTACCAAGGCAAGATCTTATAGTCAGCATCATTCTGTCCAAGTTTTGTCTTGTTTAGTCAATATTTGTAGTTGCTAGAGTAAAAATAAAGTCAAAATACAGCCTAAAATGGCAATTGTGTCAATTTCAAGGGCACATAACTCATGATGTAAAATTCAGATCAAGCTGAAAATTAAACCAAAGCAAGATCTTATAGTCAGCATCATTCTGTCAAAGTTTTGTCTTGATTTTTCAATATTTGTAGATTTTAGAAGAAAAATAAAGTCAAAACCTGCTATTTTTGACATTCAAGGGCAGATAACTCAGGTTATTCTGGTTCAATCCATTTTCTTTGAAGGAAATGAGAGAGGGTCACCCAAGGATCATTCCTGTGAAGTTTGGTTGAAATCCATCCAGTAGTTTTTGAGAAGAAGATTTTTAAAGAAAAAGTTTACGGACGCACGCACAGACGGACGGACGCACACACGCACAGACACACTGCCATGACAATAGCCCGCTGGCCTGAAAGGCCAGTGGAGCTAAAAAATCATTATATATCAGGAGACTTTCAATGAAAGAACACTTAAATTCTTGTACAACAAGATAAGACACATATGCCCCGGGAATGGCCAATGTTAAATTATCAGACAGATGGACAGACAGACAAAAGGACACTGGTAGAACAATTTGCCCCAAATCTTTTGATATGGGGGCATAACAAAAATTTGGTCTCTGTACTTTGTGCTCTGTTATCCTAAAACACAAGCTGACCAGAACATTTGCCTTCATTACTGTGCAGGTTGATAAAGGATGAAACTTTTTTCACATTCCACATTCTAAAGGTTTTCTTAGTTTATCTTCAACTACTACATAAGGAATTGTGAAATTCCTAAAACAGCTTATCAAAGTTATGCAGTCATACTTAGATTTGCTAAATACAATTTATTCTGTGGAGAACCCTGAATATAATTGGGTAGCTATCACTCAACTTACTGTATGTGCCGCAGCTGAGAGCGGTGTTCTCTGTATTGGAGTACTTTTATGTGCTCTGTTATCCCACAATACAATCTGGCCAGAATAAGTGCCTCCGACTACAAGGTTAGGGTGAAACTTGGCAAAACAACTCGACATCACTGCAGACTGTAAAACAACAATCTTTTATTCAGAATAAAACAAAATAACAATTTTTAATTGAAATAGATTTATTTGGCTATTTTAATCTAAAAATTGTGGCAACTTTCTTTCATCACAACTTTGACCTTTGCATTTATTTCTTGCAAGGATGTAGGTAAAAAAACTATGGTTTTACAGCAGAATTTTATTTTCATAAGGTAAGTTATTGAAGGAATTTGGTTAATGTAAACAAAGGAAGATAAAATTATGTTAATCAACTTGATAAAATCAAGAAACTTTTCCGACAAACAAACTTAATAACATCAGTGCCAGAACATAGACACATAAGAATACAATGTCTATAGTTCCTCACAAAAACTTGTTACATGAATCAGTGTTCTCCCCAGCCTAAAAAGCTGTATCGGCCCCACTACAGCTTCATGTAAATCAGTTTAATGCCCATACACATTCAAAACTAGCCAACAGCTTCATTTCTTCAAAATGGTCACTAAATCAGGGTTTTTCAAAAAAACTGATAAATTCTGCAATTTTATAATTGTACAAGTAAATGTTACAATTGTGTATGAAAGCATTACGGGAAAAGAAGAAATTGCTCAAAATGAGCAATTTCTTCTTTTCCCATGATGTTTTCATATATAATTATTTTCATATACACTATGCAACTACAGCTTCAAATTATTCTGTGAAGGTAAGGTTTATTGGGGTTTTACACCGTTTTCAACTACTAAGGTCATATCGCAGCGGCTGGAGCACCTAACAATGGATAATTCCTGTCGTTTCTCATACTAGTACTACCACAACATCCTTACTGAGCCTCCAGCTGCTCACCCACATAGGTTCACGATATGAAACCATTGATGGGTGACATTTTTGTCAGAAAGGGTATTTGCTGTGGCCGAGTATCAAATCCAGGACCTCTCGAATGAGAGGCAGATGCGCTACCACTGCGCCATGGCCGCGGCCTTATTCTGCGGAGAACCCTGTTCAGAATAACTACATACCTGACAATGGAAGACATATTCTGGTGTAGATTTTTTAAAGCGCGAGTTCCAGACTAAAGTCACTCCGTCTGGCTCATTTGGGGCATCTTCATTTGTGTTATACGAGGCTACCAACAACTCAGGGAACTGTGAATAAACAAATAGCTTGTATTCATTAAATAGTTAAAAGCAATATTAAACAAGATGTGTTTGTGAAGCACAAATGCCCCTGAAATGGCCAATGTTAAGTTTTCAGACAGACAGATGGACAAACAGATGGACAGATGGATGGACAGACATCCCAACACGAGTAATACAATATGCCACCTCAAGCTTTCTATATGGGGGTATAAAAAACTTTACAGGCATAAACAGCATACAATGATAGAAAATGAATATATATAGCACAATTCTTTACCTTTTCTATGGCTCAAGGGCCATTCTATAGAACGTTTTCCTCTTTTCCTTTACAGGGTTTCAAACTTAACGGCCAAGTCTTCCAAGTAGATGCTCTTTCAAAATTGGAACAATTCTGAGGATCAGCAGAAACGCTTCCAAGCTACTAAATTCAGTCACCTAGCAATTGACCAAATGCCAGCTGTCAATATCAACTTAAATGCTACTTCTGACGACAAAAATGGCACTGACAATGAAAGAATATATGCACAAGATAGTGAGGAAAATATTGAGGCAAAAGGAGAAAATGCTGGTTATCAGCATTTCCTTCTTTTGCCTCAATGTTTTCTCAAGACATTTCTATTGAGGATGTAAAAACCTGGGCCCCGTTTTACTAACGATCTTACGATCATGTTTTTGTGTAAACTGTGTAACAAGGCATCTGATTGCACGAAAATTCGGATTAGGCCAATCAGGTTTGTTGTAATAAGTAATTACACAAAAAATAATCGTACGTTCGTTAGTAAAACGGGGCCCTGGTCTTTTTTTGGGTATGGGTTAATTAACTGGGGCTACGTTTCTCAAGTGAAAGGCTCTGCACTATTGACAAAACGATAAATATCAAATACTGCATAAGGCATTACCTGTGTTGACCAATCTAGACTGGTTACTGTTCTATGTTTACTCCATCTCTCATCAAAGAATTCTCTGTTCAGTTTCAATCTTTCTCCTGCCAACTCTCTGTAAAGAATAAACAAGTTGATATTCAATTTACATAATAAATCACTTATCTCTTGGATTGATTGTTTGAAGTCTAACACCTCTTTCAACTACTATGGCCATATCATGGCAACTGGAACACATAACAATGGATTCCTTTCATTTCTCATACCAGTGCTATCACGTCCTTACTGAGCCTCCAGCTGCTCGCTTGTATAGGTTAGCAATTATCAAACAAGTGGTGGGTGACAATTTCGTCAGAAAAGATATTTGCCGCAAACAGAGATCGAACCTGGGACCTCTGGAGTGAGAGGCAGATACACTACCAACTGCACTATGGCCATGGTCCACACATCTCTTAGGAATGTAAACGATGTGACTTAAATGACATCAACAAAATTGTTTGATCAATATCACTTTATATGTGAACATGAATACTTGTAGATATGAGTACTTAACCTTTTTCGAAGACAAATTTTTAGGGTGGTTCACCATTTGAAAGATACTACAGATAGCAAACTGGATACATGTATGTAAAGGTAAGATTTGTGTAAACCTACTGGTTAGCCGTATCGTTGTCCCCACTATAATCTATATCAACTGGTACTTCATCTGGTGCTTGCTCAATAATTCTTGCTGAGTGGTCGATAAATGAAACAAGTGTAAACGACAAAAATGTACAACTTACTGGTTAGCCATATCATCGTCCCCACAACGACTATAATCTATATCCACTGGTACTTCGTCTAGAGCTCGTTCAATAATTCTGGCCGAATGGTCAATAAATGATCGGAAGTCCTCTGACATCATAATTGTGTTCTTCTCATCTTCACTGATCTCACGAACTGTTGATGTTTTTTAAAGAAAAAAAAATATGAAAATTATTATTCCCTTCCCTAAAACAATTCTAGTTTTGAAAGCCCTATGAAAAAAGAGCTTTGGAAAACATTAAAGGAAAAGAACAAAATGCCAATATCCAGAATTTTCTTCTTTCCATCAATCTTTTCTAGTTTATCAGTTTCTGTAATAACTGTTTTATCAGAAGCTTTCATTTAACCTTTGTAAAACATTGTCGCTTTGAAGAGTGTTTATTCTACGTCACCAAAAGAATTGATTGACTTTTTTGCATTGAATTGTAATTTGTCACAAAATGTCACAAATGGAGAAAGAAACATACCACTACCAGTATCATGTGAAGTTGTTAACAAAATTGTTTTTACATGGATTTCATTGACTATGAAAAATTATCATTTTAATTAAGGCAACAGTAACCTACTAGAACTGTCGCAAAGCGGACAAATACCCCCCACTAGCGCGTTGTCACTGAAAAAGTGCTAAAGTTCAAAGTGGCATAACTCTGAAACTACTGCCTGGATCACGATGAAAATTGCAGGTGCACAACTTCATATGATAGGAAACAACCTGCTAAAATTTCAGCAAAATCGGTCAAAAACTGTGGGAGGAGAAGAGGACACAAAATTATGTCCACGGACGGACGGATGGATGGACGGACAGACGGACGGACAGACGGACAACCTGAATCCAGTATACCCCCCCATAACTTTGTTGTGGGGGGTATAAAAAGGGATAGGTGTAAGGAACTGCCACCATTTTTAAAACAAAACATAACAAATCAAGAGCATGCAATTCTCCCTAATGGGTTGTAAATATCGCAACAATTGATATCTTATCATTCATTGTTTCTTAATATTTGATATGACATTTACTTGAATGAATGTTTGACCTTCTTTAACCCTTTCATAAACAAGACTGGGTTTTGACATACCTGATAAAGTATGCTTCGGAAAATATTAAGGCAAAGAAAAACATGCCAATCATCAGCATGTTCTAAAATGCTGCGATCATTTTAAATGAGGCATTAGTTGACTCATTGAATAGGCTGAAAACTTAATCGAACACTTGTTCACTCGTATTATGGTGGTTGGTGCACTTATTATGTATTCCTTTCATTTTTCACAGCAGTGCAAAAATCACAAACATTCAAATTCCATTAACAAGCTAATCTTCCTATGTATGTAATTAACAGAGGATTCATCAATTGATGAGAAACAAATAACAAATGGTGAGAAAGGAGAGGGGGATAAGCTGGCTTTCAAATCCTAGACGAAACAAGATCCCTGGATTCATAGTCCACACTCAATGCATTGGTGAAAAGGAAAAAGAAAACACAGCCCTGTACCAAACTCAAAATTCAAGCCCTAAGACCATCTGATTTTTACCTGGTTGTTTATGTTTGAGCTGATGTAGAGCTCTATAGCTATTGACAGCATTACGAAACAAGTGACCTACAATATCATGGGAAACATAATAATAATGTTACATACCAATGCTCTTCAAGAAAAACCTTACACCTGCAGCTTGTTTTGAGCTAAAGTTACGAGGTTTTTTGAAAAGCAACAATAACCTAGTTTGTCTGCAATAAATTTGAGCATTTTTGACAAAACCATACTGTTATGATCTATCTGTTCATATTTTGCTAGCAAAAATAGTGAGAAATTTTTCAGTGAATTTTCACCAGTTATTGTAAATGTGCTTTTAACTTCAGAAAGAAATAAACCTCTGGCACTAAATTCAAGTAAACACTTTGCGCTTCTTCCAGTGTCATCCGTAACAACAGAAATAGACAAGGGTATTCCTCGTCAATTTCTGTTGCCGAGGATGATGCCCAGAAATTGATGAGGATATCTCTTTTAATTTCTGTTGTTGTGGATAATTTCCGAAGATGCACAAAATGTTTGGTATCTAATGATGGGTTGTAATGCTTAAGAGATTGTCTTTACCGCAAAATGATTTACAAACCATCAATTTCTATTTGACCCTACCTGGGACCTATTCTTTATGTTGTTGGTCCTCAACAGTCTGTACCGGAGCAACCATCTCTACATATGGTATCTTGTGATGTTGTCCACCCATCAAGATATGAAATTTCATATTTATCAGCCACAAACATACCAAATAATTTTTAAATAATTAGAAAACATACAAAACCTACCTGGGACCTATTCTTTATGTTGTTGGTCCTCAACAGTCTGTACCGGAGCAACCATCTCTACATATGGTATCTTGTGATGTTGTCCACCCATCCATATATCAATTTTATATTTATCAGTCACAAACATACCAAACAATTTTAGATAATTAGAAAACATACAAATCCTACCTGGGACATATTCTTTATGTTGTTGGTCCTTAACAGTATGTATGGGCACCATCATCAATTTTATATTTTTCAGTCACAAACATATACCAAACAATTATTACAAGCACTATGTTGCTTTTCATCAAAAATCTCATAACTGCAGCTTGTTACAAGCTGCAGTTAGGAGGTTTTAGATGAAAAGCAGCGCCTACCTGGGACCTCTTCTTTGTGTTGTTGGTCCTCGACTGTCTGTACCGGAGCTACCATTTCTACATGGGGCATCTTGTGATGTTGTCCTCCCATCGAGATATCGACAGAGTCTGTGTCTGGCTCCTGGTCATCATCTGTGCGACGATCATCGTCATAAGTAAGAACTATATGGTTAGTACACACTAAATGCTGCTCGAATATACATATGGTGCAACTTAACACAGATCTTCTTCTCTTTTAAACAAAAATCTTGTAACTGCAGTTTGTTTTAAGCTGCAGTTACAAGGTTTTCATTGAAAAGCAGTGTCTTATTAATTGTCATAATCAAGAACTATATTGTTAGTATACACTTAACTTTGCTAAAATATCTCAACAATAAAGAATTCTTATGGATTATTGTCATAACTAATTTTTAAGCTGAAATTACTGTGGTAGTACACTTTAGATATTGTTCAAATGATCCTTGTGAGAAACAAAAACTATATAATTCATGCACAATAAAGGCTGTCATCATTACAGGCCTTGCATGCTACCTCAAAACCAAATCTGTCTCTCTCATCAAAACGAGAACTTTTTTAAATATTTCTCAATACATGATTAATTTCTTAGAGGGTTTGTTAAATTTAAATGTTGTTGAATGGGATAACACATCATTTTATTTCTATATAGAAAAAAATATTTTTCAGAATACAAATGGTGGAAATTTTTCTCAGTTAAGTTCAAACAAAATTTCTATCATCTAACAAATCATTCTGTATTAACCAATATTCTAACATGTTAAAAGAGAAATAAATTGGACACACATAATTATATACTACATGTAATATGATAATGACTATGAGAATTCAATACAAACACTCAGAACAACATCATTACAATGCACAATAATGCAAAGCGAGGGGCTCCATGACTTTTGTTTTACAAACAAATTATAGCTTTGTTATCCAGTGAGATTTTCTTGTCTAAATTATATCATTCTAGTTGGTGCCACAAACATGATGTAAGACAGCATGATTATTTTACAACTCACTACAACCACTCATCCGTCAACACTCTTTTAAGGTAGTCCTCCTCTAAAGGGATTCATGCAACATCATAAACATTTGGTAGTTGAAAGAGACAATTTCTTCTTAGTTGAAATGTTTCCATACACATCGGATACACTACAAATGTGTGTACTATGTTGCATGAAAAAGTACAAAATCTGTTTAAAGATGGACTACAATAAGCTTCAATATTTAGATTAGCAACAACTGGAATAGGAATCAAATAAATTATTCTACCACAAAATAAGATTCAAAAGTTATTGATTTAAGAAAGAAACCCATTTGTTGTTGATACCATCCAGTCCTGATCAGCATAGCCCATTCTCTGTTTTTCAAAATTTACCATTTACCACTGTATCATACAAGGCACAATAAAAATTACAAATACAAAGTTTGAATAATATTTCTATTTATCGAAATAAGATATTCATTTTCATGGAGACCCCTGCTTTTGTAAATAAAACATTTTTGTAACAGACACATAAAGTGAAATTTTAATCAAATCATTCATGAAATTGATTTTGCTTCCAAATGCTATACTACATGTTTTAATGTCAATTTAGCTTAACAAAGAAACAATGTGAAGAACATAAAATATGAGATGAAAATTAAACTGAAAATATCAACCACATTAAGGACTTAGGTCCTTATGCCACACAGATAAGAATGAAATTGAATTTAGTTTCACTTTCCGTTAATTTGATACAAACATAATTTGATTCCAGAAAGGGAGCAAAGAGACAAGATAGAACACAAGTCCTGTTTGAAGTATTTAACCCTCTGTTATAATCAAATACTCTTGTAATATACAGCTAAATGTATGTCATTTACAACTGTGAACTCGAAACTGTCTAAAACATGCTGTATATTTTAGCAGGCAAACCTCTAAACTAAAACATTAACAGAAGCATAAGGAACTGCCTTTTTTAAAACTTTGCTCATATTCTGTGTGACAAAGGATTTCATCAAAGAAAATAAAGAATCATTCTATAATGACTACATTGACATACAGATACAGTTTGAGCTATATTGCAGATGTACCTTCATCATAAAGGTCAAACTCATCGTCCCATTCCTGCCATGTATCACTACCATAGCCTACATGGCGAGGCGAACTATACGACCCTAGCAGCATGATAAAAAATAGCATACTCTTTAAATGATATTCATGGTTTATTTTCAAGGTCAAATCAGATGAAACTAGTAAAGAAACTTAGGAGAAAATAATGAAACAGATATTGTTTCTTTAAAACCTTCAATATTGTTATAGATCCAAGTCTTTTAAAATGAAGAATTTCGTTGTATAACAATTCAAACTTTAGTCAGAAATGATCTCATTAGCATGCTAAATATGTACTTAACCATTACACAGAAGTCTCACTTTTAAGGTTAAAATTTTCAGAAAATCTCAGATATTTTTTCCCCTTTTTTCATTGTTGTCTTATTGAAGTTTATTTAGAATTGACATACCAAGTTTAGACCTATGGCTTGGACTGCTTGTGTCTGAAAATCCATCAGAAATTGGCACTGCAATTAACACACAGGGACAATCAAAATATGATAGGGGTACAGTGTAAATAACTGGTTATTATGTACAACAGCTTTATCATTTTTTGAGGAAAGTAAATTTTCCATTTGAAGTCCATGAAACCAGTTTACTATGATTGATTTTGAACGAAAAACTCCTGCCCCTAACCCTTGTAGTTACCGTATTCATTGATTTATAATTATAACATCCCATTAGATCTATATCAAAGTCATACACAATTATTGAAGTAATACATGTATAAACAAGGGTCTCCATGAAAATAAATCATATCTCAACCATTGAAATTTTCAACACACACATTGTAACAATCTTACTTAATGTACATCTTTATTGAGTTATTAAAATTTTCACTCTCACACTCACTACCTAGTGGATTCGATCCATGTCAAGCTGAACAAAGAACTCTTGTCTTAGTTTCAAATCAAAGTGATTCAGCACTGAAAGTGCTGTAACAATTCAAAATTTTTTTCCTTCAATACAAGTAAATGTTTTATAAGATGCAAGTAGCATAGACAAAACTCAAACTAAATACTTCAGTAATGTAATCCATATGGGATCAGCATGACAGTTATTTTTCCTTTTTTTCCATCCCAAGACAAAGAGCTGAGAACACTTATATTTAGGGTGGGGCAGGTGTAAAAGCCTGTGTTAACTCACCGTAATAATCCCAGGGTCCCTTCACTTTTGGTAGCATTAAAACATTATATTCAGTTATATAAATAATAGCAGTAAATATATACAAAACTCAATCTAATTGTCAAAATTAAAGAACTCAAAATAATCTAACAAAATATCACATAAATCACACACTTAAGGCCCGGTCACATACAATTCCATGTCCAAATCATGGCCCAAAATATCCTGTATGGCTATTAACCCTTTCCCAAACAGCAAAATTTCAAGGCCATCCACTTCCATAACAGCCACAAGTGACAAAATGGATGTTATTAAAGATAGGATTTGTGTAAATTATGGCACAGAAAATATTGAGACAAAAGGAGAAACTGCTGGTTATCAGCAGTTTCTTCTTTTGTCTCTATGTTTTCCTAAGCCTTTCCTATTAGGGACGTCAAAACCAGGTCTCATTTGGGAAAGGGTTAAAGCATTTTTGGGTGTGCTATGGCCATGATTTGGACAAGGAATTGTACACTGCCTGTGACAAGGCCTTTATACCAAAACAATTCATTTAAAAGCTCAAAATAATTCAACAAAATTTGAGCCATACTAGAAACTTAAACACACAGAACATAAAAACTGGTGTTTTTTTTTTAAGAAATATCATATGAATTGGATAGATAGAGCTCTTAAATACTTTTGTACAAGGCATATTGAACCGATTTGTGTTGTAAGGAACAACAACCTTTTCAGACGTTTGTACAGGTCCGAATTACTAGAACATCTAACTTCTTGCACAAAATGATTAAAAGTTTTATCTTAAAATAGTCAAAATGCATGCTTTCACAAAAACTACATCAACAATACAATGCCTGCAGATCAGTTGGAGTTAAAAGATACATTGTATAGAGCTCTAAATTTTATATTGATTTTCAAACATCTAAATCGGGAAACAAGCAGATATCTAGTAACCAACAGTTACCAAATTCATTGGATACGTGTCGTTTGTTTCATTTGTTTTTATTTTTTGTACTTCTTTCTTTTTACATTACATTGTCCATTATTGTACATTTATATAATACTAGGTTTAACTAATGATAATCAGTCTATATACAATATTTTTGATGTGCATTATATAAACATTTGCATGATATTTCATAATTTGAATGAAAGGTGTCGAATAGATGCATGAATAGTATAATTATGTAATGTATTTGTTTAGCATGCCTTACCACAATGATTAGCCGTAACCATGACAAAGCTACAAATAAATGGGGTGACGTCATTCAAAATTTCATTTCATATCCTCAAAGTAACAGATGAGTAGGGGTCAATTGACCAGACGCCAATCAACAGATCGCCCCGCCCAACATAGAATTTAAGACAAACAATGGGGATGTGATCGTTAATAGGGAACGATTTTATCCAGTTAATCGTAACATAAATTCGGACAAACAAAATAGTATTTTGTACGTGTTGTTATAAGATCTCGTAACTACGGCTTGATTCAAGCGTCCTTATGTACATTTGAGTACAACCTGGATCCAGACCAGCCTGTGCATACGCACAATCTGATCAGGATCCATGTTGTTCTCTAATAGCTTCTTTGTGATCTGTAGCAACCATAGAAGAGCAGCATCGGTGTATGCCAGTCTTCGCTTATGCACAGACTGTTCTTGAAATGTGACTGTCTCAAATGCTATAAGGG
Organism: Fragum sueziense; assembly: GCA_963680895.1. Lineage (NCBI taxonomy): Eukaryota > Metazoa > Mollusca > Bivalvia > Cardiida > Cardiidae > Fragum > Fragum sueziense. The sequence continues at coordinate 30,399,320 of OY804600.1, read as the reverse complement.
ACGTTTTTCCAGATCCCAGCTAATTAATATCATAATCATAATTTTCAAAGACCTTTTCCTCTTTATTTTGAATGCCATTACTCCTTTTCATTTGGGCTCTGTCATATATGTACATGGAAAATATGTTTCAATATAACGAAGCAAAGATGAGGAAATTGTTTTATCTAGGAGCTGCAAATTTGCAACAGCTTCATTGAATTTTTGAAATAAAGTTGCAGAAAAGATAAACGTTAAATGATTCTGTGTCAGTCTAGACTTAATGTTCTTGAAACCATTTTAGCATGAAATTTTTCTGGCAATTTCCTCATCTTTCTAATTCTTAACCCTTTCCCAAACAAGACCTTGTTTTGACGTCCCTGATAGAAAGGCTTGGGGAAACATGGAGACAAAAGAAGAAAATGCTGATAATCAGCATTTTATGCTTTTGCATCAATATTTTTTGTGCAATATTATACACAAATCATCTTTATTATTAACATCAATATTGTCATTTATATTTGCTTTCAAATTGAAGGGCCCTAATATTTTGTTGTTTGGGGAAGTGTTATTTAACTATTATTCACCTTTTTAACAAGGATGTATAGAGAACTATATTTCTTGAATTAAATTACTTACGATGTCGTGAAGCCCCTGCACGCAACACAAACGTAAAATAATAAACATCAGAACAAGCATAAGGGGTAAATATGCTACATAATTAAAGGGGACATGACTCTAAATATAAGCTAGTAAGCCTGAAATTAAAATATGTCAGATTGCTTGATCCTTTCCTGGTTTTGATGTCCTTAATATAATAGGTTTAAGAAAATATTGAAGTAAAAAAAAGACAATTCTGATAACCGGCATTTGCTCCTATTGCATTAAATTTTCTGTGCTATACATATACAAATCCTATCTTTAACCTTTTTTGTTATGTTTTTGTTTGCAATCTTAATTCTTGTGGTCTGAGAAAGGGTTAACCCATTACCAGACGACAAAATTTTAGGGTGATCCAAATTCAAAGATAATGCAGACGATAATTTCAAGTGAAAGAAATATTACATTTTTTTGTCTTTTTACATAGAAAACATTGTGGGAAATGAAGAAATTGCTTGTCACAATCAATTTCTTCATTTCCCACAGTGTTTTCTTAAGCCTTTTTCTTGTGGGGCGTCAAAAAATGTCATTGTGTGGTAATGGGTTAAGCTCTAGACTTAACTCTAGACCATCTGAGTTTTGCCAGAGTCGTCTTGGAATTGGTAAAACAAGACCAATAGAAATTTCTTGACAATCATAACTTCCAAACAAAATGAAATGAAATTCAGTAAATCTAGTACCATGTTCCAAAAATATGTTTTTGTGAAACGCTAATATACCTCTGTCACCATAGGTTGACCTTGATACCGATCTTGACCGACAATTCTGACCTTGGTATCACTTGATTTGTCCGAAGGTATACAAAAATTTCAACAACACAAAATCGAAAAGAAGTCATGTCCCTTTAATACAGCATAGAAGCATCTAGATTAAGATGTTTGGAACAATAACAAAATCAGCATCTAGCATGCAATTGAAATTAAGATATTTTTGCAATTTCATTTGAAACTATTCAATTGAAACAAAAGGCTTTATGGGACTGAAAAACAAAGTATTCTTAAGCCTTTCTAAAGGTTTGGAAAAATTCAAAAGTAAATTCTAAAGGATTAGTATTAATTGAAGGAACCATTTGCATGAGAACAGAAACAGGCTGACATACCAGTATATTTCACATGCACAATATTAAATACAGGAAATTGATCATTTAGGCATATACAATTTAGAAGCTTTCCATATACTATTCTATTTCTGTCCCAAATATTTCTGTTTTTAAGAAAACTAAAGTAGGACATTTTATGGAAAAACTTTGAATGAAAGAGAACAAATACATTTAACCCATTACCAAATGGCAAACTTTTAGACTCCTCCAAATTCAAAGATTTTGCAGACGACAATTAAGAATGAGTGAAATTTTACATTTTTTGGTCTTTTTGTGTAGAAAATATTGTGGGAAATGAAGAAATTGCTTGTGACAAGCAATTTCTTCATTTCCACAATGTTTTCTCAAGCCTTTACATGGAAGGGTGTTGAAAGGTGTCACTGCGTGGTAATGGGTTAATATGCAAATGTCTTCTTATGAATCATTTCCCTGGGCATCTTTACACCATGAGAAACAAATATGACATGTTTTAGTAAAATCTGCTATTGTGTTTGTTTTTATACTGCCTAGGAAAATATTATAACCCTTTCCAAAACAAGACAGTGTTTTAATGCCTCTGTAGGAGGGACAATCAGAAAACATTGACGGGAAACAAGAACATGCTGGTAATCAGCATTTTCTCCTTTGCCTTCAATATTTTCTATGTTAAAATATCTGCAGCAGCTTTCATTTTTTTTTATTTTTTTTTTTTTGCCTTTGGGAAAGGGTTAAGACAACAGAGAGAGTATGAATTCATTCTCTGAACAGCCAAAAAGCAAGCATTTAACATATAGTTTCACAAACCTCCTAAATTCAATACTGTAAGCATAAATACAGATAACTTGATTTCATTTTCATAAATGATTGAATACGAATTAAAATTAAACGACTTTTATTATCGACATGCTATTTTGTACTATGGTTAAGATACCACTGTAATATGAAAGTTACTATTACAGTGCAATCTTTCATAATTTTAAAAGCAATCCTTTAATCATTTTAAAGCTGAGATTATTTTTAGAAAATCTTCTGAAAGTTGACTATCAAAATATAATTGTAATTCATATGAAAAAGGCTGAAGTCTTACATATTTATATCAACTTCATTAAAAATACACTTGTGCAGTACACTTGCACTCATTAAAAGTAACATTTCCAGACTTAACCCTTTCCTCAACAATTCCTGGTTTTGATTTGTGACCTGTCTCACAAAAAGCGACCTTATCCGGTGAGTGAAAAGTATCGACCCTATTCAGTCTGCGCAGTCCGCGCAGCCAGACTAGGGCCGACACTTTTCACTTGTATGCAAATTTTGTTATCTGGAATGTTTTCCTTATCTTACTCTACATTCGGTTTTCGCATACGGGATCTGGTTGATCTGTGCTGAATCTGACAAGTTTTTCAAAAATTGGATTTTTGAAGTTCGGATAAGGTCCCTTTTAGCGTGACGGATCACATTTACCAGATAGGAAAGGCTTGGGAAATCATTCAGACAAAAAAAGTAAATGCATGCTGATGACAAGCATTTTCACCTTGTCTTTTGTATAAATATTTTCTGCGTTATATTTGCACAAACCCTATCTATGATCTGTAACAGATTTCAAATCAGAACAGTCATTTGGGAAAGGGTTAAAATCCTGACAAATCATACATAGACGAAGCATATAAAAATTTCAAGTGAATAATATTTTACATTTTTCTGTCTTTCTGAGTAGAACTATAAATGTGGTAAAAGAAATGTCTTCATTTTCCACAACATTTTCTCCCCATGAAGAACAAAAGGTGTAAATTTCCATTCACTTGAAATTATCATCAGCACCATCTTTGAATTTGAATCAGTCTAGAATTTTGCCGTCTGGTATAGCTCATAAAAAATGAACTGGCAGAGCAATTCTAGCCATTAGCTAGAGATGCTCTCCCAGGTCATTTACTGTGAGCTGTAACAGATTAACACTTATACATACGCACACATGAAGAACAAAAGGTGTAAAATTCCATTCATTTGAAAGTGTCATCAGCACCATCTTTGAATTTGGATCAGTCTAAAATTTTGCTGTCTGGTATAGCTCATAAAAAATGAACTGGCAGAGCAATTCTAGCTCTTAGCTAGAGATGCTCTCCCAGGTCATTTACTGTGAGCCATAACAGATTAACACTTATACATACACACACATCTAAAAGTAAATTGTCGGCCACATTCAAAAATGTCGTAACTACAGCTTATTGAAGCTGTAGTTACGACATTTTCGAACGTGGCCGACGAAATATTCTATACATACCATCTTTGCATGGCACATCCAAACCATGTGTCTGTGTCTCCTTGGCATATGTAACACTCTCTTTTGGGGGTATCGTTACTACAGCAACATTGTTGACAATTGACAGGCTGGCATCTTTGTCACACGTTGCTCTGCATATAAAAATAAATACAACACAATGAGTTTAAAAAATGCTACAAAAAGCAATTGACAGCTAAAAACACATTGATGTTTAAAAATTGTGTCACAATGCTTAAACTTGAGCAAACAGACAACCAACATAGCTATGACAGTGATTTCAAGAAAAGAATGTCCCCTTTAAAAGAAGAAAAAAACTTGATTGGATAGTAAAAACTTAAGAACAAACAAATAATATGAACAAACTCATTCCTGTATAGTAATCAGCATGTTCTCCCTTTTCTTTAAAGGCAGAATAACACTTAATACATTGTATCTTGCAAATTTTCCGAGAACTTCGTACAAAAAAATAAATATATATTATCAAAATATGGTCTTTAAATTGCATATATGCCAAATCTTAGCTTTCTACCTTGTGTATTGGCTTAGATGTCAACGGATTTAAAACCCCATGATTTGTTGTCCCGGGGATACAGTTGAGAACATCATGAAATTGACATTTATTCCATTCCATTCCAATCAAAATCATTATACTCCAGCGTTCATTCATTCCGATCACAAAAACACTCAAAACGCTCATAAAACATTCACACCGCTCAATAAACATTCACTGGTTTAATTGGTTGTTATAAAAAGAAGGCATTTCATTGGCCGAAATATAATCGTGGGTGTTTTATCGATAAATCTTCATACCTATAATATTGGTAAATTTCCAATATCAGGCTGTTACTATTTAAAGACCACGTTTGATTGGTTGAACGGTTATCGTGGGCGTGTTATCGATTTTTTAGATACACAAAATCATTCCAAGCGCTCATTCCATTCATCCATTCATTCACTCATAAAACATTCCCATTCCACTCAGAATGTCAATTTCATGATGTTCTCAACTGTAATATTTACAATAATGGAACATATGGGGTTTTAAATCCGTCGACATCCGAGCCAATACACAACATAGAAAGCTAAGATTTGGAATAGATGCAATTTAAAGGCCATATTTTCATAATACATATTTATTTTGTACAAAGTTCTCGGAAAATTTGCATGATTTTAAGTGCCATTCCCCCTTTAATATTTCTGTGCTATGATTTACAATAATCTAAAATGTATTCATTCCCACCCAATTTTTCTGTCTTCAGCAGCTTTTAAATTGGAAAAATCCTAATTTTTGTTGTTTAGGAAAGGGTTAACTCATTACCAGATGGTGAAAGTTTAGAAAATTCAAAGATGTTGCAGAGGAAAATTTCAAGTGAATGAAATTTCTTTCAAGTAATTTTTTCAATTTCCAAAATGTTTTCCAAAGCATTTATCTGACAGGGAGGCAATAAGTGTCAATGTGTGGTAATGGATTAACCCACTCCCTAACAGTGACATGTTTTGATGCCCTATAAGATAAAGACATGAAAAAACATTGTGGAAAATGAAGTAATTGCTTGTGACAAGCAATTCCTTCATTTCCCACAATATTTTCTACTCGAAACAATTCAAAATGCCATGCACTTTATATTGTCCTCTGTAACACCTTTGAATTTAAACAATTATTTTGAAGCCTGGTAATAAGTTAAAGCCACATTACGTTTTGGTTGGTGTTGGATGGGGCGTCGGTTCTTTACTGCCGTCAGTTGAATCTGTTCCAACATCTGAAGAATTTGAAGACTTCACATCTCCTGAAATAAACAAAGTGTTTTGATTTTTGAGTAAATGTTTGTTTGAAAAACATATTTCCTGAGGGGCATCAAAAAGTGTCACTGTGGGAATGGGCTAACATACTTCATCCCTGATGAGATACATGCCAAATCAGATTTTTTGGGCAACTTTGTAAACCCTCAGCATTGGAAACAGGAAATAATTGATTTTTTCTAGCTTGTAATGTGTCTGTAAAGATCAAGTATCATTACGAATGTTAACCCTTTCCAAAACAGCCAAATTTGGGACTGCATGCTTTTGAAAGGAGTTTCAGATGGCAAAATAAGTGCTTTCTGAGAAAGGAAGTTGTACATTATAGCATGGAAAATATTGAGGCAAAGGGAGAAAATGCTGATTATAAGCATTTTCTTCTTTTGCCTCAATGTTTTCACAAGCTTTTTCTCATAGGGACGTCAAAATACGGTCTTGTTTGGGAAAGGGTTAAGGACTTCGCAAGAAACATTCCAGCATCACCAAAATCTAATTCTGGGTGGACTTATACCTGAAATGGAAGTTCACAGTTTTCCATGTCATGCAATTTCAAAACAAATGACCCTTTATAATTTGCCTGAGGGTCATTAATGATGCAAGTTTTAAAAGCCATATTTTTGTACGATACTGGAGTCCTAAAGCATTTGTAAAATTTGACCCTTAAAATTTGAGAAATGACCCCCCCCCCCCCCCCCCAACTTTAGAGGCAAGAGGAATGCTACAATAGCCTAAACATTCTTATGCCCAAGGAGAAACCCTGGCAGTTTCAGAGATAAATTTACTAAAACACATTCAGGATTCCAAGTGATCACAAGTGTGCCGTTAATTAACTCTTTAAGTCTCTTTCACAAACAAAACTAGGTTTTCATGCCCCTATTATAAAAAGGTTTGGAAAACATTGAGGAAATAGAAATGGAGATTATCAGGGTTTTTTCTTCTGTCTCGATATTTTCTCTATTATAGTGTACATAAATCCCATTTTCTAAACATATATTTCGCAATCTGCAGCAGGTTTCAAGCTTGAAGAATTCTGTCTTTTGGTAAAGTATTAAATTAACCCTTTCACTGCCAAATATTTTTTTCGGACGTGTTTCTCACTGCTGAATTAATTCGAAGAAATTTCCAAGAATCGATACCCTGTTCACAAAAACATGCATAACTTTTGACTCATTTGATGGATTCCTTTCAAATTTTCAGCACATACAGGCAAATTAAGCACCTATATGTGACCAAAATTTAAAGGTAATTTATGAAATGACAATATTTTTTTCTTTTTTATGTTGTTGGTACTCATATATTTCGTCCCCATACATTTGTCGACAAGTCGCCTATGGCAGGGACCCCCTATAGTCGACAAAAGTCGCCTATGGCAGTGAAAGGGTTAAATGATAGTCAGTGAAGGCTTTTTAAAATTTCATTTATCATGTGCGGATCTGTCGGGGGTCCGGACCCCCTGGCATTGGCCGAAAGTCAAATTTTGACTATTAGTCTAGGAGCCAGCTTTTACAAAGGGGGTTAAATTAAAAGTTCTTGCAACCGGTGACCTATAAAAATTGGAGTGGTATTTTTCAATACGTTAGGGTCCCACGCTTTGGTTAAGGGTGGATGACATGCTGAAAAGTGGTAGGATTTTTTTAAAATCAAGGTCAAAGGTCATTCGGTGCACTTTTCATACATACCTCCTAAAATATCCCATAACTTACTCATTTATTAAGCTAAAACAATTATTTTGGTATCAAAATAAAGCTGATAAATTGTACTTTGACTTACATGAATAATAAACAGCTTTTTGATTTTGTATTTTTGTGAATATTGATAAATATAGCAAAAATTGGCTAAAAATCACCAAAATAAGTTTTGTCTACAAGTGAAAAAAAATTTTTTAAAATACAAAAGGTATGTTTGTGTGGTTGAAGTCATACTTAAAAATTGCCCAGAAACCTGTTCTTGAGTTTTATGTATTTCTTCACAGAATTAGTCTTTAGCTTAGGCTTGCAGTCATAGCTAAAAGTGGGTGGGGTAAATATTCCGAACAATTACAAAATATGCAAATATTGATGTAACAAAAAATCTTACACATAAATGTGATGTTTAGTAGAAATTATGCTTTTGAAATCATATTTGCAGTGATTTGTAAAGCTTTTAATGCATATTCCTGGAAATTAATTAGAATTTTAAGAGCCAAAATAACAATTCAATAAAACAGCATGTGAGATGGATACAGATTATATCAACACCATAATGTCAAAGCAATGACTCTTAAAACGAATATTTATCAAGTGTCTATGTACTAGAAATCGGCAGCTGAAAATATTCCCCAGACCCGTGCCAGATTTTTAGCGAGCCGGGACTTTATGTCCGGGGAGCTAATGTCACAGGCCTAGTGTCGGCGTCGCGTCGCGTCCCGTCCCGTCTTCACTTGAAAAACTTTAACCTGGGCTATATATGAGGCACTATTAGAGATAGAGCCTTGATATTTCATACATAGATACATCTTGACAGGACCTTTCATTTGGGACCATGACCTTTCACCTAGTGACCTTGACCTTGGAATTTGATCTACTTTTGAAAAACTTTAACCTGGCCTATATCTCAGGTACTATTACAGATAGAGCCTTGACATTTCATACATAGATACATCTCGACAAGACCTTTCATTTGGGACCATTACCCTTGAGCTTGTGACCTTGACCTTTGAGTTTGACCTACTTTTAAAAATTTTGCTGTTTTATGATAAGCTCCCGTATTGGCGAGCTATGTTGTCCGCGGACAACTCTTGTTTAGGAATCAGAACAACATGGGACGGTCAGAGTTTGCATTGTTGGGTAGTGCATTGCTTTTATAGAGCCAAAGGGAAAGGAATTTAGCGCTGGAACCAAATAGCTCATACACAAAATTTTACGGTTCTATCATGTAATTTTACATAATATGATGAATAACACATCACTTGAAACACAGTTTACAGTTTAAGCGAATACAACAATATCTCTTGTATTACATACTTATTAGGGATACAGATACATCTTTTTTTTCAAAATCATCTTTGTGTTTTGTCAAAAATGGCCAACTAAATTCAAGTTGACCCCCATAATTATGTATATGTCGAAAATTTAATAAAGATAAATAAAAGACCACAAATTAGTGATTTTGATGCACCCTATCGATAGATCGATGGCATAATGTTTTACCGTTGTCGGTCTGTCTGTCCGTCCGTCCAGCCAGCCATCTGTCCGTCCGTCAATTTGAAACTTAACATGAAAAGTTAACATTGCCCTTTTCTCCAAAAATATTCCACACGCAAAGCTCAAATTTGGTATGTAACCTTCTTTCAATGATGTTTATCTGTTCCATGCAGTATGAACTTCCTCAAGGTTATCCATTAACCCTTATCAACCCTTAACGTGAAATCTTAAAATTAAAACTAATTAACGTGAAAACTTAACATTGGCCTTTTCTCCAAAAGTAGGCTATTTCACATACAAAGCTCAAATTTGGTATGTAACCTTCTTTTAATAATATCTATCTGTTCCATGCAATATGACCTTCCTCAAGCTCATCCATTAACCCTTATCAACCATTTCCTTAAAAGCTTAACATGAAAACGTATCATTGGCCTTTTCAGAGGCATTCGTGCTTCACAAACACATCTTGTTTCAAGATTGGGCTGAATTATATATGAATTCTTGAGAGATAGCCAGTGATGTGCATTTTAGAAAGTAAGACCAATATAAAGAGTTTAATTTGTCAAATGATGACCGAAATGTCTTCTGCATGATAGTTGCGTAAAGCAGAAGTCGTGCATAAAGTCATTGTTTTGTTCATTTTATGTATCTTGTATACTTTACTAAATATAATGTTCTTATATTCAACACTATCCTCATCATCACCATCATCATCAACAGCAACAACAACAAAAACAAGAGGACCATGAAGGTCCTTAATCGCTCACCTGAACCTAGATAGAAAGAAAGTCACAATGTTGTCAAGTTCAAGAGCACACAATTTAAGATGTGAAATTATGATCCAGCTGAAAACTGCTTTCATAATCTTGAATGATCAATATTTGTGGCTGTTACAGTGAAAACAAAGTGGAAGAAAACAATACAGTCAAGGGCACATAACTCTTTTCCAATAAAAGTATTCTCATCAACATTATGTCCATTTTTTTTTTTTCATTGGTCAATATATTGTTAGAGTGAAAATAAAGTCAAAAACTGTAATTTTGTAAAATTCAAGGGTCAATAACTCTGGTTTTTCTAGTCAAATCAAGCTTAAAGTTTCACTCATCCAGGATCTTATGGCCACCAACATTGTGGCCAAGTTTTGTCTTGATTAGTCAATAAATGTAGATGCTACAGAGTAAACAAAGTCGAAAACAGCAATTTTGTCAAATTCAAGGGCACATAACTCTAGACTTCCTACTTCAATCACACTGAAAATCGAAGTCTTTCAAGATCTTATGGTTACCAACATTGTGGCAAAGTTTTGTCTTGATCGGTCAATATTTATAGATGCTATAGTGGTAACAAAGATAAAACTAGCCATTTTTGATGTTCAAGGGCTTATAACTCCAGATTTCCATGTCCGATCTGACAAAAAATTGAACTCATCTGAGAACTTATAGTTACCAACATTGTTGCAAAGTTTTGTTTTGATCGGTCAATATTTGTAGATGCTAGAGTGGTAACAAAGTCAAAACTAGCCATTTTTGACGTTCAAGAGCACATAACTCAAGACTTCCAGGTCCGATCTGACTCAAAATCAAACTCATCTGAGAACTTATAGTTACCAACATTGTTGCAAAGTTTTGTTTTGATCGGTTAATATTTGTAGATGCTAGAGTGGTAACAACGTCAAAACTAGCCATTTTTGATGTTCAAGGGCACATAACTCCAGACTTTCTAGTCCGATCTGACTCAAAATCTAACTCATCCGATAGCTTATGGTCATACATATATTGACCAAGTTTGATTATGATTGGTCAATATTTGTAGATGCTAGAGTGGTAACAAAGTCAAAACTAGCCATTTTTGACGATCAAGGGCATATAACTCCAGACTTCCTGGTCCAATCTGACTCAAAATTGAACTAATCTGAGAACTTATGGTCATACATATATTGACAAAGTTTGGTTAAGATTGGTCAATATTTGTAGATGTTAGAGTGGTAACAAAGTCAAAACTAGCTATTTTTGATATTCAAGGGCGCATAACTCCGGACTTCCTGATCTGATCTGACCCAAAATCAAACTCATCCAAGAACTTATGGTCATACATGTTATGACCAAGTTTGGTTAAGATTGGTCAATATTTGTAGATACTAGAGTGGTAACAAAGTCAAAACTAGTCAATTTTGACGTTCAAGGGCGCATAACTCTGGACTTCCTGATCCGATCTGACTCAAAATCGAACTCATCCGAGAACTTATGGTCATACATGTTTTGACCAAGTTTGGTCAAGATTGGTCAATATTTGTAGGTGCTAGAGTGGTAACAACAAATTGTGGACAGACGGACGGACGGACAGACAGACGGACGGACGGACGGACGGACGGACAGACGCCGACGGACAAAAAGCGACCACAATAGCTCACCTTGAGCACTTCGTGCTCAGGTGAGCTAACAACAAGACACATGAAGCAATAACCAGACTTTTAATATCCATAGCTACCCTATACTAAATACTTCAATACACTTAACTCAGGCCATATATACTTATCATTATCACTGTCTAATGCACCAAGATACGTCTATTTATACACAGTTCTGACTCACAAACACATGCATCAGTGCATAAAAGATCTTCTCTTTGACACTTACACCTTCGCGTGTGGCAGTCAGTTTAACACGAACATTTTGTGATGTCAATCAAAGCTAGAGGTGCAGGATCTTTACGCATTCTTATAGGAACTAAATTGTTGTCGTCATTAACATTGGCATTTTCTCCAAAAGTATTCAACATAAAAAGCCCATTTGGTTTGTATGAGGGCTGTTAATAAATTATCCGGAATTATGTCATAACTTTTTCATGTACTAACTGTTAGGATATTTTCAAAACTTAAAATTTAGGAAATTATGCTTTTGATCCAGCAACAAAATCAAAGTTTTTTGCATTCAGGTGCATTCTACAGTTGTCATGGCAACGTAGGGTCATATTGAGTGGCGCAACTTAGGTCTGAGATGGATATGTCAGGAACGTCTGTCTTACACATCTAATAATTACATCTTTTCTATATATTTGCCACTGCACGATATCCACATTTCCCACATATGAATTTATTCCTCAAAGAAGCGTCTGAACTGTAGTTGGGAAATTTTAAAGATAGTTTCTGGGAAACAATTGGCAAGTCATTGACGATTTCGCCGACGTCCAGATCTATTGAGGTCAGAAGCCTCATGAGTAAAATCATTTATAAATGCATTATACCACTCATAAATGCTTGTTTTTTCTCATAGAAGTATTGCTGTACGTGTTCATAATCATAAAGATCGTCTCTGATTTTAATTTTCCAATTTACACTCAAAACATTATTGAATACCATTGCCCTAGCACCACATTTGCTATATAAGCTAAGCGATGTATTCACATACGGTTGTTTACGGAAATTGACTCCAAATGTCAGCTGACGATGTTACATTTGCCGAGAAAAATGTCCGCTCAAAGGTAACAAGCATTTCTGACAACTGTTGAAGTGATAAATACAAAATATGATCGCTTTAAAAGCGATTGATAAGTCACATTTTTGCAAATCATCCAAAGTTTTCCCGCTCAACTTGACCCTATGTTTCCATAGCAACTGTCGAATGCGCCCTTATCCAAAACAGCAGCGTTTTTGTGGCAGGATCAAATGTATAATTCTTCAAAGCATATATGTTTAAAATTTCATCTCGGTTGGTTTAAAAGTCAAAAAGTCATGCTACTGCAAACGACTAAATGGGTGATTTAAAAGATTTGGTTTGTGCACAATATAGCATAGAAAACATTGAGGCAAAAGAAAATGCTGATAATCAGAATTTTCTCCTTTTGTTTTAATTTTGCCCAAGCCTTTCTCCTAGGGACGTCAAAACGAGGTCTTGTGTGGGGAAAGGTTAATGATTTCTTTGATATAGATTTCATACATACTTACAAATGATAGCTGCACAATTGATTACAACAAAAGTTATTACCAGGAATAGTTTTAGCCATGTAATAAGTAAAACATTGTCCAGATTTTTGTCAGGTATATTTTTGTGGGGTTAGAGCTATAACAACCGTAGGTCCGAAGATTTCTACTATTTTTACACCAAAAGTTTCTCAGTGTCTACTCAAATATGTATTTGTCGAGAATCAATTAACAAAGTTATGTTATCATGATGGGATTGTGAAGGATGGATCAACAACTGTGGTATCTTTATTTTCTACTATTTACATGTAACATAATGTCACATGCAATGAATGATTTGCATAATAAAAGATATAGGGACTATTGGGTTCAATTTCTTGTACAATTACAGCTTATTGGGTCACAAAATTAATTAAAAGACCAGATACTCTGTTGACCCTTTTGAAGGCATGTACATAAACGAATATACGGTACTAACATGTTCATGGTTATTTTTGGAGATCTTCATGATCACACATCATAACAACCAGATTCCAGACTGACGATAGTGATATGTATTCACAGTATGCAATATTCTGTTACTAATTACATTTTATGTATACATGTTCGAATGTTCGCTACCAGGTGTAAGCATTGTAATGACGGCAATTTCGTAATTATCTTTAAAGAGACCCATGCTAGGTTGTCGGGCATACAAACATATATGTAATAATTATGTTTACGAAATATTGTATGGAATGGTCGACCTGGATAGCTAGATCATTTCTGCACAAGGAAATTTCAAATAAAGTTCATTTACTTCTTCTAAATTAAGTCTGTTCTTCTAAATGAAGTGTAAATATTTAACTTACCCACACTTTATATTTATAGTAACATTTATGTGTCACTGAACCTTGATAGTGAAAAATTTAGTTCAAGCGCTTAAATTGGTTTCCTTTTGGCTCTATAAAAGCAATGCACTACACAACAAAGCAAATTCTGGCTGTCCCCATGTCGTTCTGATTCCTGAAAATCTGGCATGGGTCTAATGTCATATGCCCGTACGAGAGAAAGAGGAATATGTTCAGCTGTCGATTATGCTAATTTGAGTCTTGCTTTATGTAAAAAAAATTGTTGATGCTTGATAAATATTCGTTTTAAGAGTCATTGCTTTGACACTATGGTGTTGATATAATCTGTATCCATATCACATGCTGTTTTATTGAATTGTTATTTTGGCTCTTAAGATTCTAATTAATTTCCAGGAATATGCATTAAAAGCTTTACAAATCACTGCAAATATGATTTCAAAAGCATAATTTCTACTAAACATCACATTTATGTGTAAGATTTTTTGTTACATCAATATTTGCATATTTTGTAATTTTTCGGAAAATTTACCCCACCCACTTTTAGCTATGACTACAAGCCTAAGCTAAAGACTAATTCTGTGAAAAAAATACATATAACTCAAGAACAGGTTTCTGGGCAATTTTTAAGCATGACTTCAACCACACAAACATACCTTTTGTATTTTAAAAACTTTTTTTTCACTTGTAGACAAAACTTATTTTGGTGATTTTTAGCCAATTTTTGCTATATTTATCAATATTCACAAAAATACAAAATCAAAAAGCTGTTTATTATTCATGTAAGTCAAAGTGCAATTTATCAGCTTTATTTTGATACCAAAATAATTGTTTTAGCTTAATAAATGATTACAATCATCTCATCGAAAATTCAAATTTGATTTGACAGAACAAAATTCCTGTAAATTTCATTGCCCCTCTTATCTATTGCTCTCAGAGCTCCAGATAAGAGGGGGTGAAGACTTTCAAACTTTTTTATTTCAAATCCAAACCCTTTGTTGTGGGTACTCATTTGAATCGTCTTGATGAGACGATTCAATCAAATGAGTACCCACAACATAGGGTTTGATGAAATTTTAGTGAAATATATCTTTTTGAAAAGTCATCACCCCCTCTTATCTGGAGCTCTGGCTCTGTTACCTGCAGGAGGAATACCAAGACTGTTCAATAATTCATCTGTTTCTTCTCGAATGTTCTGTGATTGTTTTGGCTTCTGAGCTGCAGCACCCTCTTCAGACTGTAAACAAAGAGCAAAAAACATGTTTGCTTATAATAGACACTTAATCTTGCAATTTCTGAATAGGAATATAAGAATCAGAAAGATTAGGTAAACATCACAGAGTTTCCATTCACACCAAATTGTGCATGAAACACACATATATTTGAAAGAAATAACATACAAAATTACGGTCCTCTACATGATTTCACGCACAAAAATTTGGATCAGCATCTTCAGATGTAGGCAAGAAGATCCAACAATCTCGAAAGTGAATCTAAATAAGGAAGCCAGAGTAAATCTGTGTTACTCATATGCGATGATTTGAGTGAGATCAAAAACGCCGCAAAGTTCGCAAACACAGTCAATTGATGACATAGTCATTCCAGTTTCAATATGATCTCGTGATTTTACCGCACCCAAATAAGCTTAAGTTTTACTATGATTTGTTTACAAGAGTCGCGCGTGCCAGTTAGCGCAGGAAAATGGGATGAAACAAAGGAATTAGGTCACAGTTACTTGTACATATTACACTGGTGTACTTACTGACCATTTAGACAGCCAATCTATCTTTCGAATTAAATAAAAAGTAAGTGTTGACAGTCATGTTAATTGACCAAACGCCGACTGTCAATCAAAAACATCGATTAGCCAATGGACGATCACAAAAATGTCATGCCCCAATTGTTCATCGTTGCACGTGGTTTTGTATCGATTTATCGACTGACAATCAAAACAATCGACATACGAATGGCAAAGAATTTTGTGCTAACAATAGAATAGGTTCGACGTTATGTTTTGATAAACGGCGTCGGTGTTGTTATAAAATCTCGTAACTACGGCTTAAATAAAGCCGTAGTTACGAGATTTTATTACAAGAACTACGAAATACTATTTTGTTTGTCCGAATTTACGTCACGATCAACTGGATAAAACCGTTCCCTATTAACGACCACATGCCCATTGTTTGCCTTAAATTCTATGTTGGGCGGAGCGATCTGTCGATTGGCGTTTGGTCAATTGGCGATTGATATTTACGGTAAAAGATGGAGTCAAGTCGGAGCCACATTCGATTTTTTGACCCACTTTTTTTAAATTTTCGCGAAACTCGCCTATAAGGCTTTTGAAGTGGCGATGGCCAGCATGAGCCCTGTCTGTCATTTATACCTAAGAAACAAAACAAAAATTCATTTTTTGTGCATTTTGATATATTTACGAAAAGTACGGAAGATTCCCGGAAAAACGATATTTCCAAATCGTATCTTCGGTGAAGGATATCGGAAATACGCCGATAATACCGCACACACTATTTATAAGCATACACCGCAAATTACACATATTTCATTGTTTTATTGGTTTTTACCCCTATTTTCTGTCCCATACCCCCATTTTTCAATGGCAGTGCGTGCAAAACCCCTAGATAAAAATCCGAGCGGAAACACTACATCATTGCAAATGAAAGCAGCATAAAAATTAGAAAAAGCTGATATTTTGTAACAGTTTTCGTGTACTATGAATCAATAAGATTTAAATTCTCTACCATACATGCCATACGTCCCTGGAAATCGATATGCCGTCCAGGCGTCCCGTACATGAATCAAATGTCCCGGAAATCTTTAATTTACTGATCGTTCTCTGATGAAATTCACTCTTTGATATGTTGATGTCACTCATTTACATCAGAGCGGACCAGTGAATAATCTAGATTTTGCTACCTATGGGTCCCGGGACTCGCATTTCTGAAAACAATGAGTCTCAGAGCAGAATCAATGAGTCCAGCTTAGAAAACAATGAGTCCCACATTGATAAGTTTTAACAAAACACTGGTCTTTATTAACAGTAACATGAACAAGCCAAGGGGCCGAACAATATTGATTACGTCTGATGCTGATGCTGCATATTGGGTTAGAAATTATTGTATGGCCAGGTATTTCTTTTATTACCATGTCTTTTCATATTCAGTCTCCCACCTGTAGCCCTTGTCATCTTCGTCGCCCATTTCAGTTTGTTTTATTTTCCGCTTTCTCGTGTGAAATATAGCTGTGTGCGATTTAGGCCGGTAGAGCTCTTCTTGAAGAGTCTGGTTCCTGCCTCTGATACACTAAGTTGTAGAAAAAATACAACGTAGTGTATCAGAGGCGGGAACCAGACTAACGCTTTCACTTCTAAAAGAGCTCTACCGGCCTAAATCGCACACAGCTTTAGTTATGTATGCGTTAAAAGAGATTGATTTTCATTGGTTTAAAAAATATCTCACAGCCAATGAAATCTCTCGTATTTATTCGTCGTATTGATCCAATCGTAACTTCTCGGCCATTGTCGTAAAAGAACATTTTCAAGGTGATGGGAATTGCCGATTAATTGGTATTGATCGAGAGATATGACGAAAATTCCGTCAGAGGCTTTCGTATTACTAAAAATAGAACTATTCTATTTGCAATTTCGCTACCTAACTAGGCAATGAGTCCCGGCAGCCGCACATGTTTGAATTTTTTCGCACCATGTAATTTTTGCTACCTAACTAGACAATGAGTCCCGGTGGACGCACATGTTTGAATTTCATGCGTCTCAGGCGATTTTTGTGCGTCAGGGAAGCGGGACGCATGGCTAGATTATTCACTGGCG
The DNA here is from genome assembly GCA_963680895.1 of Fragum sueziense. Classification (NCBI taxonomy): domain Eukaryota; kingdom Metazoa; phylum Mollusca; class Bivalvia; order Cardiida; family Cardiidae; genus Fragum; species Fragum sueziense. The sequence continues at coordinate 30,381,741 of OY804600.1, read as the reverse complement.
CACTACCACTCAAAAAACAAACAGAAAGTAGGTCATTGTAATCAATGACTGTTCAGATGAGGGTTGTAGCAAAACATTGCCTATACTTTTTGGTCTTAAATTTTTCACCAGGCCTGACAATAAATTGTTAAATAATCAGTATCATAAGGAATTTTAAGGTTAGCGTTTAAGATCAGATGGTGAACAGAGCGCAACAACTTGTGTCAAACTTTCCATTGTTTTTCAATGGTAATGCGCTCTCAGTGATTTTTTTACCTGCGCATCCTGCAACTTTTACTCATAATTTGGTCTCTGGGATGCAAAGTTTTAATTCTAGTGGGTCCCAGGATGCAACAATTTTTACAGATTTCCTATTAAAAATAGTGTATTGGACTCACTAAATTAGTACCTGGACTCATTGATATGGAATCTAGCGAGTCCCCAGGACTCACAGTCTTTAAATTGTAAAAAAATCACTGCGCTCTGATGTAAATGAGCGACATCAGTATTTTATCCTGTCACTTCCGGTATATACTGACTGATAACAGTGTGCCTGATATTTTGTTTTATATCAGTCAGTAAGTCACGTGACCAATAACGTCGGCACTACTTTCATCAAGCGAAGGTCACTCGATATCTAGGTTGTGCCTTGACGCTTGTAATATTCGCAATAAAAACTCAGAAATAGAATTTGTTGACTTAAATTTCATAATAAAAATTCTCTATGATAAATTCATCCACAGAGAAAGTGAAAGATCGAGTAGATCGCTCCAAGAATGTACAATGTAAATGCCGAGTTTGAGTTTTACTCCTAAAACGTAATCGGATGCGAGTGGGAAATATAGAGCATAACAGACATTTTTCATTTCCTTATAAAATACCCCCACTTTAGGTTCACCCTGTAGTATTGACCCAATTTTAAAACTCTGTGACGTAAGAGTTTTTGATGACGTAATACACAAGGTTATTTTTGACAGTTGGAAGCCGTGTTTATGTTTACAACAAGTTGAACAGGAACATTTTAGGGAAGGATTTAAATACAAGACTTGAAGAGGCGATAGAGAATGAATGAGATAGTTGGTTAGTTATTTTATTTCAAAATGATTGTAGGCTGCTACTTTTGAATTGTCTTCTCCCCTCACAAAACACTTGTCTTGTTGATGAATTCGTGTCTGAAATAAAAATGGACGACATCGGAAACATTCAGATAGATGACAGATCATGACACGTTTGTAAACACGTCCTTGATCGTGTAAATAGAAGTTGGGAGGACATATAAATCCATTTAAGGTATGTTTCATGTTCTTGTTACTTCATTTCAACATTTTCAATATATTTCAAATGAATGTGAAACTTGTTCTTCGTTGAAACAGAACCTTCCATTCCCAAACCGAGGGCAGATCTCGTCGTCGACTTGATTTGAACTTTGCAGTTCCTAGCAATTTGAGTTTGTTCTATGGTTATAATATTTACCTATTAATGATAAAAAAAATCGAGAGAAGATCTATTTAACAATAGATCTATTAATGTGACATGTTCGAAAGTTTGTTTGTTTTCCACCTTAGAACTAACTTCTGTCGCGAACACGAGTTATGCGTCTAACGGTCTTTAGGATAACTAACTAGGTCATTAAATACTTCCCGTTCGTTCTTTTAACGAGAATATCGCCTCTTTTTTTAACAAATGTTCGTAACAGGATAAATAGAATAGATGGTTTACTGTCTGTAGATTGAAAAAAATATCCGACTCGGCTTCGGAAATTTATCCGGTTCGGCTACGCCTCACCGGATAAAAATTCCTCCGCCTTGTCGGATATTTTTTTCAATCTACAGACAGTAACCATCTATTCTCTATATCAAAGAGCAAATTTCATCAGAGAAAACTCGGATTAGGAAAACCCTGGCCAAGTATCGAACCTGGAACTCGTTGTGTGGAGGGACTGCCATGCGCGGATCCAGGAGGGGGGCAGGTCATGACCCCCCTGGAATTTGGCGAAAAAAAGGGGTTATCAAAAAGATAACTGGTTATGTCCCAAATAAGCTGCGTCACTCATTCGTCCCTGTGTGCCACGACATATCGTTATTATATTTAATCCTTCATGGTATGACATGTATCTGCATATGCGAATCCAGAGGGGAGAGGGGGTCCTGACCCCCCCCCTGGAATTTGGCAAAAATGGAGTTAAAGATTGGAAGACACCGACACCCCTTCCCCCCCCCCCCCGGGAAAAATACCTGGATCCGCGCTTGTCTGCTGACAAAATGTCATTGGTTCAGATATGACATGCATTATTTTCTAGGAAGTGGCTAGAGATACGGGCCCGTATCTCTAGCCTATGGGGGCTAGAGATACGGACCCGTATCTCTAGCAAAACCCCCCATGTTTCACTAGAGATACGGGCCCGTATCCCTAGTGAAAACGAGGGGGTTTTGCTTGGGATACGGGTCAAACGACTTCCGGTCTAACTTACGGGCTATAACTAATCGCGTCAATTATGAAAAATCGATAATATATTGATCCTTTCCCAAACTGCGAAATTTAGACTACGTTTTTAAATTAGTTTCAGACGACACATTAAATAGTCTTTAGGCAAATGTCTCACTTACAAAATATTGCGGTGAAATTGCTGAAACTATTTCTTCTTGTTTGATAAAGGTTTAAAATGGAAATTATTTATTTCATAGATATCTTATCTCGTTATTCATACACTTTATGCCGTGTGTATTAACCCTTTGTTTGTTAACCCATCACCAAACAACAAAATTTTGGAGTTGTCTAAATTCAAAGATGCTGCAGACGGCAATATGAATTGAATGAAATTTCGCATTCTTTGATCTTTCTTTGTAGAAAAAATGTGGGAAATGAAGAAATTGCTTGTTACAAGCAGTTTCTTCATTTTCCACAATGTTTTTCAAAGTCATTATCTTGTTTTGGAATGTGTTGAGGATGTCAAGTAGCCTATCACATTAATTTGGAATGTGTGAAAAGAAGTATGAGAAGTCGATAAAAAAAAAGCGAAAATTGTTCGCGGTAGGGTAAATATTGAGTTATTATTATGTAATAAAGACAAGTTTGGGTGTTGATCGTGGAAAGATTTCAATTAGCCTAGTCCCGGTGATTCATGAAGGGATAATATACTAGTCAAAACTTCTAACCGGCCACTTAAAAAACAAAGATAATTTTTTCCGTGGTGATTGGATTTTCATAAAATTTGCTATGTGAATTTTTAAGCATTTCCAGATGATTTTGGCAAAAAGTTACCGCTGTTTTATCAAAATAAAAGCGCAACGTGAGAAAAGCTCAAAAAGCTCTAAATTCAAATAGAGCTCAGAATATTGTCAATGTAGTGTTTTTGGTCTCATTGATCGTTAGCTACAACATAGACTAAGAAAAAAATTGAAAATGTTTGACAATTGTGCGCCGCATATGGCCGTAAAAGAAAATGAAACAGGTCATGTATGCAGAAAAAAGGTTCTTAAAGACAACATCTAAAACACGTTTTTCTTAGAAAATGCTTTAAATATAGACTGATGATTCACGGCGAGCTACAAAATGTAGAATATGTGTAAAAATCTGTTTGTTGCATCTTTTTCCATACCAGACCATATTTGAGCATATTCGCTTGATAAAATGTTAAACCGGTTGAATTTAAACACCATTTTACCATGCCTCACATTCTTTCTGCTTCTTCTGTAGTCAAAACGTCACACAAACTTGAAATGTTTTCAATTTTTTTTCTTGGTCTGGGTTGCAGCTAACGATTTGTGTACTTTGAATTGTTGAAAAAGTACTATCTCGAGCTCTTTTAAGATTTAGAGCTTTGTGAGCTTTTCCTTTATTGCACATCAAAATCTGACAATTATCGATAAATCATCATGGAAATCCGCGGGCATTATGCTTAAAAATTAACATATCAAATTTCATTAAAATGTAATCACTTTTAAAAAAGTTATAGTCATTTTTAAAGTGGCCGGTTAGGACTTTTGGCCAGTATATAAACAGCTGATAAGGGGGACACAAAACAACAAAAAATAACATAGGTTACATGTTATAACATGATATTTAATGAACTCGTTTCTCGTGATGATACACAAATGATAAAAGGCAAGGGGTGGCGAACTGGGTATGCTATTCGCCGAGAAATTAAGGCAATAGACTATACATTGTACTTTCTTGACGCAAACCTTACAGTTTCTTACAAGAATAGCCCTTAATCTAATATTAAAACAAACAAAAGGGTTAATTAATAGGCCCTACACATGTCACATGTGTGAAACCATTGCCATTGATAAATTTGCTGATAGGTAGCACCTTCTTGTCAAAAGATAATAAAAATAACGTGAGATAAATCTAATAGACTATTGATTTAATATAAAGTTTCAATTTTAATACATTCCTTTCAGCAATTTCTCCATTCCTCCGACATTTCCCCTGTAATAGGCCTATCGCCCGTAATTTCAAAATGTATTATAATTATAGTCTAAATTTCGCAGTTTGGGAAAGGATCAATATTATCGATTTTTCATAATTGACGCGATAAGTTAGCCCGTATGTAAGACCGGAAGTCGTTTGACCCGTATCCCTAGCAAAACCCCCTTGTTTTCACTAGAGATACGGGCCCGTATCTCTAGTGAAACATGGGGGGTTTTGCTAGAGATACGGGTCCGTATCTCTAGCCCCCATAGGCTAGAGATACGGGCCCGTATCTCTAGCCACTTCCTATTTTCTAAATGATGTTTATTACAAGAATAGATGTATGAAGATTATTTTTCTTGCGCACCGTCATAGAATTGTCAAGTCATGACAGTTTGACGCCTCTAGATGTAGATGTAACGCAAAGCTTGAAAATAAACAGTCTAAAGTGGATGACAGACAGATCGATATCAATGACTCAGAATGTCAATTGTCAGATTATATTCGCACCTCCTTCATTTTGCGCAGTCGTTCTTTTTCCTGACGATCTTTCCTCATCATTTCGAGCTTCTGCTTTTTGCGCTCGAGCTCTGCCTTTCGATCCGACATCTTTGCCTCGAATTTGTCTCTATTTCATGAAATAATTTGAATATTTTTGCAGAAAAATAATTTATCCAAATTTCCGGTCAACGGCGTCGCATGAGAATCATACTGTCGTGAAATTCCCCTTTTCAATAATTAGACTGGGAGGTCTGGATTCCGACGTCTTTTCCCTAATAAATTTATATGATATACATTTTTTATCCACCCATAAAGAAGTTAATGAAGAATAATTACATTCTAGATATCTAGAAAAATAAATTGATCATATGAAAACAAATTGACTACAAAGAATTTTCTTGTGAAAATCAAGACTTCCACACTCAAACAGAGTTCTCCAACACAGAATATGTAAAGAAACGTCTGTTTCTTAATGAAAAAGATAATAATAAATGAATAGATATACAGACCCGATTCCTGTTCCAAATGACAAACTATTTTTTTAGACTGGCCAATTCAACAGATATAGGCTATAAAAATAGATCTACCATCGAAAATGCTGCGCCACGTGATACCCGCTGCTTTTTTTTTTTTTTTTTTTTTTTTTTTTTTTTTTTTTTAATTTATTGCAAATTGCAAATGAGCAAAAATAGGTCCTGTGTCATTTAAGACGATCGTGCAGTGATTTTTTCCCTAAGAAACGGTCGTTATTGGACCCCTTCCCCCTCTCTGAGGAATATAGTAGGCCTACTTTTCCCCCATTTCAGATAAATTTTCCCCTCTTCACTCTTGGAACTAATTTTTGTGTTGCCAAGAAAAATCCACATCATATTTAGATTCTAGGCATCTCTATCAAGTCTAAAGGTTGTTTGAATGTCCCACAATGATACACAAGCAAGCTGAATGCATTTCTAACACTGTATTTGAGAGTAGGGCCTACATGTATAATCATGTAATGAAGTTTCCCCTTTTTGGGCGTTCACGCGCAAATTTTCCCCCACCTATGGGCCATGACTCCCTTCCCCCAAAATCAAATATAAACACTGTCGTGTTACAAGATCATCATGTGTTTAATGTGTAGTCTGATCAGGATCCATTATTGTTGTCTTACACACGGTGGTTAATTACGTGACTCAGAATTTCAGAAAATGATCAATATTTTTGTTAATACTTGACCAATTTGAACTCGGTTTGAAATAGAGAAAGTGGGTAAATGTTAGGAAGAAGGTGCATGTGATGGAATTTTGGGAAAAAAAAACACCAAAAATTTGGTTGATCTTCAATAAATTTTTTAATCAGCGGATATTTCGAAAATCGACCTCGCCCATCCAATGCGAGACGTCTGTCCACCTTTTCTGCTTCTATATTCAAAGCGAATTCAAATTAATCCGGTATTAACAAATTATTGAAGATTTTCTAAAATTGTTGTCCACCGTGTTACAGTTTCTGGATGCGGCGGAGAATCTACCAGAGAATTGATTGAATCTAGATCAGACTGTGTCTATGAATTTATACGTAAACACTTCTGGAGTAGGCTATGGACCCATATTGCTCTCAAATGTTACGTATAAGAACCATTTTTCCAGGTACCGGCTAGAATAGAATTCTGTTTTTATTTAACGCTAATTAGCAGGTTCGTGTATAAATTCAGACCAATTATCGTCAAAAGACGCAATAGGATTGACAATCGATACGTTTGTTTGTCGTTTAATTAGAAAAGATGTTTGCTGCTTAATGCACATTGCAATAAAATGACCGAAACACATTTCAATAAAATTTCAATAAAAATTTGTCTCACACATACATACACAGCAATAATCTTAAAAACATTTTATTTCAAAAGCAATTTTTTCAAAGACCATGCATGCCTATGTAGCCTACAACTAGTCTCAACATTATTTACTCTAACCAAAAATGTGCGTTAACCCTTTCCCATACAAGACAGGGTTTTGACGTCCCTAATAGAATGAGCCTGGAAAACATTGAGGCAAAAGAAGAAAATGCTGATAAGGCATATTTCATCTTTTTGCATTAAGAGAATATGCCTGGAAAACATTGAGACAAAAGACGAAAATGCTGATAAGCCACATTTGATCCTTTTGCATTATTGTTTTCTGTGATATATTGTACACAAATTCTACATTCATCAGCATTGATGTTATTGTCTACATCAGTTTTCATATTGGAACTATCCGTTGCTGTTGATTGGGAAATAGATTTTAAAAGACAGAACCAAATATAATTATTCTAAGGCATTATGGAAAACAATCATTCGCTGATATTTGATGTCCAGTGTCAATGATAGGCCTAAACAACGCGTTTACAGGACAGTCGCATGTACCATTTTTTATACGCCGCCGGAGGCGGACGTATATTGGCGTCATCTTCTCCGTCTGTCCGTCCGTCCGTCCGTCCATCCGTCCATCCGTCCATCCGTCCGTCCGTACGTCCGTCCACTTTTCTTGTCAACGCAACTCCTCCTAAGTTTCTAGCTGGATCTTCTTGAAACTTGGTCAATGTTATCACCTCAATTGGTAGATGTGCATGAAGGAAGGATTTTATGGTTCATTGATTTTTGCCCGAGTTATGCCCTTTTACTGTTCAACAGCTGTATGACAATTGGGGGGGGGGGGGGTGAGGGAGGTAAGCCCCTCTCCGGGCCTAAGTTGGATTTTCCCTAAATTTTCAGTGTAGATTCGGTATTTTTGGCCAACATTGTGGGAACATAGCCCCCTAGCAACCCCCGCCCTTGTTCCTACGGACCTGTTGTGTCGTCTGGAACCTCTGTCGCTAAATGAACTGATCGAAAATGTCAGCGTTTGGGAAAGAAATACATGCCGACAATACCGCGTGCATTATTTGTGGTAGATATTTCGCCCTCCTTTTGTACCTTCAACACGCAATGATTTCGAATTTCTCTCTATATAAAAGACTGACTCTTTCATTGTCCTTGATTCCATTCTTAAGGTTAAATAAGTTAAATTTGGTCAATAATCTTAACAATTCTCCAATTAGCAATCTTAGATCAGTCTATTTGATGACCATTATTATTATTATTGCCTACTTTTAATTGGATCAGTATAGAATTGTATGGAAATGCTACTCATACTGCGTGTACCCTTTTCCCCCAAAAGTACAATTTTAGGATAGTCTAAGTTCAATGGTTACGCACGCGACATAGTAAGTGATACCAACATGTGATAAATATGTATATCATATCATGAAAATCACTGAAGGAAAAGACGAAAATGCTCATCTAATGATCTGCATTTTCTACTTTTTTGCAGTGCACTTCAAATTGGTATTGATCAGGGACGTGTAAACAAGGTCTTGTTTGAGAAAGGGTTAACCCTTTCCCAAACGACAAAATTGTAGGACGGTCCAGTTTGAAAGCTGCTGCAGGCGACAAAAAGGGTGTTACTAAAGGTTAAATCTGTGAATAATATAGCACAGAAAACAATTGAAGCAAAAGGAGAAAATGCCGATCATCGGCATTTTCTTCTTTTGCTTCATTGTTTTCCCAAACACTTTCTACTTGGGACGTCAAAACAAGGTCTTGTTTGAGAAAGGGTTAATTGGTTGTTGCTGCGAACTCTTGCCTTCCAATAAAGTAGACATTGAACCTGTTTTCTTCCTTCATAATCAATTAACTGAGAATTGGACGTCAATTCCTTTGTTAAAACCCTTTCCCGAGCAAATACTGGTTTTGACGTCACTATTGGAAAAAGCTACACTAAGAAGAAAATGCTTACAATTTTCTCCTTTTGTCTAAGTATTTTATGTACTACGTTGTACACAAATCATATCTTACAATATCAAATAACATTGTGTCGTCTACAGCAGCTTTCCAATAATTGGAAAGGTCTAGAATTTTGCCGTTATGGAAATGGTAGAAGAATTAAACGATATTTGACTCGTAAAGTGATAAGGGGCCTTCTGGAAATTCTCGACCATGAATATTTTAGAAATGGGCTGAAAATCACAGCAAGTTGATTATTTCAAGAATTGAGTTCACTTCAGCAACTTATGGTACTCTTCGTCTGATAAAATGTATACTTTTAAATAACTAAACGACTCGATTGGGGTAGAAATTAAGTGGTTACGTACAATGTTTGTTGGTCACAGGATATTTGGCAAATTACAGATGGTCCCTTATTGCATGACATGTCAGAATCATACACTGTGGAATGGACCATGTCTTTTTCACTTCGTCCAGAACGGACAAAAAACAAACATGGATGGACTTATGTCAAAATTTTGTCTGAAAAAGGGCAACATTTATTATCAAATGGAAGATGAAATAACCTACAGAAAATTGTGAACTACTTAATAAGTTACAAAATGTTTGTAAATAAACAGTTACTTTGTATTGTCATCATACATTTTCTTGGAATTTATTCCGCAAATGCTCAAGGATTTTCATATGAAAACTACAGATTGATAGAGAGTGACTATTTCTCCTATCTGGGTACCATGGAGACTGTTTATTTTTCCGTGTCACAACTGAGATGCAGCGTGTTATGCACCATCAACGTTAATTGTATCGCGTTTGGTTACGGCAAAACGATGATGATGTGTGAACTTTATAACGCATTGACGAAGCTTGGACAACCCATGACCAGGTTAGAATGGAATTGGTTCGCAACGGGGGAAGGAATAGCGTGTACGTTTGATATTTTCTATTATATCTCTCTGTTTTTTTTTCCGTCTTATTTCTTCTTGGTCAAAAATAAGACATTTTGGAAATAGATCTAGTACATGTAAATTGTATTTATCGAAATAAATCTTAGAACCTTGATATACACGTCATGATAAACATATGCCTATTTTTTTTAAAAAAAATATATGAGTCAGGATCTGGAAAAACGTCCTTTATGGCATTTGAGAACAACCTGGATCCAGACCAGCCTGTGCATACGCAAAGTCTGATCAGGCTCCATGTTGATCTCCAATAGCTTCTTTGTGACCTGTTGCAACCACAAAAGAGCAGCATCGGTTTATGCCAGTCTTCGCTTAGGCACATGCTGGTCTCCGAAATGTGGTTGTCTTAAATGCTTTAAGGGACGTATTTCCATATCCCGGCTCAATCATATATGAAATAGATGTTCAGAATATTGCATTAAATTCAAAGGTATTAAAACAGATCTTTTCCATGGCGGGGAATCACGTGACACAACAATTATAGAAAGTTTTCAACAATCATGTTAATGTGCGACCGATTTGAAAATGGTTTGAATCAGAGAAGGCGGAAATTTATGCGTCAGGGATTAGATAGATGGGGTAGATATTTTAATTAAATCAGCTGATAAAACAAATTTATTGACAACCTAGTAAAATATACTTGGTCGTCAATAACTATTTAATCAGCTGAATAGTTTTTTTTAATCTAGGGGCCTACCACATCTAGCAATTTTCTTGTATTTTTTTCACCTTCTCTGCTTCAAACTGAATTCAAATTGGTCACTACAGATCCAGTGAAGACGGTCTGCGATTGTTGTATCACGTGATTCCCCATATTGTTTTCTGTGCGTCCGCGTATATCTTTTTTACAGACCCAACCTTATATTAGATGCACGCATATATAGTCCGGACATGATATTATGCTTATGGCACATGTTTATAAATTTTGCCTATTCAAAATACACAATATCAAACTCAAAACTACTGTAATTTTGCATGTGACGGTTCGAATTTTGCATGTATCTCACACCTGCAAAATTCGAACCGTCGCATGAAAAATTGCATTGGCATTATGAAAGCTATTTCCATTGTTTATATAGAGCTAAATTTGTAATTATGTGCCGTAATATCCTGACTGGACTATAGGACATTCGTCGTTGTAGCCTAAATGCAAAACCTCGTATCTCGTTTTTGGAAGATTTTAAAGGAGAAGGAAAAAAGTGTAATAACTTTTCCCAAACTGAAAGGATTTACTTGAAATTTTGACATATTTTTCACAAATAATGTGGCATTAATACTGATTAGTAAAAACATCTCAAAACCTGCAAGAAATGTCTTAACTGGGCACACAATGTTTTACTTTGAAAATCGCAAAAATCGACATACGAGTTTTTGCGTTTACACCGACGCAATATTGTATATCGATGCTTTTCAACAAATGTCTTTTGTTTCAGCCATTTCTTGTCCCGGACTGTTGTTATTGTTTCACGATGTTTATCCAATGCGGTTCGTAACATCTGCACGAAATCATGACGATGCTGAGGTATACTGTTCAGGCTACGGAGAACACTTGGTGAAAATAACAACACAAGAGAAACTGGAGTTTATACAATCTATCATAAATGCCTGCCCAGGTAAATGTGCATTTCCCCATAAATTTCAACGTTTTTCCCTATTTGTTTTTCGTCCAATCATTTTCTTCAAATGTTTTTTTTATTTGCTAGTATTATGGGGATTATTTATTCAATGCAAAAAGTTGAATACATTTATTTTCACTTTCACAAATCGAGTTTTTATGCATTTTTAAAAAATGAAATTGGAATGAAATGTCCCTTTAAGACTATCCAACATAATTAGATGTCATTTAGGATCGTCTTAGCCCCAATCCCTGCTTCCTCGAAAAATTAGTCCCCCAAAATCTGAAACTTCTTAAATAATTTGTTTTCTTTTTGCTTTTGACAAAAACGATATTTTAAAACTGTTAGGGGTTCGCATTGAATTCGGTTTTAAGGTAGTCCACCCCCAATGAGATTCGCGCGACGTCGGAACTATTCGGGCGACGTCGAAAACATTCGGCGGTGGAACTTTCCACCGCCTAATGGTTACGGCCGCGCCCTAATAGGTTCATAAATACGTAACGACGCAACCCGATTAAAGCTACTATTTCCCAGATCTGGACCCAAAAATTGTCAAATACAAACGAAATGTACACTTTTTAAGCTTCATATGACCTGATTAAATGGTTCCGACAAACTATTGAAGCAACGACTCATTTTTTCGCAATTTGATACCAAATTCATAAAGCGATATCGAAAGTAGGTCAAAACAGTAGGACATGCGACTTTTTTAAATGACGTCACAACATACATGATGACGTCATATTGAAATTCAAGTATGAATCTCGTTTGAATCATGGTCCGCGCTGTATGCGCATGCGCAACAATTTAAAAATAATTCTAACCCCATCTGAGACGGGGTTGAATTTAGGTTTGGATTCTCCCTAAATTCAGCTATCTGTCTTGTAATTTCGGCTCATTCTCTGTCTGAATCGCATATTATTAACCATCCCGAGGTGGTCAACACAAAAGTTTTGCATATTTTTTCAAAAGATTTCATTTTTTGCAATTAGACCATCTGTTACCGTCGCCCTTTAAATCCGAGGTTTTATGAATCTCAAAATGGCCACATTACGGGTATTCTGTTTGGTCTTTCGCTAGTTACAATTAAGAAAATGCTTTCCTTTACTTTACCTACCGACCACTTTCGCTTGTTTTTAGACTATTGGAAAAGTGGCTACTTTTTTATGACGGTGAGTATATACCCCTATAGCAGGCCTATACAAAGAATTTAAGAAAATGTTCTTAGATTTTTCTTTATCTCAATGTTTTCCTTAGCATTTTCTATAACAGGGATCAATGTCAATTCTAATGTCTCGTTTAAGAGCAATCTCCTTCGCAGTGATCCCCCCCCCCCCCGAATCTGGATTAGGAGAGTTACAGCTCTTTGCATAATCACTGTTTGGAGTTCGGTTTGGGAGACGGTTATTTAAAACAGAATGTGACTTGTTGATATCAAACATAAGTCTATTGACAAAACAAGTTTTATCATAATTATCTTATTTTTATTTACAGCTTATCAGTCGCGAGAGTTCTGGATTGGCGCGACTGCCAAGTACGACAACGGTTATTACGCTTTCGGCGCCTGGACATTCCATGACGAAACCGTATTACATCCCTTTTCTTCTTTTGTCTCGATGTTTTCATTGGCATTTTCCATATAGGCCTAATTTCAGGGACGTCAAATTAATGTCTTGTTTGAGGGTTTAAACAGTATGCAATTTTTTATATCAAATCTAGTTTATTGATAAAACAAGTTTTGTTATAATTATATTATCGCTGCTTTTCAACAAAAACCTCGTAACTGCAGCGTAAAACAAGCTGCAGTTACGAAGTTTTTTGTTGAAATGCAACGTTATTTTCATTTACAGCTTATCAGTCGCGCGAGTTCTGGATTGGCGCGACTGCCAAGTACGCCATCGATTACTACGCCTACGACGCTTGGAGATTCCATGACGGAACCATATTACCTCCCTTTAGCTTTATCTGGTGCCCTGGAAAGCCTGGTATGCCTCATACCCAGCAGTGCGCTCGGCTGGATCCCAGCATTGAGTGTCAACTCACGCTGAACGATTACTACTGCTACAATCCGGTTGATTTCATATGTGAACCTTAGAACTTTAACCCACTACCATACAAACGGCAAAGTTTTAGACTGGTTCATATCCAAAGATGTTTCAGACAACAATTTCAAGTGATATTTATTCTACATTACAGGCCCGTAGGAACAATGTTGCCCCCCCCCCCCCAATGTTGGCCAAAAATGCCAAATTTTCTTAATTTTACTCTGAAAATTTGGGGAAAATCCAAATTAGCCCCCCCCCCCCAATATTCATGACAATGGCTTTAGCCCCCCCCCCCATATGAAATTGCTTCCTACGGGCCTGCATTATTGGTCTTTCTCTGAAGAAAATATTGTAGAAAATGAGAAAATTGCAGGTCAAACAGAATAACTTCATACTGCACTCTCTCTTTCTCCCTCAGTTTCTATTTGTGAAGCTGTGAGAGTACAGCGTTGATCTTGATCAGAATGCGCGTATGTACAGACTGATCTGGATTCATGTTGGCCTCAAATACAATAAAAACACTTTTATTCCAATGACTAAATCAATTAGATACTAAGATTCTAAAGACGCACTATCCCTTTTGGAAAACCTCGTTAAGGTATCCAACCCCTCAAAAGCACCAAAAAGCCAGAGGCAAAATTTGAAAAGTGCAAATAATTTCCAAACTGTGTTACATTTCCATTCCAAATACAAACATAAGCATTTTGCTAGGTTTAGAATTTTGAATTAATGCATACTTATGGAATTATTTGACAAAAATGTTCAAAATTACCTCCCTTGCATATGAATATAGAGTAAAATATTATTTGTAAATTATTTTATTCTTGAAGCATAATCTTGAAATCCGGCACGGTGTATCAACTTATGTGAAGTGTATTAACAAGTGTGTGTAATTTGATGCATTTCGTACGGCTAGAAAGTGGTTATTTTTTCAGGTCTGTAAACCTTAAGGTAAGGCCTGTGTAATATGGGCTATGTGACCAGTTAAAGAACGAAATCTGTATGGTGCGAAAAGACGATTTTAAAGGGGTGTAATTTTCAATGCTCTCAACATTTTGAATTTTTTTTTTTACCTTTGTTGGGGTTTTTGCCTTCTCTTCATACAATTTAGAAACATTTTCACAGAAATTGTTTCGAATATTCCCCGAAAATCTGAGCACGCTCAATTATTTCCGTTGTTACGGAAACAGGCGATATTGCATCTAACGGTACTTTAAAAAGCGGGGAACTACTATCGGTCATTATCGGAAATGTCCGGGGTATGCTCGGACTTACGAACGTCATGGAATAAGTCGAAATATAACGATTATATAGGGAGTGCATTACGCAGGACTTACCTTAAGGGGGAATGCTCCAGTTTCTCGGAACACTCGGTCATTACTGTAAAAAATTAAATGTTTCGTACCATATATGTTTCGCTACCATATTTTCAATAATATAACACGTCATTACAATTTACCATTTTCGACGGTAAAAGCGTATTTGTTATGCGAAATTGATTTCTCCAAGATGGAAATCGATTATTTAGAGCAAGACAGTTGTAAGTGTGTATGCAGTTACCACTGTTTTGCGTCATTTTATTCATGTGTAGCTGATAAAAATTGATGTAGTTCACTAATAAGTGAGACGACCTATACATTTTCTTTTAGAATTATTACCAGGACATGTTGCTTAATCACGGTGGGGATTGTGCATGATGGGATGGATAACGAATACGGAAAATTTTGCCTCGCTTCAGGTAAGAAATTGTGCAATAATTTTCTTATTTCTGCGTCAATTTTCAAGCGGTTTGTTGCATGTACCCCGCATTACTGAGTTCTTTCCTCAGATATATGACTTGTTTGTAGAATTTTTGTACTTTGTCCAAAAATTGATCCCAACCGATCAGATAAACGACAAAAAATCCAGGTCATTTTTCTAGTCGGTTGGAATCATTTTTGAGAAAAGTACAAGGGTTTTCCCGATAAGTAATACATCTGAGAAAAGGGCTCAGTAAGACGGAGTACATGCAACAAACTGCATGAAATTTGACGCTAAAATAAGAAAGTTATTGTACAAATGCTTACCTGAAGCATGGTTAATTTGGCCGTAGTCGTTACCATTTCGCTTTCAGGTCGGTTGGGACAATATTTTGGAAAAAGCACCACGAGTTATCTAAAATGTCATACATCCGATGAAAGAGCTCGGTAAGGCGGGGTACATGCAACAAACCTTTTGAAAATTGACGCACAAATAAGGAAGTTATTGCAAAAAATCTTACCAGAATCGAGATTATTTTGTCCGTATTGGTTATCCATCCCATCATGCACAATCCCCACCGTGTTAATACAATGATGGAGTTTTATAAAATTCTATTATGTAAAACATGAAATATTTCCAAAAATATGCAAATTTTGACATAAAACACTTCAGCTTCGTTGATCTAACTGAGCACGTGAGCATGCTGTTTTAAACATTTACGCCTTTATAATAGCACATATTTTGGGTTTTCTGTTCTTATTAAATGTAAGACGTTACTTTAAATCCGTTTTCGGGACTAAACGATGATTATACAGCATTTTTTCAGCTTTTTAGTGACCTTGGACAGGTGCAAGAAATTGTGCATTTTTCGCTGTAGGGGTATGTGATACGAATGCCTATACAATTTAAACAAGATCGCTGACCATCCATTTTTATTTTATTTTTCAATTGGTAATAACATGTAATTTCAACATACAAAATATAATTAAATTCTATCATTGGGAAAAATTTAGGAAACTGGAGCATTCCCCCTTTTTGTTAGTGAAACGCTAGTTACTTCAAAACATGAGGATAATACTGTAACCAGACGGTTCTGTTGGAATTTCCTTGCGATTCCTTTTTGGGATTTCCTTGCGATTCTTTTTGAATTTGCCGATTCAAGATTAATCATATACCAAGTTATTTCGCAACACATCTATTTAACCCATTACCAGACGAAAAAACTTTAGACTGGTCTAAATTCAAAGGTTTTGCAGACAATAATTTCAAGTGCATGGAATTTTACATATTTGGTATTTCTGTGTAGAAAATATTGTGGGAAATGAAGAAATTGCTTGTCACAAACAATTTCTTCATTTTCCACCATGTTTTCCCAAACCATTATCTTTTAGGGGAGTCAAAAAGAGTCACTGTGTGGTAATAGGTTATAACTCCTTTATACTCCCCCAGTTCCACAACTGTTGCAGAATAACTTTTGTTAAAGATAGATTTGTATATGCTTTAGCGTATCTAATGTTCATATAATATTAGAAAATGCTAATTATTTGCATTTTTCTTTTGTCTCGGTATTTTTCCAATCCCTTTTTATTACGGATCTAGAAACATGGGACCTTATTTGGGAGAGTGTCCACC
Source organism: Fragum sueziense (assembly GCA_963680895.1). Taxonomy (NCBI): domain Eukaryota; kingdom Metazoa; phylum Mollusca; class Bivalvia; order Cardiida; family Cardiidae; genus Fragum; species Fragum sueziense. The sequence goes on along the minus strand of OY804600.1, from coordinate 30,365,075 downwards.
AATTTGAATTACCAAACGGCAACATTTAGACTGGTCCAAATTCAAATACGTTGCAAGCAACAGTTTCAGGTGAATGTAAATTTACGTTGTTTGGTCCATCTTGAAAGAAAACATTGTGGAAAGAGAAGAAATGGCTTGTTTTTAAAGGCCTTAAACTCTTGGGGCGTCAAAAACGTCAATACAGTATGTGGAAAAGGGAAATAAAATTAAGGGGCTAATCAGGCAGAGAACACAAAACAAAAGCCGAGTTTCTATTTTTCAATATATTTTTTATTATTCAATGGTCATATGAATGGACAACATTGACGCATCTTTCTATAACCAATCCCTGTGAAGATAATATCACTATGAGCAATCTCGTATGCTCGCAATTATAGTACAAGACATTTGATTGGCTTGATATCAAACCAATAAAATTCAGTCTTATTTATTGAAATGTTCTGCAGCGTTCTCGAAATTTTAAACCTGCAACATCTATTTGCTAAACCTTATCCTTTCCAGATATTGAAATTAATGGATTTTTTTCTTTTATACAATAGCAAACCTTCAATGGGCAAAGAGAGAATATCCATGTTTGAAGATTTTCTCAGGTTCTCCCGATGTTTTAAAAACTTTTTTCTGCAGACTTAAAGTCCACTCCGTCTTATCTATTTTGGACCAACATGACAAGTATTTTTTTAAGTGAAAGTTATTGAAAAGCTCGCAAGAAAAGATGCAAAATAATTCATACATTAAATGTACAAAATTCATTAAAAGTAAGTTATGAAAACAAAATTCAGAAAACCAATCCTATAATGCAAAATGCAAATCATTTTCAATTTTGTAGTCCAAAGAGCATGCCATCGCTTTTCAACATAAACCTCCTAACTGCGTTTTGCATCAAACTGTAGTTACAAGGTTTTTGTTGAAAAGCCACTATATCTTCCATGTTGGTCACATTCAACAATGCCGAAACTGCAGATTGTATAAGCTGTAGTTACATCATTTTCGAAAATGACCAACGAAAATCTTTTCATGTTGTTTCAAGCTTCCAAAAGAATATGATTAATCAGAATCTTTTAAATGCTTGATTCTATCATGAAATATTTAACATCCTCTGAGAGACTTTGATTGAAAATGATCAGCATCACACTTTTATTTAAAACTTTCCCAAACAACCCCTGGTTTCAATGTGTCAAAAAAAAGATTATCTTGGAAAAGCAATGAGAGAAAAGAAGAAAATGCTGATCATCAGCATTTTCTTCTTTTCTCTCAATGTTTTCCAAACACAGATTTTCCAGTATCTGCACAAGTCATTTTGTTGTTTTCAACGATTTTACCTTTGGACTAGTCTTATAACCTGTTGTTTGGGGAAGTGTTATTCAGAATATTATGTCATCTAAAAATGAAGCACTTTAAATGGGATTTGCATTGTTAAATCATTTGAGATTATTGTAAATCAATGAGTTGGTGCAAAACCATGATAAATGCATACAGAAGGATATGCACTTACATTGAATTTGCACTAGCTCCTTTAATAGCTATTCCCCATATTTTAGTGAACACATTTTAATAAGCAAAACAGTAAGCAACCAGTAAACAAATAGGTACTAAAGCATAAAGCTCAATATATTGCTAAAGAGCTTTTGAAAAGCTTTTTCATGAAAGAAATATTGTTTAGAAGAGGTTTTCCTATCTTGTTTTTAAGAAACTTTCAAAATGACAAAGGCAGAGTTTGGCTGAATTCCAAGGTACGGCATCAAATCTTTAAGCAGTAGTCTTAACAAATCAAACAAATTTCATTAAATAAAGTTTTGTTAAAACTATTGAACAGAAAAAAAGATATCATTCTTAACTCCTTAATACAGAAGGGTTTAGTGATAGAATGTTGTAAATGCATTAGCAGCAACAACTATCTTGCACCAACACTTCAAAAATTATATTGTTGATTTTCAATGAAAACCTCGTAACTGCAGCTTGTTTTAAGCTGCAGTTACGTGGTTTTCGATGAAAAGCAGCGATATATAATTAACAGAGAAATGCACAAACAGAAAAGGTAGCACTTAGGCAATCAGTAATACAAAAAAACTAAGAAAGTAACAACAAAAGATAATCACACTACAGCTATGCAAGAAACATTTACTCTAAAATCAAATTTATACTTTAATCTGTTTCCAAATCAATACCTGGATTTGAGAGGTCCAGCAGAGAAAGCTTTGGACCAACTTTTGTATTGATTGGTCAATATTTGTAGATGCTAGAGTGTAAACAATGTCAAAAGTAGCTATTTTTTACATTCAAGGGCAGATAACGACTGACTCTCTGGTCTGATCTGACCCAAATTCGAACTCATCCGAGAGCTCATGGTCATACATGTTTTGACCAAGTTTGGTTAAGATTGGCTTATATTTGTAGATGCTAGAGTGTAAACACCAAATTGTTGACAGACGGACGGACGGACATACAGGCGGACGACGGACAAAAGGCGATCACAATAGCTCACCTTGAGCACTTCGTGCTCAGGTGAGCTAAAAAGTTCAAATCCAAAGGTGTTTCAGACGACAATTTAAAATGAATATTATTCTACATTTTGGTCTTTCTGTGTACAAACCATTGTTGGAAATGAAGAAATTGCTGGTAACATACATGTTCTTCATACTGCTCTCTCACAGTGCACTATATCGTGGCTTTTCAACGTAAGCCTCGTAACTGTAGCTTGTTTTCAATTGCAATTAAGAGGTTTTTGTTGAAAAGCATCGATCTGTAAGAAGCTAATAGTCTCATAAGAGAACATGCAGCAGGGAAAATATTGAGACAAAAGAAGAAACTGCTGGTTATCAGCGGTTTCTTCTTTTGTCTCAATGTTTTCCAATGTATTTTTATTTAGGCACGTCAAAACCAGGTCTTCTTTGGGAAAGGGTTTAACTCCTCCAGTTCCACAGTTGTTGCGGACGACAGAATATGTGATGCTAAAGATAGATTTGAGCCGGGATCTGGAAAAACGTCCCTTATAGCATTTGGGACAGTTAGCCTGTGCCTCAAAGAAGTCTGATCGGGATCTGTGTTACGCTCTGTTTCTACAAGCCATGGAGAAAGTATTGTAGAACGACATGGTTCCTGATAAGACTGCGTGTATAAGCAGGCTGATCTAGAACCATGTTGGACTCGAAAGCCTTTATGGACTTTTTCCAAATCCTGGCTCATTCATGCTTACATTTTCCCCTTTTGTATATGACATATAGAGACAAAGGGAGGAAATGCTGATTATCAGAAAGTGTTTATTTTGGGAAAGTGCTAACACATTACTAAACGGCAAAACTTCTAAATTCAACAAGATTTATTTGTGAAACAACATCAATGCACCAGAAAAGGCAAATGTTAAGTTTTCGCATTAGGTTTCAGACTGACAGACGAACGGATAGATAGACAGACGGACAGACAGACAACGATAAAACAATATGACCCCGATCTTTCGACATGTGGGCATAAAAATGTTGCTAAAGACAATATGAGTGAATGGATTTTTACGTCTTTTGGTCTTTCTTGGAAGAAAACATTGTTGAAAAAGAACGAATTGCTTGTCACAAGCAAATTCTTCATTTACCACTATGTTTTCAAAGGCCTTCATCTAGTAGGTAGAGAATACAAAACAAAAACTTAATTTTTATTTTTCAATATATTTTTTATTATTCAATGGTCATATGAATGGACAACATTGACGCATCTTTCTATAACCAATCCCTGTGAAGATAATATCACTATGAGCAATCTCGTATGCTCGCAATTATAGTACAAGATATTTCATTGGCTTGATATTAAGCCAACAAAATTCAGTCTTATTAATTGAAATGTTCTGCAGCGTTCTAGAAATTTTAAACCTGCAACATCTATTTGCTAAACCTTATCCTTTACAGATATTGAAATTAATGGATTTTTTTCTTTTATACAATAGCAAACCTTCAATGGGTAAACAGAGAATATCCATGTTTGAAGATTTTCTCAGGTTCTCCAAATGTTTTAAAAACTTTTTTCTGCAGACTTAAAAAGTCCACTCCGTCTTATCTAGGAGCTAATTTAGTTTGGACCAACATGACAAGTATTTTTAAGTGAAAGTTATTGAAAAGCTCGCAAGAAAAGATGCAAAATAATTCATACATTAAATGTACAAAATTCATTAAAAGTAAGTTATGAAAACAAAATTCAGAAAACCAATCCTATAATGCAAAATGCAAATCATTTTCAATTTTGTAGTCCAAAGAGCATGCCATCGCTTTTCAACATAACCTCCTAACTGCATCTTGCATCAAACTATAGTTACAAGGATTTTGTTGAAAAGCGAATATGCCTTCAATAAGGGTCACATTCAACAATGTCGTATCTGCAGCTTGGATATGCTGTAGTTACATCATTTTCAAACATGACAAAAAATCTTTTCATGTTTGTTCAAGCGTACAAAAGAATCTAATGCATCAGAATCTTTGAAATGCTTGATTCTGTAATGAAATATTAAATGAAACATCCTCTGAGAGACTCTGATTGAAAATGATCAGCATCACACTTTTATTTAAAACTTTCCCAAACAATACCTGGTTTCAACTTGTCCAATAAAGAAAGCTTTGAAAAACAATTAGAGAAAAGAAGAAAATGCTGATCATCAGCATTTTCTTCTTTTCTCTCAATGTTTTCCAAACACAGATTTCCCAATATCTTCACAAGTCCTTTTGTCGTTTACATTTGGACCAGTCTTAACAGGTGTGTTGTTTGAGAAAGTGTTATTAAGAATATTATGTCATCTACGAATGAAGCACTTTAAATGGGATTTGCATTGTTAAATCATTTGAGATTATTGTAAATCAATGAGTTCGTGCAAAACCATAATAAATGCATACAGAAGGATATGCACTTACATTGAATATGCACTAGCTCTTTTAAATAGCTATTCACCATATTTTAGTGAACACATTTTTATAAGCAAAACGATAAGAGACCAGAAATCAGTTAACAAATCGGTACTAAAGCATAAAGCTCCATATATTGCTAAAGAGCTTTTGGAAAGCTTTTTGATGAAAGAAATATTGTTTACAAGAGGTTTTCCTATCTTGTTTTTAACCCTTTCCCAAACGGCAAAAAGTTAGGGTGATCCACTTCAAAAACTGCCAAAAGTGACAAAATGAAACTTATAAAGATAAAATTTGTATAGGATATGACATAGAAAATATTGAGACAAATGGAGAAACTGCTGGTTATCAGCAGTTTCTTCTTTTGTCTCAATGTTTTCTCAAGCCTTTTCTATTAGGGATGTCAAAACCAGGTCTTGTTTGGGAAAGGGTTAAGAAACCTTCAAAATGACAAAGGCCGAGTTTGGCTAAATTCCAAGGTACAGCATCAAATCTTTAAGCAGAAGTCTTAACAGATCAAACAAATTTCATTAAATAAAGTTTTGTTAAAACTGTTGAACAAAAAAATAAGATATCGTTCTTTACTCCTTAATACAGAAGGGATGAGTGATAGAATGTTGTAAATGCATTAGCAGCAACAACTATCTTGCACCAACACTTCAAAAATTATATTGTTGCTTTTCAATGTAAACCTCGTAACTGCAGCTTGTTTAACCCTTTCCCAAACAGCAAAATTTTAGGGTGATCCACTTCAAAAACAGCCACATATGACAAAATGGATGTTATTAAAGATATTATTTGTGTAATATATGACATAGAAAATATTGAGGCAAAAGGAGAAACTGCTGGTTATCAGCAGTTTCTTCTTTTGCCTCAATGTTTTCCCAAGCCAATTCTCATAGGGACGTCAAAACCAGGTCTTGTTTGGGAAAGGGCTAAAGCTGCAGTTACGGGGTTTTCGCTGAAAAGCAGCGATATATCATTAACAGAGAAATGCACAAACAGAAAAGGTAGCACTTAGGCAATCAATAACACAAAACAGCTAAGAAAGTAACAACAAAAGATAATCACACTACAGCTATGCAAGAAACATTTGCTCTAAAATCAAATATATACTTTAAATCGTTTTCCAAAACAATACCTGGATTTGAGAGGTCCGGCAGAGAAAGCTTTGGAAAACAATGTGAAAATTAAACATAATAAGAAAATATTGTTTAATGGTCTGTTAATTCAATGTTTCCAAAGCCTTTTCTGGTAGCCAAATCAAATTCAGATCTTGTTTGGGAAATGTTTAAAACCTAATTTTTTTATCCATTCTCCAAACGAAATGTCAGACTAGTCAAAATTCAGAAACTTTACTCTACAATTTAACTCTATCCCAAACAAGAACATTTGAAAAATCTAATTTGAAAGGAGACAACAAAATGTATAACTTTGAAGCAAAAATATCTAGGTATTATACAAGGTTAGGTTAATATCAACCCTGTTTAAAAACATTTTAGAGAAAGGATAAAATGCTGGTAAATAAAGTAGAATGCTTGAAGCCAGAGAAATGTTTCAAAACCACTTAAAATGTTTCAAAAACACATAAAAAACAAATAAACACAAAACAAAACACACTATAAAAGAGAGGATAGAATAGAAAGTTGCTACAAGAAGCAGTTCATAAGCTGAATCATCTTTTAACCCTTTCCCAAACAAGACCTGGTTTGACGTCCCTAATAGAAAAGGCTTGGGAAAACATTGAGACAAAAGAAGAAACTGCTGATAATCAGCAGTTTCTCCTTTTGCCTCAATGTTTTTCCATGCTATGATTTACACAAATACATTCTTCATTATAACCTTCCATTTTGTCGCCTAGGGCTGCTTTTGTTTTGGTCAAGTCTACAATTTGGCTGTTTGGGAAAAGGTTAACTAATCAAAATTGAGAGCTTTGCAGAGGACAGATAAAATATTATAATCTCTGTTACATTAACCCTTTCCCAAACAGCCAAAATGGAGGTTGTTTCTAATTGAAAGCTGTCCCAGACAACAAAGCTGGTGTAACTTAGTACATGATTTGTGTAAAATAAAGCACAGAAAATACTGAGGCAAAAGAAGAAAATGCTGATTTTGCCTGATTTTCAATGTTTTCCCACACATTTTCTTCTAGAGACGTCAAAAAGTCTTAAGGGTTGATAAGGAGAAATGGAGCAATGTTGGGTGCAAACATTTACTTATTTTCCAGTCAAGTTTTTTAAAGTCCTGTCTACAATCAAATATTGCAGCAAGCCTTTGTCAGAAAGTTTTGTAAAATATTCTCAAAAAAGAATAAATACTTGGTAACCCAAGAGTTATCATTTACCATCAATGTTTTCTAACCCTCCATGTTTCCTCTCATCATCTGCAGCACTTTCAAATTTTGATAGAATAAAATTTCATCATCAGTTAAATGTGACCCGTCAAGCTAAAAGGGACCTTATCGGGTGTGGGAAAAATATCGACCCTAGCCTATCTGCGCAGTCCGCGCAGCCAGACTAGGGCCGACACTTTTCACTTTAATGTAATTTTCTAAATCAGGAATGTTGTCCCTATCTTACAATATGTTCACTTTTCACATACGGGATCTGGTGTGCCTGTGCTGAGTCTGACAAGTTTGTCAAAATTTGAATTTTTGGAGTTCGGATAAGGTCCCTTTTAGTGTGACGGGTCACAAATGTAAACAAGAATATGTAAGCATTAGCTTCATTCATACAATAAAAACATCTCTGATAAAACATTACAACAAAACAATAAAGCAAAAAGCTAAGATTAGTTCATCATAGATACATAAGAACAAGCATAGCATTTTTTAGACAGCAATTAAATATTCATAAAAAGTCTATAGGATATTAATAAAACAAAATTTACAACAAACATATACAATATTAATGCTTATCGATAGCACATTATTCACAAAACTACATATGAGATAGAGTAAGGTCTGCTTGGTTTACACAAAATAATCATTTATGCTCAATTAAATCCTATGTTGTTGGTACTCTTTTAGAATGGTCTCTATGAGACAATTCTAATGAGTATCTACAATATAGAGTTTTGAATGATGAAATATAAGATTTATACAAAACCATTACCATATCTTAGATGTTGCTTTGAATTCATCCAAAAATCTAGCCGCTTGAACTTTTTCAACATATGTCGTTCAAGGGCTAAAAATATATCGCTGCTTTTGAAAGGAAACCTTGTAACTGCAGCTTGTTTTAAGCTGCAGTTACAAGGTTTTCCTCCAAAAGCATCAAATAATTATAGTAAATTATCAACTAAGAATATCTTGTAAAAGTGTTACAGTCAAGCAAAGAGGCTTAAATATCTCGTCAGCTCAAATCCCTTGAAGCTCATTTCAATATTGTTTTAGAAAATAATATAATATATTACATAAATCAAGCATTCAATTTTTCATCCTCAACATCCATAACAATTCAAGATTTTATTTTGTTGAATTTGAAGAATTTCAAGACATGTAAAAAGGTGCTTCTTGCATTTGAGAACAGCAGGCATCTTAACCCATTACCACACAATGACTCTATTTGACTCCCTACAAGATAATGACTATGGAAAATATTGAGGAAAATGAAGAAATTGCTTGTGACAAGCAATTTCTTCATTTTCCACAATGTATTCTACCACAAAAGACCATAAAATTTTAAATTTGTGACCCGTCACGCTAAAAGGGACCTTATAGGAATTGTGAAAAATATGGACCCTAGTCCGTCTGTGCAGTCCGCGCAGCCAGACTAGGGCCGATATGTTTCACTTTTATATAACTTTCTGAATCTAGAATAATTTTCCTATCTTACTACATACCCAATTTTCGCATACAGGATCTGGTTAACATGTGCTGAGTCTGACAAGTTTGTCAAAATTTGGATTTTTGGAGTTCGGATAAGGTCCCTTTTAGCGTGACGGGTCACATTTCATTTACCAGAAATTATCGTCTGCATCATCTTTGACTTTGAATTTTGCTGTCTGGTAATGGGTTAATAAGCCTGTGTATGTGTGTTTGAGAACAGCATGAATCTTGATCAGCCTGAGCATATGTACAGTCTGATCAAGACCCATATGGTGCTCTTACAGCCTCTTTGTTAGCTATTTATCCAAATCCTTGCTCAAATGTCTTCATAAAGCAACTAGCCAAAAAATTGTTGAACAATTAACATACAAAAATAGATATACAAGTGCAAATATTTACAGTGCACAAAAAATACACAATTTCTCTTTACAAACAATGAAATGCCCTATACAAATATGTCTTCATTTTGACACAGACATTTGACCTTTAACCTTCAAGGTCAAAACCTTGGAAGGCCAAGGTCAAAGCAAGAAATAACAAGAATGCAATTTAACCAAATAATGAATATGATTCAACACATTTTTATTTGGAGGAAAAATTGAATTTGAAAATCAACCCTAAATTTAATATAAAAACTTCAGATAACACAAGAAAATATTTTGAATAAGAATTTTAAAGCACAGCTTCGTCAAGAACGCTATGAAATTACATTATTTTCTTTTGAAAAACTTAGTCAAAACGCCTGCAATGTTCATCGTTTTTTCTTCGCAATGTTTCCAAAAGCTGACCTTATTCATAGTCATTAAGATGCAGACAACAAAACAGATTTTTGCACGGAATTGGCACACCATCAAACAAAAAGTATTGAGACAAAAGGAGAAATGCTTGATTAAACAAAAGCCTCCCTTCCAAAAAATGTGTTTGTCACAGACAAGTGAAAATAATACCATGGGCTATATACAAAAATAATGAGATCACAAACTATAAGTCCTTCAGTTTCATAAGTTACCTTGTTCTATTCTGCTCAAAATTTAGTCTCCCAAATATCAGTAAGTTCTAAACTTTTTAATTTTCTAAATTTACTATTTGCTGCTTTTCAATGACAATTTCATAACTGCAGCTTGTTTCAAGCTGTAGTAACAAGGTTTTTGTTAACCCTTTCCCAAACGACAAAATATAAGGGTGATCCACTTCAAAAACTGCCACAGATGACAAAATGGATGTTATTAAAGACAGGATTTGTGTAAAATATGGCATAGAAAATATTGAGACAAAAGGAGAAACTGCTGGTTTTGTTTCAATGTTTTCCCAAGCCTTTTCTAATAGGGACGGCAAAACCAGGTCTTGTTTGGGAAAGGGCTAATAAAAAGCGACACATTGCTTATTATGTTTGATAATATTGTAAGCTGTAAGTTATAACTGCAGCTTGAATACACTGCAGTTATGGCCTTTTTGAATGAGAATTTTAAATCCTCTCTTACAACCCGTTGTGCGTCTTTTTAAATCGTACGTTTTAAAACTCTGCAAAATCGCACGATTTATAAAGACGCACGACGGGTTGTAAAAGCGCCTCAAAATATTGTCCGGTCAATTCTTTGCTGCATGCAATCTGCGTCATGGTTGCGTCCACCAAAATCGTATGATGCATGTGCGTGTATCGCATGACTAAACGTACATTTTAGACGCAGACCGCACGCAGGAGCACGTACGACCAGTTGTAAGAGAGGCTTAAGCTATGATGGTAACCTCTGAGCAAAAGATAAGATTTACAGTTTGGAGTAATACCCCATTTCTTTGATTTTGTTAAGTTTTCTGTTAAAGAATTATACTTCATATATCAACATTTCACACAATCTCCTGAGCTAAACTTTCTTGTCTCATATCAGACAAAATGTGTCCGCAAAAATTAGTTGAGCCTCTCAAATAATATTTTACTTTTTCATTAGATCACCATAATTTCTGTTCTTTCCTCTGACTTAAGTCATAACACCTCTTTAACAATAACATTAAAACCACATTTTTCTATCTCTTTCAATTTATTACCTTTCCCTTGTAGCCTTCATACAATTTTTTTGCAACTTATGTTTCTCTGAAGAAACTTTTTACAAGCTTTCTGTAACAATCTTTCCTTAACCCTTTCCCAAACAAGACCTAGTTTTGACGTCTCCAATAGAAAAGGCTTGGGAAAACATTGAAACAAAAGAAGAAAATGCTGATGATCAGCATTTTCTCCTTTTGTCTCAATATTTTCTTAACTATATCACACACAAATCTTATCTTTACTATCATCATTTATGTCATCTGCATCAGCTTTCAAATTGAACGACCCTAAAAAGTTGTCGTTTTGGAAAGGGATAAATGCATTTACTTTAACCCTCCTCATGATCATTCAATATTCTTGCAGCTTCAGCAGCATGGAATATTGTTATCCTGCGCATACATTTACTTGCACAAACATGTAACCTGATTCTATTCTACACAGCCTTCTAATTTTTCAATCAACATGACAAAGGCTAACATTTCACTAGATAATTTAATCTTTCCAAATGCAATAATTTGTCACTCCTTTACTTCACCAAATGAACAGAACAGACCAATCGCTTCAAGCTAATATCCTTTAACAAATTGTACAATATGACAATATGAACAACTTATTTCATTACAATTGTTGAAATTCAAGTTACTAATTTGTACACGATTTGCTTTAATGAAACAGCAGTCAAAAATTGATGACATAATCGTGTTCAACAAACAAAAATTTTAAACATCAAGTTTTCATTCAACATCTCAAAATGATGACTCGCATTGATCAACTCGCAATGTTTCTTGAACCGGTAATTCTTCAATGTTTACGATCTTCAACGAGTTGACAGACTCTGTTCGATCCAATTCCCACTTGAGTAGACGGTTCAGCGGGAAACCCAAAATGGCCGACCCACATAGCATGGCACCGACGACGTAAAACACGAGGTCACCTTGTAGAACACCTGAAATGAACCATAACACATTGTAATTGATTGGAAGAGGTCAACTCCTTCCAAAGTCTTTATTTTGTGGTGGCGTCTAAAAGTGTCATTATAGTGTCAAAATGGATTAATCTTTTTTTCAAAATGACAAACTGCTCCAATTTGAAACCTAATAAACAGTAACATTGGCCCTAATGAAAATCTAATATGTGCATATTGTTGTAAAGAAAAATTTGATAGACAAGATGATTCCAATGAGTAATCACAATATAGGTTCTGATAAACAATTTATCATATTTTGCTTTTTAAAAAGCCTTCACCTCCTCTAATCTGTAGTTCTGATGATCTAGCAACATATTCACAAAGCATTTTGGGATCCTTAACCATGGTGGATAATCACGTGATACAATATTTACTGAATATATCTTCAATAACTTTATTAATAAAGGATCGATTTGAATTAGGTTTGAAACAGAGAATGTGGACAGTCGTCACATATTAGATGGACATGGTTGATTTTTGAAAAATCAACTGATAAAAAAGTTATTGTAGATAAAACAATTTTTGGTTTATCTTCAATAACTTTTTTATCAGTTGATTTTTTTTTAAAAATCTATCACGTCCATATCATTCCTGACATTTTTCCACATTCTCTGCTTCAAACCGAATTCAAATTGGTCAAGTATTGACAAAGTTATTGAAGATTCTCGGAAAATTCTAAGTCACATGATTATCCACCATGTTAAACCTCACTAGATGTCTTCTCAGGCCTTAAAACACTCATGAAAATTTTACTAGAAAATTTTACTTCACTTATAGCCTACCAACAATTATTTGTCTACATATCTATATAGTGACTTACTAGAGAGTTGGTAACCAGCCAACAGTGCCAGTCCTTGAAAGAAGAGTAGGAGACCAAGTGTATTGGGCAGCCGGTCTTTACCAAACAGTTCTATCACGATAATAGACCGCAGTGCTAAAAAGGCAGCTGAAAAACACAAATATGGACAGGTTAATGATTGATAGAAGTTTTACATCCAATGAAATGTTTAAAACAACAATCACATTACCATCTCAAAAGTTATTTAATATTTGAAAAGGTCAATTGTTTCTTAAACTTACCAGTACCTTGTTTTTAAAGCTTTAATCCAGGAATCTCAGGAAAATGTTGAGAGTAATGATGAAAATGATAATCCAAATTCTCTGCTTCTCCATCAATATTTGCTTTCCTTCTCCATAAAAATTCCTTGTCTTGGTAGCAATTAATTTTGTTGATCACTATTTCTTAAATGCAAACCAGTGTAGAATTGTACACTACGAAAATAGTTTACCCATTCCCATATGGTGATGCTTTTTGATGCCAAACAAATCAAAGGCTTTCGAAAAGAATGTGGAAAATTAAGAAATTGCTTATAAGTTAACCCTTTCCCAAACAAGACCTGGCTTTGACGTCTTTAATCGAATAGGCTTGGGAAAACATTGAGGCAAAAGAAGAAACTGCTGAAAACCAGCAGTTTCTCCTTTTACCTCAATATTTTCTGTGCCATATTTTACACGAATCATATCTTTGATAACATCCATTTGTCATTTGTGGCAGCTTTTGAATTAGATCACCCTAAAACATTGCCGTTTGGGAAAGGGTCATATCTTCATTTCCTAGGTTTTTTTTATCCAAGTAGACCAGAAGATGAAAATTTCATTCACTTCATATACAGCATCATCTGCAACAATTTGGACTTTGGACCAGTCTGAAGTTTTGCTGTCTGGCAATGGGTTAAAGATAACAAATCAAAAACACCCACCTGTGAAGAATCCATAGACAAACGCGTAGAAAGACAGGAGACTGTGGTCGTTAAACTGTGACACGCAGAACGACATGGCGCCAGCGAAACACAGCACCGTGTTGTTGAGCTGCACCGCCGTCGCCCACCGCCGATCAGCCACCCAGCCCAACGCCACGCGACCAATCAAACTCGCTACCCACAGGATGGAGATCAAGAAATGTGACTTGGCTTCGTTCTCGCCCAACGTCTTCGCCTTCTCGGGTAAGTGATGAAACGGAATGACATAACCTGAAATGGAAGATTAAATTAATTCATTAACAGGCAAATTCTCTTATATATCTTTACAAGGTTATATCTTATCCATAATGCATGTCAAACACCAATGCCTTCATTATTCTTTTCCAAATGAAGACCTGGTTTTGATGTCCTTTACGGAATAGACTTTTGAACCCTAAAATTCTGCTGTTGGGGAAAAAGTTGTGGCAGCTGCCTTAAACCAACGACGACAACCGTATTGTTATTGTAACAAGGAAAAGACATGAGGCACCTTACAGCCTTAACTTTTTAAACTTTTGGCTAATGTTTTAAGCTTTAGCACAAACTATAATTATGCTCCAAAATCTATCAATGCAGGGTCATGAGAACACACAATTCATTCACATATATTTAGATTGAACTTATGTGTAAGGGTCGAGTTAATTTGGTCGACTACTGCCTCAAGCAATATTGAATAACACATCCAAACATAAACTGGCATAGACTTGACCATCAGTATATTTTCTGACCCTGCATTAGGTAGCTAGTTTTGTTAAAATATTTGATTTTCCTTTTTAAAGGGCGACGGTAACAGATGGTCTAATTGCAAAAAATGAAATTTTTTGAAAAAATATGCAAAACTTTTGTGTTGACCACCTCGGGATGGTTAATAATATGCGATTCAGACAGAGAATGAGCCGAAATTACAAGACAGATAGCTGAATTTAGGGAGAATCCAAGCCTAAATTCAACCCCATCACTGATGGGGTTAGAATTATTTTTAAATTGTTGCACATGCGCATACAGCGCGGACCATGATTCAAACGAGATTCATACTTAAATTTCAATATGACGTCATCATGTATGTTGTGACGTCATTTAAGAAAGTCGCATGTCCTACTGTTTTGACCTACTTTCGACATTGCTTCATGAATTTGGTATCAAATTGCGAAAAAATGAGTCGTTGCTTCAATAGTTTCTCGTAATCATTTAATCAGGTCATATAAAGCTTAAAGTGACATTTCAGATTTTTTTGTCATAAATTTTACTTTTATTTTTATCTGAAAGAGCATATTTCCTTATGAAAATTCCGAAAATTTCAAGCCAAAATATTGCGCCGTTTACGAGAAATTTATATTTTTGTGTTAAAATTGAACAAATTGTTGTGGACAACAGTTTGGATTTATATGCAATTTATCGATTATGTCTCAACTTTAAATGCGTGTTTCTCGCTTATTGGCAACAACTTCAAAAAACTAATAGTATTTATACTCATTAGAATAACCTATCTTGGCATCAAGACATACTTTAAAAAATTGAAATTGGAATGAAATGTCCCTTTAAAAAGTGTACATTTCATTTGTATTTGACAATTTTTGGGTCCAAATCTGGGAAATAGTAGCTTTAAATGTCTAGGCTTACATTTTTGTGATTAGAATAGATTAATATGCTGAATTGCTGATTGTTTGTGGTTTAAATCCAATTCAACAGTTTGGTCATACTTGTATGGAAAAGGAGCCTCATTCACTTTTGACACCCTAGAAGAAAATGGCTTTGGAAAACATTGTGGAAAATAAAGAAATTGCTTGTGACAAGCAATTTCTTCATTTCTCACAATGTTTTTTACCTCAAAAGACCCAAAAATGTTAAGTTTCTTTTACTTGAAATTGTCGTCTGCATCATCTTTGAATTTTGGACAGTCCAAAATTTTGCCATCTGGTAATGGGTTAAACCCCAAAGACTAGCATGAGCTTGGTGGAGGGGATGGATATAACCTGTTAATGCAACCCTCTAGTAAAAGGTTCAGCACATGAACACTGTTCCAATTCCGTTGTAAATATTAGGTTTGGAGATTTTATCAACATATGGTTCAGACTGATTAAAGAGGCAAGTTACGACAGATGCAGTGGGTCAAGCTAATTTGGTCATGTTGTGCCCTAAGCCATTTCATATCATGTAGCTATCTAATGAATATATAGCCCTTTCCCGAACCAGACATGGCTTCCACGTTCCTGATAGAAAAGGCTTGAGAAAAGATTGAGGCAAAAGAAAAGAAAAAAACTGCTGAAAACCAGTTAAATATCTGTCATTCTTAATTAGTACTTTTAACCTGTGTCCTGCTGACTTTGTAAAAACAAATTGCCAATTTTAGAGACATTTCAATCAGTTTTTTTTTTTTATAATTTTGTTACAATTACTAAATAGAAAGCAGGCAGTACGTGTAGCTGGCTAAGATCAGACTGCACGTCTGTGCAGGCTGATCTTAGTCTATCAGACTGCACATCTGTGCAGGCTGATCATCAGACTGCACATCTGTGCAGGCTGATCTTAGTCTACATGTATACTACCTGCCAAAGCTTTGTCACTACCTGAATATGACACAAACAGCATGGGCAGGCTGAACTGATATGACAGCTTGTTCAATTTGTATGTACATGAAATAACAAAACTGTCCTAACTGGAGCTTATCTAAATCACATATAAACCATTTTGGCTGTCGATTTTAGAGGGCATTACATTCTCAATTTCTGACCTAACTATTTTGACCCTATATAATATGTGTCACATGTCTCTACATTATGTCAGTGTGACCAGAAATTATCTATACTTATGTCAATGATGAATCCTTTCCCAAATGGCAGAATTTTAGACTGATCCAAATTCAAAGACGTTGAATCAAGATGTCAAGAAAACTGCTTTCACTTGTATGTTTGAAGAAATTAACCATGGGATTCGCTCTCGACCTCGCGAGTTACAACCAGGAATGACCCTCTCAAAGGCGCAAACAGTCTGCACTTTATCTCATCGGAGTCAACGTTTCCCGAAACCCACGTGGGTTATCCACCGTGGGAAGGTGTTACACACAATATGCCCTGTCATAGTGTTTATCAATACCAATAATTAATATTTGGGTGACAAAACCTGATAATTCATTATCTGATAATATATTGCAAAATATGCTAGGTCTTAATCAACATGATGCTCCGAGAAAATGGCTCTTAAAGGCTTCATTATTAGTTGTTAATAAAGAAAGAATCTGAGCACAATATAGCACAAAAACAAGATGTGTTTGTGAAACACTACCTGGAAAGACCAATGTAAAGTTTTCAAGTTTCCCACTGACAGAAAGATGGACAATGGTAAAACAATATGCTTTCCAATATGGGGGCATGAAAATATTGCGGTTAAAGGAGAAGATGCAGTTTATCTGTGACATCGTTAATATTCATAACATATGATGGTGAAACGTTCCCCCGCCAAAAGTTTATGACATTGCCCGAATAAAGCGACATCGCATGAATCTCATTAGGAGTGGTTCAGTTTACAGATCCTAAAAAAGCCCCATTTTACCAGGACACAGTAACATGATTACCTAGCGCATAATCCCCACCCAAGCCCTCGCTCCCACTCATTAACCCTTTCCCAAACAAGGCATGGGTTGACATCCCTTTTAGAAAAGGTTCAGATAAACATTGAGGCGAAAGAAGAAAATGCTGATGGTCAGCATTTTGTATGTTTGCCTGAATATTTTCCATGCTATTCTGTAAACAAATCTGAACTTTATCAACATCCGTTTTGTGCTTTGTAGCAGCTTTTGAATTAGACCATCGTAAAATTTTGCCATTTGTGAAAGTGTTAATTAGTAATGAATCAGAATAACCCTTTCACTGCCAAATATTTTTTTCGGACGTGTTTCTCACTGCTGAATTAATTCGAAGAAATTTCGGTACCCTGTTCACAAAAACATGCATAACTTTTGACTCATTTGATGGATTCCTTTCAAATTTTTCAGCACATACAGACAAATGAAGCACCTATATGTGACCAAAATTTAAAGGAAATTTATGAAATGACAATATTTTTTTTCTTTTTTATGTTGTTGTTGTTGTTGTTGTTCGTCCCCATAAATTTGTCGACAAAAGTCGCCTATGGCAGGGACCCCCTATAGTCGACAAAAGTCGCCTATGGCAGTGAAAGGGATAATGAGATAACCATACAGTAAATTGATAATTAATATCAAATATTGTCAATGTAACCCTATATTGTAGGTAGGTTTACTAGATGGTACTAATTAGTGTATTTTACAATTCGTTATATCTTTCCCAAACCGCAAAATTTTCATAGTTCATATTTGAAACCAATTGCAAACAACAAAATAATTGTTATCAAAAGCAGGAATGTGTGAGTTATAACTGTTAAAATAATGTAAATACAGTGGATAAAGGAGAAATATCGGGTAATCAGCATGTTCTTCTTTTGCAATGATGTTTTCTAAAGCACTTTCGACTACTGACATCAAAACCAGATCTTCTATCAGAAGTGGTTTATCTATGAATTATCATTAATTTTAGTTATTACAGGTGCATAACAAGTGACTAGTCATGATGTTTATTGATAAAATGCAATGTTTGGGTGACGAATCTATTGATAATTTACAATATTAGTGCAAGATACTGCAAGTGCAAATACATGTAATAATACTGTTAACTATAAACAACATGAACTTATATGCACTTTAAATATATCAGAGCTACTGATAATAGACATTAATAGCTTTTCACAAAATGTCATATTTCATTTGTGTTGTTCATCAAACCCCATGTTGTGGGTAGAATTGTACCAATGAGGCCATTCCAATGAGTAACCACAAGATAGGGTTCCATATGTCTTTACCCCCTTTCATCTGTTGCTCTGATACTAGTTTTGCACTAACCCATTAACCCTTTCCCAAACAACAAGATTTTAGGGTGATCCACTTCAAAAATTGCCACAAATAACAAAATGAATGTTATCAAAGATAGGACTTGTGTAAAATATGACATAGAAAATATTGAGACAAAAGGAGAAACTGCTGGTTATCAGCAGTTTCTTCTTTTATTTCAATGTTTTCCCAAGCCCTTTCTATTAGGGACATCAAAACCAGGTCTTGTTTGGGAAAGGGTTAAGTTGTACAAAATCAGTAATTATATCTTACAACAAAATATTGCTATCTATCAAGGCACTATCGAGGGGTCAGTGCAACACTATTGTTAGTGCCTATATAAATATAGGCACTAACAATAGTTTTGCACTGACCCCTTGCTATGGGTATCACATGACACAAGAATTGCAGAAAATGTTCAATAATTCTTGTCAATATGTGACCGATTTAAAAGCTTTAGAAAACATTGAGACAAAAGAGGAAAATACTGATGAGCATTTTTCCACTTGCCTCAATTATTTCTGGGCAATATTGCAAACAAATTCTCTCTATTTCAACATCAGTTTCTGTTTTGTTGTCCGCAGCTTCTTTCAAATTGGATAACCCCAAATTTTGCCATTTTTCCAGCGTTGGCGTGTTATGCCATTCCTGCCTATTATGCGGTTATGTGCAGAGAAAGCAATGGCACATCTATTTTTAACTAGCATACTAGACTATTCAAGGCGCAATGTGCAAGTGAAAAATTTGCAGGGTTTAACTCTCTCCAAAAGACAAAACTATCATGTAGGCCATTCTGAAAACTATTTACCGGTAGTTGCAGATGACAAATAACGTTATAAAGTGTGTGGCATTTATACTACAGTTAAAGAATGGAAAGCATCACGAGAACTGAAGAAATTGCTTAGTTTTGCCCTTTATTCTTTTTCAAAATTAACAGAGCTCAAATTCAAAAAGAGCCGAGGCAAGCAAAATCTCCTATTTTTTATCCAAACTCTATGTTGTGGGTACTCATTAGAATCGTCTCGTCAAGACGATTCAAATGAGTACCCACAACAAAGGGTTTGGAATTGAAATATCAAAGTTACGATTTTTTCACGCCAACTTATCTGTAGCTTTGCTTAAGAAATCATTGAGAAAAGAGAGAAAAATGCTGATGAGCATTTTTTCAGTTGCCTCAATTATTTCTGTGCAATATTGTACACAAATTCTCTCTATATCAACATCTCGTCGATGTAAATGCATAACCTCATATGTCGGTTCTTGCGATTTTCAAAGTACAAACTTGTGTGCCCAGTTTAGACAATTCTCGCAGGTTTTGAGATAATTTTAACAATCAGTATCAATGATACATTATTTATGAACAATACGTCCAAATTTCAAGTAAAACATTTCAGTTTGGGAAAAGTTATTACACCTTTTTCCATCCTCTTCAAAATTTTCCAAAAACGAGATACGAGGTTTTTCATTTACAATGACGATCTGTTTTGTTGTCTGCAGTTTCTATCAAATTGAATAACCCCAAATTTTGCCATTTTTCTAGCATTGGCGTGTTATGCCATTCCTGCCTATTATGCGGTTATTTGCAGAAAGCAATGGCACATCTATTATTAACTAGCATACTAGACTATTCAAGGCATGATGTGCAAGTGAAAAGTTTGTAGTGTATAACTCTCTCCAAAAGACAAAACTATCATGTAGGCCATTCCGAAAAATATTTAGTTGCAGATGACAAATAACGTTACAAAGTGTGTGGCATTTATACTACAGTTAGAGAATGGAAAGCATCAAGAGAATTGGAGAAATTGCTTAGTTTTGCCCTTTATTCTTTTTCAAAATTAACAGAGCTCAAGTTTAGAAAGAGTGAAGACAAGCAAAATCCCTTATTTCTTATCCAAACCCTATGTTGTGGGTACTCATTAGAATCGTCTCATCGAGACGATTCTAATGAGCACCCACAACAAAGGGTTTGATCAATGCATTAGAAAATGTTTTGTGATTTGTGAAATTGTTGCTCCCTCTATCAAGAAGCTCTGAATTTTAAGGTTACAAGGGTGATAATATCTACAGGCTCTGGTTAACTGGTGTGAGAGTAACATTCCTGATATATAAACAAATAAATGCTTCTTTTACTATAATACTTTGAGATTTTTTTTATCTGAGTGACTGTGTCTTATTTAAGGAGGTCAACCCGTAATAAGTAACGAGAATCATGCGACGTCAGAATTGTTTGGGCAACATCGTTAACATTCTATGGTGGAATGTTCCACCTCCGAATGTTTACAATATCACACAAATAGTTTGGGATACGTAACAATATTAACGATGTAACACAAAAAATTCTGACATTGCCATAATCTCATTAGGGGTGGACTACCTTAAGTGAAAATGACAATGGACCATGGGCGTAGGGCAGTTGTTAGAGCGTCAGACTCAACCATGAGGTCCCTTTTCATTATTGGTCTCCCATCACTTGGTATATCCACTCCTCTCAATTCATTTTCACAAAATGGATTTAAAATTTTTATCATCCCATCTTAGATGAATTCAGAAAGTATGTTTATCAAATTGCATGACTGATATATTTTAAAGTATCATAGATTTCAGGTTAATATCATTCTTTATCTTTTGAAAAGGAATGCAAGTACCTTTTGCTATCTATCATTCTCATCTGCATATTCAAAAAGTTTTGCCTTGACCTTGATTGTTCATGCCAAAGCTATTTGCAGACATCAGTTGCCAAACTGTTCTATCAATTGATCCAGTTTTTCCAAAACAATTAGACCAAATTATTAATTGATATCTACATGAAATATGACAGAAGAACAATAGTGTTAACCCTTCACCTGACAATTATTCATTATATTGATCTAAATTGTTAGAAATTGATAAAGATTAATTTAGGTTGAAGTTTGATTAAATTTCCACTGAAGAATAACAGCCTTTTGTACACTACAAGTTTGATATAATTTTCTGCTGTTCCAATTAAGCTCTCTACTTCATTGAATTTCATGATAAAATTTATTCCATTTTTCCTGTCACAAACCTTTTTTGATTTGAACCACAGTTATTTTTAATAATTAAATCGAAACCCTATCTTGTGAGTACTGATCTGAACCATCTCGAAAAGACAATTCCATCATCTGGATAAGATGATTCCATTGATGACCAACAATATTAAGTTTGATTAACAATGACTGCAATTTGAGAAGTCCTTATACCTGTAGCTCTGATACTTACCGACCATGCTGAGAAAACTTGAGGCGACGAGAAGCCAGAAGGTCAGCGATTTGAAAACCTGAAGGTTAAAGATGTTACAAATCCTTCGCACAAGTTTGAAATCCTCCAAAACCTCTTCTTCAATTATTGCGCTAAGGTCCGTAGAACACGCTCCACTTGGAGCGACGGTCCCAGTCCGACTTGCTACAAATTTATTACGACCATTTACACTTTGGATGGAACCAGTCTCAACACACAAGTTTAAACTCCGCCCACTACCGACAGGAGTAACGTTCGCACTGAAAGACTTCGGATCAAGTTTATGAGCGGCACAGTCCAACGTATTTAATGTGCTTTCACTAGTTGAAGCTTTGGTTTTTAAAGGGCTTTTCTCTGGGGGTAATGTTACGACTAAATTTGCGTCTCTTTCCCACAGATCGTCCGTTGGTAACGCCTCGTAGCTCTTTGATTTTAAATTTGGTGAATCTAAGCTTCCCCCACAGCCGCTGTCTCTCTTCGGTGTTGGTGGCGTAGACACTGGTTTTACAGGCGGTACAAGTTTATTTACTGGTTTAGGTGAAGATTTTCCCGGTCGATAGATTGGATCTACCACCACCTTTGGAACTACGAGCGAATTCTTAGACCGATTTAAACTCCTAGAACTGAATCCGAAAGTTATTTTAAATTTATTAATATATGAGGTACTTTTATTAGAAAGATCAATTTTGTCTATTTTAATGAGCCTATTGTCTTTCGTAATAATACAATTATCCAAGGAACCATTTGAGATCGTTCGCTGTCTTTCTTTTTCCGCGATCAGAGCTTTCATAATCGCTCCACGCTGAATCACTCCGCGTTTCATGCCCTTTGGTTTTGCGTGGGTAAGAGGGCGGAATAGAGCACCACCTATGGCACAATGCAAAAACACCGCTCCGATAATCACCGAAGCGTATTTCCAGTCGTTAATGTCCAACAAGTGCTTATAAAGCGGGTCAAAAATAAAATATCCGACTGCCGAACCCATGACTGCGAGGCCGGTAGCGAATGCTCGTCGCTGGTCAAACCAGGAGGCGACAATCACCAGGGAGGAGAGGAAAGTCATACTTAATCCCACACCTGAAAAATATGTACATGATTTAACCCTTTCCCAAACAACATAATTTTAGGGTGATCCACTTCAAAAACTGCCACAAATGACAAAATTGATGTTATTAAAAGATAGGATTTGTGTATATTTTAGCACAGAAAATATTGAGACAAAAGGAGAAACTGCTGGTTATCAGCAGTTTCTTCTTTTGTTTCAATGTTTTCCCAAACCTATTCTATTAGGGACGTCAAAACCAGGTCTTGTTTGGGAAAGGGTAAACAATTACCAGACGGCAAAATTTAGACTTTAACGATGTTACAGACGACAAAATATCAAATACATGAAACTTTACATTTGTTGTTGTTCTTGTTTAGAAAACATTGTGGGAAATGAAGAAATTGCTTGTCACAAGCAATTTTCACATTTTCAACAATGTTTTCCAAAGCCTTTATTTTGTAGAGCATCAAAAGTCATCACTGTTAGGAAATTTTAGGGGTTAACCCTTTCCCAAACAACAAAATTTTAGGTTGATCCACTTCAAAAACTGCTGCAATTGATAAAATTGATAAAGATAGGATTTGTGTAAAATATGGCACAGAAAATATTGAGACAAAAGGAGAAACTGCTGGTTATCAGCAGTTTCTTCTTTTGTTTCAATGTTTTCCCAATTCTTTTCTATTAGGGACGTCAAAACCAGGTCTTGTTTGGGAAAGGGTTAAACAATTACCAGATGGCAAAATATTAGACTTGTCCAAATTAAATGATGTTGCAGATGACAATTTCAACTGAATAACGAAATTTCAGTAAGTTAATCATCTTTTGCTCAAGTTTTTCAGAATCTTTTCACATTAGGAACACCTAAAACCAGACATTGATTGGGAAATGGTTAGACATTTAATTGAAGTGATGTAGAAAAGAATTCAAATATTCACTGATTGGGACTTGATTTGCCGATTCCATGTTTCTGAACATCTCCCTTTCTACATTGAAACACAATATTTTGTGGAGAAAGGGTTCAGACATCTGATTATCGCTTTTCATCATAACAATGTATTATATTACCACTATGGAACAAACGCCATCTTTTCATGAAGGTGCATTCATCATCTTACAAGCCTGCATAATTAGCTGATTTAAACACTTTCTGAATTGATGAAATTTTTGACTGCTCAATTTTGAAAATTTTTGCAGACCACAAAAAGGATGTTGATAAAGATTGGATATGTGTGCAATGAAGTATGGAAAATATTGGGGCCAATGGAGTAAATGCTGTTTATTATCTGTTTTCATCGGTAAATTTCTTTTCAAAAAGGTTTTCCAAAGTCTAACCGTTACATCTTGCCTGGCACCAAAAAGCATCATTACATATGAATTGATAGATTTTAACCCTTTCCCAAACAAGACCTGGTATGAATGTCCTCTATAGAAATGGCTTGGGAAAACATTGAGACATAAGAAGAAACTGCTGATGACAAGCAGTTTCTCCTTTTGCCTCAATATTTTCTAAGTTATTTTGTACACAAATGCAATCTTCATTCACATATAATTTGTCCTCTGCTGCTGCTTTTTAATTGGACCACCCTAGAATTTTGCCATTTGGGAAATGGTTAATATACCGTGTGACTCAACCTACCTGCCATGCACCCATAGGTTAGTTTCAGCAGAGCCAGATTGGGTATGTAAGTGCTGATGATGAGCGCCGCGCACGTCACAACACTCCCCACCATTGTAACACGTCGACATCCGTAACGATTGATTAACACACCAGCCAGCGGACCTGTAATGGTAGTTTGGATAAGAATAATTATTCATCTTTCTATAACATGAACCCTTTCCCAAACAAGAACTGGTTTTGACGTCCCTAATAGAAAAGGCTTGGGAAAACATTGAAACAAAAGAAGAAACTGCTGATAACCAGCAGTTTCTCCTTTTGTCTCAATATTTTCTGTGCCATATTTTTCAAAATCCTATCTTTAATAACTCCATTTTGTCACTTGTGGCAGATTTTGAAGTGGATCACCCTACAATTTTGCCGTTTGGGAAAGGGTTAACTATTTTTTTTCTTTTGGACTGGTCCACTATTAAAGCAAATTGTAGACTGTAGCATCATCACACATTGACATATAGATAACATTTTTAAAATCAACACCCCAGACAGCGGTCCTAAAATGATAACATGGGTAAGAATTTTGTTAAAGGTACATATTTACTGTTACTTACTTATTTTCAGGGTAATTTGCTGTAAAAATAACTATGTATAATTAAAATGTGGCCTTTTAATTTTCTCTGTGCAAAATTTCAGCTCTGATCCGTATAGGCTTAGATTACGATGGATTTAAACCTAATATCACATCATTTCGTAAACACTATCAACCCATTTTGAATATTTTACATACTTTTACACCACTGCATGATTATCGATTTATGTCATTTACTGTATGAATCTTGTATTCTGTCTTATAAAGTCTATAACCAACGTATAAACGGTGCCACTACATGCTAAAAGCCAACTTCTGTGGATCATTAGGGATTTAGGCCTGTAGATACTAATGTCCCTTTAATCATCTTTTCTGATTCACAGTATGGTCATTTGATAATTGAAGATGGCATAAAACTCTTTTCAATAAACGAACATGGCATAGGGTCAAAACCATAGCTTTATTTAGTTAAGGATTAACTAGGATAATTTAGAAGGTTATCTGTCAAAAGTTTATCAGTCCTTTAAAACACTGGCCTTAAAATTGGACAAAAATTATAACCAGCAATCCTTTACTGGATCCATAAGATATGATAGAATGACACTTTAGCCAAGAATTTTTTTCATAATACATTGTGATGACTGGTTCAGCTATTAACCATGTATTATTCCTGGCATTTCTCACACCAGTACAAACACATTATCCAATCCGCGCAACAAACACTAACTATTGCTCATCCCAAAGGATATTCAGTGTTTGACATAAGATTTGAAACCATGACCCTAGTCTTGATCTAAGTTTCCAACTTTATCTAGTCAGTAGTCAGTAGTTACTACTGAGCTATCGGGCTCAGAAGAATGGAGAGAACATGATGATTAGATGTAGGTTTAATATCAATGTTCAAACATTCTTCAAATGTATCTGTAACATGTAACTGCTAGTACACCTTACCAAGAGTTTCTGGAATTTCTAGTGATGATAAATCAATGTAATAACAGCGTTCTCCGCAGAACATTTTGAAGCCGTAGTGGCATTGGTAAACCTTGCAACGCATTGTGTTCATGCAAATAATTGTTATTAAAAACATAATGGGAAAAGAAGAAATTGCTCAATTTGAGCAATTTCTTCTTTTCCCATAATGTTTTTATACAAAATTAGTACTTTTTAGTTTAAAAGAATGCCCCATTTATCAGTTTTTGACATGAAACACCTCTCAATGTCTCTCTTTGGTGACCAGTTTGAAGAAATTAAGCTGTGGGGTAGTTTTTAAGCTGTAGGGGCATTACATTGATTTGCATGAAGCAGTAGTGGGGCCGATACAGCTTATTGGGCTGGGGAGAACACTGCATAATGTATTTTACGAGTCATTATCCCCTCAAAACTGTAGCATTGATAGCAGGAGTGATCACCATGGCTTTATACTGAAAGGTTTTGATAAAACAAAATGGCATTTGTATTCATCAAGAATAATAATTGCGCCGAAATAGTTTTTATATTTGAGAAAGAATTAAAGAGATCTATGGTCTAGATAAAAGATGGAAGAATGGGACGTAAACAGACATGCACATGAACTTCAGCACATACGCATTATACTCTAATGTCAAGTGTAATTGTAGTCATCGAGTCTGATTCACGCCTTGACATTTGGAAACTGTTTAACCCTTTCCCAAACGACAAAATTTTAGGTGGTCCGATTTGAAAGCTGCTGCACACAACAAGATGGATGTTAATCAAGGTTGGATTTGTGCACAATAGAGCTCAGAAAATATTGAGGCAAAAGGAGAAAGTGCTGGTTATCAGCACTTTCTTCTTTTGCCTCAATGTTTTCCAAAGCCTCATCTATTAAGCACCCCAAAACCAGATCTTGTTTTTAAATGGATTAACCTTTTCCCTGCAAGTGACGTCTGTTGACACATTTTCTCCTCTTCTGAGAAGGCTTTCTAGGCTACATCTTGGAGATTTTCTACCTCCTGTATGTTAGTATTAAGGTAGTCCACCGCTAAAGAGATTTACACAATGTCAGATTTTTCATGTGATATCTTTTACATTCCTTATTAAATGCATCTGAAGCTATTTCATCCCAAGTCATTCCTTAATACGTCTGAAGCTTATAATTTCTGCCCATGTAGCCCAAATGATTCAAACTTCGCGTTAATCTCATTAGGGGTGTATTAGCCTAAAGTTTGGCCATTTGGGTAAAGGTTAATATCTAAACTTCAAGTCTTAAGTACCATTTAAATATAGAAATTGGTGCAAGTATGATAATGCAGCTGAGCACTCAAGATAAAGCAAATTTTTTTGGATTTTTTTTTCTTAATAACTCTTAACCTGATTTTATTTTCTAGAACAAGTAAATATCAATTTTCAATGAAAACCTTCACATTGATCACTTTTGAATGAAAACCTTGAAATTGCAGCTATTCTATAGTAACCTGTTTTTTGTTGAAAAGCTACAAAAATTCTACAATTTTGCTGATGACAAAGTGCTTGTCTTAATAGTAATCTTTTGCAAAGCAATGACATTTTATGATATTACCACATTTTCATGTTTTTCTAAACCTTTAGAAGTTGTATGGGGACATCAAAACCAGTTGCTCTTTTGGAAAGCGATAAGGGCTGTAGTGTCTGAACAACCCTGCAGATATCTCAAGAACAAACTCGAACTTTAACCCTTTCCCAAACAAGGCCTGGTTTTGACGTCCCTAATAGAATAGACTTGTGAAAACATTGAAACAAAAGAAGAAACTGCTGAAAACCAGCAGTTTCTCCTTTTGTCTCAATATTTTCTTGGCTATATCACTGTCAATTCCAGTCTTTATTAACATTCATTTTGTCGTCTGCAGCAGCTTTCAAATTGGACTACCCTAAAATTTTGTCGTCTGGTAAAGGGATAACTGAATGTCCTCCTCAAGATAGCACCTAGACTGGGCCATAATTTTCATGTCAGCCAAGTTCAAGGCTGTAGAGTAGCAAACCATGCAGCCCTTACCAAAACAACAACTCGTTTTGACGTCGCTACAAGAAAAGACATAGGAAATTGTTACATGGCGACAATAGAAGTAAATGCTAATAATCAGCATTTTCTCATTTTGCCTAAATATCTCCTTTGCAGATTACTGTATTTCATACTAATCCTATCTTTATCAACATTCATTTTGTTGCATGCGGCGGATTCTTAATTAAACCATCCTAAAATGTTGTTTGGGAAGTGTCTCATCATTGGTTAAACCATCCTAAAATGTTGTTTGGGAAGTGTCTCATCATTGGTTCAATATTTACCTCCAAGATGACAGAAAGCCGCCAGTAGAATACCAATCAACCTGACACTTTTCTCGTCAACGAGAAAACTCTCGCTGATATCCGTCGACACATGTGGGAAGGAGACGATCAGACCCTCGACGCACAAGTTGACGATGAACGATCCAAAAACGACCATCCATCCCCAACCTCCGTCCGGAGCCTGTCCGGGCTTCCGCGGCTTGCATACTTCCTCCTCTTCTTCGAATTCTTCCTCTTTTTCGTCGTACTCGAAGAATTTTGCCTGAGTCATGTTTGACGCTGCCACCTCAGGATTGGCCTTAAAACCTGGAAGATACAGAATAAAATGTGACCCGTCACGCTAAGAGGGACCTTATCCGAATACCAAAAATCCAAACTTTGACAAACTTTTCAGACTCAGCATAGGTCAACCAGATACTTTATTCGAAAACTGATCATAAAGTAAGATAGGGAAAACATTCCTGATATAAAAAATACATACAAGTGAAAAGTGTCGGTCCTAGTCTGGCTGCGCGGACTGCGCAGACTGACTAGGGTCGATATTTTTCACACACCCGATAAGGTCCCTTTTAGCGCGACGGGTCACAAATGTAAATATTTTTCATAATGAACATGTATGCAAAAGGTATTCCATCCATCATTGAAGGCCAAATACTTTGTGATGAAAGTACCCCTGGTACATATCGGAGCTTCATCTGTAGAAATTGACAAGAGATACCCTCATCAATTTCCTTTATCGCAGATGAACCCGAATGTGCACTAAATGTTTGATTTCTTACCAATATAATGCAATATCTTAAAAAATACTATTGAGGGAAAAGGAGAAAATGTTTTGCCACACTACAACTTAAGACGGGTCAAAATTAGATGGGGAACTTGCAGACAACAGAAAATATTAAATTTAGACTTCTCTAAAATAATGATTTGATGGTGACGAAACAAGTCACTATAACAAAGGTCAAATTCTGGTTATCAGTGAATTAATTTCATCTTTTTCCACAATGTTTTCCAAATCTTTCTGCTGAATAAAACATGCAAAACTTTTTAATAATGAACATGGTTAGGCTTACGACATTTCAAAATCTGCCTCTTTTACTACCCTGATTGGGGTTAACTAATTTTTCCTAAACAACATGATTGAAAAGAGAACCAACAACATAGGGTTACACATTAAAATAGCAACTAAATATTTTCATTGATCACTTCTTAGTCATTGTGTCATTTCCACAGCTCTCTCAGGCCACAACAAAATCAAACCATGATGCTGACATCATTTTATTTCAGACAGCTGACATTGTTAATTGCCAATTAACATCAATTTAATGACACCATACTTGAACAAAACACAAAATTACCTTGTTAAAATTTGATACACAATTCCAATTACAACACCTTACATCTTGAATTGTTCCATCTCCTTTATATACAAAATCAAAACTTATATTCCAAGCACGACCACGGGGTTTTTCCTCTCCATTTTTTATCGGTTGACCTATTTATAAATAGCATGGCATACTTGTTTACCACACAAAGAATGTCCCTTATGAAATAGAGGGTTAAGTTCAATACTATTGTAACTGCATGTAATTTTACATGCAGTTACAATATTATTGAGCTAACCCTCCTTAAACAGTCAGTATAGGATTATCTCCCTTTATTGACCTGTAAATGATCTCGAGATCTATTTATAGTAACATCAGGATGAAGTAAACAACATGGCCTTGTACACAGTATCCTGTGTAGAGTGGATTTTTCTGCCGTGTATCACGTTTAAGAAGTTCTTCTGACTTGTGTTTAAACTCACTTTCAACGATTCTAATCATATAGACAATTTAAACAACTTAAGGTTCAACTCGGGCTCTATATAAGCAAATATCCATTCTGACGTTTGGCTATCACTAATGAGTATGAATAATCTATAGGACTCTAGATGTGTTCTAGAACGTTCTGGAACATTAAATGGCAGTTTTAGAACTGTTCTAGAACTGTTCTACAACTGCCATTTGACGTTCCAGAATGTTCTAGAATGCTTCTAGAACTAAAATAAGTTCTTGAACTGTTTTCGCAGGGGGAGAGAGCAGCAGCTGGAGGCTTGCATGGGATTATTGTGTTACTAAAACAGTAACATGAGCAGCCAGAAATACCAGGAAATTGTAGCAATTGATTACATGTTCAATCCTCTGCAATAGACCCTATAGCAGTTGAAAGAGACATTAAACCCCAATCAACCAATCGGCATCAATCAATCCAAAGATCAATTAACCTTTGCCAAACGACAATTTCTAGGGTGGTTAAATTCAAAACCTGCTGCAGACAACAAAATGGATGTTAATAAATATTAGGATTGTGTATGATATAGTCAAGAAAATATTGAGACAAAAGGAGAAACTTTTTCCCTAGCATTTTCTGATAGAGGCATCAAAACTAGGTCTTGTTTGTGAAAGGGTTAAGCGATCAAGGGAGGTGTTTCCCCCATCAACAACTTACAATATTTTGAAAAGTAGCCAGGCGATTATTCTTTATATTCAATTCAGTCAAATGGAAGGGGGTGACCCCCCCCCCCCTTTTAACCCTTTCCCAAACAAGACCTGGTTTTGACATCCCTAATAGAAGAGGCTTGGGAAAACACTGAGGCAAAAGAAGAAAATGCTGATTACCAGCATTTTCTCCTTTTGCCTCAATATTTTCTGTGCTATATTTTACACATTCCTATATTTATCAATGTCATTTTTTGGCGGCTTTTAGATTGAACCTCCCTAAAATTTTGCTATTTGAGAAAGGGTTAATGAAAGCCGCGATTTCTAATACCCTCACACGGGGAGAAGGTATACCCCAGGGCTCGAATTTCCACTAGCATACTGGCATTTTGCTAGTTGAAATTAAGAATTGCTAGTGATTCTATCTGATACTAGATTTTTTTGGCTAGTGGAAACATAACTCCCCATCCACAAATTTTATTAATACAACCTGAAAAGGCTTACAAAACGACTTGATGAAAATGAAATTGCAAGTGAATTTGCATTTTTGCTAGTGGTTTTGAAAGCCACAAGCAAAATATTGCGAGTGATATTTTTTGTGAAATTCTAGCCCTGTACCCTGGATTCCTTGTAGAACGTTTTTCTGTTGCCTTTCTCATTTCTCGTCATAATATTTGAACTAAGCATATTTTTTGCTTCAAGCATTCATCCTACACGAAACATGCACAGCATGATGAATTATGCATTATGCAGCACAAGATATTTTCACAGCTTCTGATAAAGTAAGGGTAAAGGCATTCTAAATTTGTTATATTTAAATCAAAAGCATAAGTTGTGGGTACTCATGGGAATTGTCTTTCTGAGCCGATATCAATGAGTAGCGATATCAAAGGATGGAATCAGGGGAGACAACCACCCTTGTTCACTTTCATGACAAAATGTTGAATCTACCTTTCATTTTTAACTTCTATCCTGTTTTGACAAGTGGAATTAAGAGTTCCAATAGCCTGCTTTAGTGTGGATATGAGCGCATTTGAGTATCTATTAGCGCATTTGTGCGCATCAACTTGAAACATGAAATCAAGTGACAGAATAGGGGAGGTAATCGGCAAACTTCAAACTTCAATAACTTCCTTATTTCTCAATTAATTTCGATGAAATAAACAGTTTAAGTCTTCGTAGACCTCACAGATAGCAACCAAACCAGATAGTCTGATTGATTATACAAAATTAATTTTCCTTTGATATCGCTACAATGAGTTCCAACAACATAATGTTAAGCTTTCAAATTGCAATTTACAGTCCAAATTATGGCTGTTTGGGAAAAAGTTAATAATTTACTTCATCCCACAAAACGGGCCACATTTTTATTTTGTGGGTCACATTTAACTGCTTTGGGTATAGAATGACCCGCTATCAAACATTAAATTGAATCTTAATTAGAATTTTGACCTAAATAAATTCAAATTCAGGCATCACCTAATTGCATTCAATATTTAGATACATTTAATACTAGAGATTTGGACAAAATTATTTAACCCCTTCCCATAATTATGGTGCAATATTTGGCTGCTCCAATCTGAAAGGAGATGCAGATGACAAAGATTTAAGGAAGAATACACGTAATATCGCAATTTTGAGATTCATAAAACATCGGCTTTTTCGAGCGGCCTCATCACATGGATGATTCCAACCTATATGGAGAGTTCACCGCAGAATGTTTTTGATCGCGCCCAAATAATCCTGATGTTGTGTGAGCCTCAATAGGGGTGGACTGCCTTAATGCCAAAAGTGGAAAATGCTTATCAGCTATGTTTGAAAACTTAACTACAGCCATTTTCTAATTTAGGCAATGTAGAAAATATTGAGGCAAAAGGAGCTAATACAAATTATCATCAATTTCTTCTTTTGCCTAATTGTTTCCAATACCATTTCTATCAGGGACACCGAAATTACATGCAAGTCTTGTTTGGGAAAAGGTTAAAAAATTTCATTCATAAATTATAGCTAGATTTTCGTTGGCTTGAATCAAGACAAAGTTACAAGATTTTATAACAACACGTACGAAATACTAATGTTTGTCCGCACAGTTCACTGGATAAAATTGTTCCCTATTGCCTCTGCCCCAACAACAGGATTTCTTTAAAGCTATTCTTGTATTCCAAGAAATTTTTTCACAATGTTTTCCAAAGTCTTTATCTTTTGGGGCGTCAAGAAGAGTCCATGTGTGAGAATGGCTTATAGCCCTTTCCCAAACAAGACCCGGTTTTGACTTCCCTCATCGAAAAGGCTTGGGAAAATATTGAGACAAAAGAAGAAAATGCTGATAACCAGCATTTTCTCCTTTTGTCTCAATATTTTCTAAATGTACACAAAATATTTCTTTGTAAAAATCAACTCTGTCGGAAGTGTCCTCCGCCCAAAACTTCTGTTGTTTGGGAAAAGGTTACCATTCTCATCTGATAGCTCAAAAGAGCATACTGACATGAAAACAGCATAACATGATAAGGGAAAACCAGCTGTTCTCAGATTTCATTTAGACAGAGTGCATGTGACCTAGTTGGCTTGGTGATTCTATTTATAACCCTTTCCCAAACAAGACCTGGCCCCGTTTCTCGAAAAAACTTAAGTACGTTCTCATGCTCAAATCTGAGCACCGCATGCTCAAATCGCACGAATTCTTCGTGAACTTCAATCGAATACCCTTCTACGTTGGAGAGTATCCCTTTGAAGTTGAGCATGTTCTCATAAGAATGTACTTAAGTTTTTTCGAGAAACCGGGGCCTGATTTTCGATTGCATTTGTTCTATTGGGGTTTAACAGTTTGCAACTGCTATGGTCATATCGCCATTTGCAACTGCTATGGTCATAATTATCAGGACGGCTGGGGCACCTTACCATGGATTCCTGATATTTCTCTCACCAGTACTCACCACAATATCCAAACCGAGCCTCCAGCTGCTCCATCACATAGATGATTCACACCCATTGGTGAGAGAAAAATAACTCTTTGTCAAATGTCAGGATGGATACTGGCCAAGCCGAGAATGAGATTCGAAGTTGCAGCCCCTGGATTCACAGACTCCAACTTTACCGACTGAGCTATCGGCTCAACAACACAATTTCTAACCTTGACATTTTTAATGATATTCTGTGATCTGCAACAGCTTTCTAATTGGAGCAATATTTTCATCTTTTGGAACTTAAAGTTCATGGCTGTCCTACTGAATAATGATTAACCTTTTCCCAAACAAGACCTGGCCCCGGTTTCTCGAAAAAACTTAAGTATCTTCTCATGCTCAAATCTGAGCATCGTGCTCAAATCGCACGAAATCCACGTGAACTTCAATTGAATACCAATCAACGTTGATTGGTATTGAATAGAAGTTGAGCATGAACTCATGAGAATATACTTAAGTTTTTTCGAGAAACCGGGGCCTGGTTTTGAAGTCCTTCATTTATGAGAATTGGGAAAACATTGAAACAAAAGAAGAAACTGCTGATAACCAGCAGTTTCTCCTTTTGTCTCAATATTTTATGTGCCATATTTTACACCAATTATATCTTTAATAACATCCATTTTGTCATTTATGGCAATTTTTGAAGTGCATCACCCTAAAATTTTGTCATTTGGGAAAGGGTTAATTGCCGAAGGCTGTTCTTTTTTGCATAAATTCTGTCTTGTGATAAATGACAACATAGGGCTCTGTTGATTTGCATGCCTGAACTACTCAGTAACACTACTTAACCCTTTCCTATCTATAAGACAACAATTTTTATACTGGTCAAATATTGAAAGCTGCTGCAGGCGCGGAAAATAAATATATATCTTGAAAATATTTAATTATGGCGAAGAAAATTTCTTTGGTATAAGAAATCATATGTACACAAAATTTATTATTTTAGAAATTCACTTCTTTTCCTTCAATGTGTTCTTTAAAGCTTTTTGATTATTAAATTGTTTTGTAAAGGGTCATTGCAAGTCTTGTTTACTATTCAGTCAGGTTGAGTGCTTACAAACTAGGGCATGGGCAGAATTATAAGCTTGAAAGCATCAAACTTCTTCCAAAACCTTGTAACTGCAGCTTAACTTAAGGGTCAACTAAACAGTTTGACTGTGAATTTGTGCCATTGCTGGCTCCAAGTTAAACAAGTTTCTCAATGAAAATTTGTTTTATGTTCTGTTACATCATGATTATAACATGCCATAGGCATAGTTCATTTGACAGAAAGAACAAAGTTGAACACCAAAATCAACAAGACAAGTCGAAAATTTCGCGTTTCTCCCAAAACCAGCAACTTTCTCTAGACAACAAATTTTCTTCTTTGAGATATGCCAAATTAATGTGCACATTCTAATCTAGGTAGTATATTGCGTTTTTATTCACCTGAAAGGGTGTGGCTAAGCCAAAAGGTTATTCGACGAGTTTACTTCTCGATACCTTGGTTAACATAAGGGAAAAACGTGCGACACGAGCATGAAAACATTTCGAAATTGAAAGACTGTGCGATTGTAAAACGTGTTATTAAAAAACCTCGTAAATACAGCCTGATTCAAGCTGCAGTTACAATAATTTGCAATAACACCGACGATTTACCGCTAATTGAAAACGCTGTTTCTCCTCAATCTTCAATGTAATAACCGTTTACTAGGCTCCGCCCTTTCTCCCGAAAAAAATCAGAATATACTACCTTCAAATGTCAATATATCACAGCGGTTTTCATAAAATTCCCCAAAGACCATTCCCGCCCATGCTTTTTCATCGGACGCCATTTGCAAAATCCTCCGACTCCTATTCAGTAGTGTTTTGGGGGCATAAAACAATAGGCAGCGTAAAGAAATTAAGTGCACCTTTAAACCTGATTCATCGTTGATCTTCGAGTATGATACATTACATCGATCGCGTCCTCACCTTCATATAATCGTCGATTCAAATGTCAGTCTTTAGTTTCCGGCATCTTCGGTAGACATCTTGTAAACAGTGGCTTCATACGCGCATATTCGTATCTTTGATAAAAGTTATTTTTCGTGACTATTATCAAGATTTTCAGTTGTAATTATCCTATTTATTATATTTACAAATATCTATAAAATTTCGATCGGTAAATCAACAAAAAAGTTTCGCAAAATTCGGAACTATTTTCAGCGTTATTTGGTTGTGCCGGGAACCAGCATCATCGAATTTGTAAACAGACGGCATACATCGAACAGGTCGGCGTAAAAAAACATTTAATGAATGGTGAGTTGTCAGAAACATTAGAATTGATATTTGAAAGGTGGTGTGCGTATTACAATCCTTCGATTTTCAAAGAATTTGGACTATGCCATTCATAAATATGAAATAATTTGCACCGGAAATAGACTCTGTTCATATCTGAAAATTTTTCGAAAAATATTTTATTTAGCAAAGACAAAACGTGCATGCATACTAAATACAATATGCATTCAGTCTCTACACAAATTAATATTTTAAACGACATAACAAATAAAATTATATCGTAGCATAATTTAAGAAATGTATGGTGTAAAGCAACGACCATTACAAATTAGTAGCGTCCGGATAATGTACCATGTTTTTCTTGTTAATTTTCTTTGCAATTACCGAGCAATACAACATTACAACAAAGGGAATGTTATGCTAACTTATAACACAATTCTGAAAACAAAATACCTTTAAAATATGTTTGCACTTTTGGAATCAATATGAAAAATGTAAGTGGTGTGTCAATAGAAAAATGGGAAAAGGTTATTATTATCATGTGACATATGTCTTCACTGTAGGAGCCATCATTGATTTATTTCAGTTCATCAAATAAAGAAAAATAACAATTTTATTAGAAAACTTACTTTGACTGCTTGAGAATATGGCCAAATTTTTTGACCATACATAGTGTTTAAAAAAAATAGTTCCACCTTGAATTTCATATGAAAAATGAAGAAATGTCCAAAGTTTATTTCGTAAATGCATGTTTTCGAAGAAAGTAACTTCATGTAAGTAGTAGTACTACCAAGTTTAGACCACGGTGTATGTTTGTGTGAAAAACTAGCCAACTTCATTCAAGAATAACTATGTTCTCGGTTTTCCTAGAAGTCGTCCTTTTTCGCAATGTTTTGATTGTGCTATACAAGGTAAACCAGAATTAAGTTGCTTAACATCTTCTACTCATGTAGAGCTTTAATTTGATATATAATATGGCATATACATGTTAAGAATAAATGCAAAAAATAACTTTGAATTTTGTGTAGATACCGAATTTACCTGAACCTTAAGGTGCAGTTACAAGGTTTTTGGTGAAAACCTGTATCTTGATATCTCATCACTGCATAGATTTGCTTCTATTTTGGTAACAATTGAGTTTGAGTTTATTGGGGTTTTACGCCGTTTTCAACTACCAGGGTCATATCGCGGCGGCTGGAGCACCTAACCGTGGGTTCCTGGTATTTCTCGCACC
This sequence comes from Fragum sueziense, assembly GCA_963680895.1. NCBI lineage: Eukaryota > Metazoa > Mollusca > Bivalvia > Cardiida > Cardiidae > Fragum > Fragum sueziense. The sequence continues at coordinate 30,327,952 of OY804600.1, read as the reverse complement.
AGTACAACCACAATATCCAAACCGAGCCTCCAGCTGCTCTCTCACATAGATGATTCACACCCATTGGTGAGAGACAAATGACTTTTGTCAAATGTCAGAATGGATACTGGCCGAGCCGGGGTTCGAACTCGAGACCCCTGGATTGACAGACTCCGACGTAACCGACTGAGCTATCCGGGCTCGGCTTTTGGTAACAAACAGCAAAGATTTGCCAAACATGCAAATGTCAGAAAACCAGTATGGCATTCATGTATACTAGCCAATTACCAGACGGCACAATATTTGACTTGACCAAATCCAAAGATGTTGCAGACAACATTATTATTGTTAAGGCACACTGACAGAAAATGCTGAGGCAAAAGTAGAAAATACTAAAGATCAGCATATTCTCCTTATGTCTCAATGTTTTCCTTAATCTATTCTAGAAGGGGCATGTTCAAAAACATGTCTTGTTTGACAAAGGGTTCAAGATCTAAATATACATTATGGTCACATAGCTTGTAATTAAATAAAGAGCATGCAATAAAGTCGTGGTGACCTGGTTTTTCTAATACACAAAACTGAATACACAAAATCTAATACACAGCACATTGAATACACTATTGGAGCCGTTAGGAGACAAAGGTGCTTTAACCCATTCCCAAACGACAAAATTTTTCGGGGGCGTTCTTTTTTTAACGCTGCTGCAGACAACAAAATGGATGTTGATAAAAGTACAATCCATGTAAAATATTGCTCAGAAAATATTCGGGCAAAATGAAAAAATGCTGATCATAAGCATTTTCTTCATTTAGTTGTCTCAATATTTTGTGAAGCCTTTACTAGTTTGCCCATTCCCAATATTGCCTCCGATTGGAAATTGTGGCGTTATTGGCGAGAGAAATGACAAGAATCAATTGTTAGGTTCTCCAGCCTCATTGATGTGACCAAATGCCATCAATACGTGGCTTGAAACCCCATTAAATCTATCAATAAATCAACATCCTGATCATAGAGTATTGCATGAATTTGGAAATACTGAGAGAAATGGAACAAAAACAAATTTTCTCTCCTTTTCCCTTGATGACTTATAGACTATCAACCCTTTCCCAAACGACAAATTTTTAGGTAATCCACTTCAAAAACTGCCCCAAATGACAAAATAGAAGTTGCTAAAGATAGAATTTGTGTAAAATATGACATAGAAAATATTGAGACAAAAGAAGAAACTGCTGGTTCTCAGCAGTTTCTTCTTTTGTTTCAAAGTTTTACCAAGCCTATAGATTCTCTTAGGGACGTCAAAACCAGGTATTGTTTGGGAAAGGGTTAAACATATTTTTCATTCGTATCAAATTATCAATATCTATTTATTTGTCGTTTACAGCAGCTTTTTGGCCAGCCTAAATAAAATTTGTTGTTTACTCTGGTAAAGGGTTAAGCTGAACAAAAATCCTTTTAGGGCTTGACAGGAAAATAACAGAGTAGAGAAAACAATTCCAAATAAAGAACAAATCACTAGTGTGATCAGGAGTGAAGAAAAGGACGGCCGTCAAAAACCTCGATAGCAGAAACACGGCAAACCTAGAATCTCGCAGCATCAGCAGAATCCGACTGAGTCACCGCGCACATCGATATTTCACTGGAAAATCCATATTAGGAATAATGTCATAAATGGGTCAGAAGTGATCAGTTATTGCAACAGCAGAGTAGCAGATAAGAGGGGGATAAAGGCTTAAATTCTAAATTTGCTGTTCCAAATCCAAACCCAAATCCGATGTTGTGGGTACTCATTGGAATCGTCTCAATGAGACGATTCCAATGAGTACCCACAACATAGGATTTGATGAAAAAAATGTTTGTTTTTTTTTTCTTTTTTTTTTTTTTTGAAATCAAAAACACCTCTCATCAGTCTGTACTTATAGCACCAGACTTCGGCCTGAGTACTTCCACAGACAACAAAATTTTATTGTCAAAAAGCCTCAAAAAGGGAATGGGTTAAAAGAGATATTTGTCACATTTTCAACTTGAGATGTCCAGGGTTCAATCCCCGGCTGCTTCAAATATCCTTTCAGACAAAAATATCATCAACCAATGGTTTGATAATTGTTAACCTATGTGGACGAGCAGCTGAAGGCTCGGTCCGGATGTTTTGGTAGTACTGGTATGAGAAACGACAGGAATTCATGGTTAGGAGCCGCAATATGACCATAGCAGTTGAAAACAGTGTTAAAACCCCAATAAATGAAATTGTCACATGTGCAAGATCAAAATCACTTATTTTGTTGTCTGGTTTGTGGCAAGTTTACTCATCCCCATCCAAGTTTGATCACTGATGAACAATTACATCAGTTGACAGCTATAGCCCTTTCCCAATTTTCACATCCCTATAAGACTAGGATTGGGATTATATCTAGGAGAAAGGAGAATATTTGGTGCTGATTATTACAAGGCCTTTGTCCTCTTGCCTCCATAATTCTCTAAGCTGTACAGTAAATTAATCAATATCTTTATCATTCAACAACAATTTCATGCTGTATATCAGCTTCAAATTGGACCAAACACTAAAATTTTGTCATATGGGAAAAGGATAAATTAAAGTGCATGCATGCCTCAACCCTTAGTTCTGACCCTACAGCAATAAAGAAATATTCGCCGATTGGTTTGTCAGTTCAAAACTAGAGAGGGTTTTTCTCAAACATAAAGAAGGGTAGAAAATTACCATAAAAGATTTGCCTTTTTCATTTTTTGACATTTCGCTTACCAACAAGTGAATTCACTGACCATGGATTTGCTCAATAGCAGAAAATACAACTTGCTTAGAAAAAGAGGACTTGTTACACAAAACAGAACTACAGCTTAACCCTTTCCCAAACAAGACCTTGTTTTGACGTCCTTAATAGAAGAGGCTGTGAAAAACATTGAAACAAAAGAAGAAACTGCTGATAACCAGCAGTTTCTCCTTTTGTCTTAATATTTTCTGTGCTATATTTTACACAATTTCTATCTTTAATAACATCAATTTTGTCATGTGTGGCAGTTTTTTTAGTGGATCACTTTAAAATTTTGTCGTTTGGGAAAGGGTTAATTGCCTATTCCTATATTTTCTAGAAGGCAAAAAAATCGGAAAGAACCTATTATGCTTGAATCTTCCACTCTCATACCATAGGCATAGATAACACAGGGTAACCATTTATCAGGTGAAAAAATATCTTTAAATGTTTATCGAAGCCTGTGTTGTGGAAACTCATTTGAATCGTCTCTGTAAGACGATTCAAATGGGTACCAACAACATATAGGGTTTCAATTGAATTACCAAAGTTTGAATGCCTTTACCCCCAATTTGTGTGTTACACTAATATACACCGCATAACTTCTTAATTTTCTCACGAACATTGCCAAGATTCTCAGGGTTGATGCGTCAAGGGGGATAAAAAATAATGCTTTTTTTACTTTTCCAGTGTGCCCGGAAAAGTTATCAGCTGAGAGGTGCTTAGATGTATGATAAATGGATAAAACAGCATACAAAATATCTTCACAACACATTACAAGACAGCAAAATTTTAGACTGGTCCAAATTCAAAGGTATTGCAGACGGCAATATCAAATGCATATAGAATTTTACATTTTAGTGTAAAAAAAAATAATGTGGTAAATGAAGAAATTGCTTGCAAGGGTTTTCTTAGTCATTTTGGAAAAAGGAGTCTGGTCTAATTGGGAAATTTTTATTTAAAAGCGCAAAAAAGCTTATATTCTGGACAAAAAAAAGTTAAGTCCAACACTCGTTTTTCAATAATTAATTAGGCATTTTAAGTTAGATTGGAAAAAAATGGAAGAAAATTTGCTTTGGGAACACAGCCTTTTGCTTTGGGAATGACTCCGTTTTCTGGAGGCAAAGAAAGCATAGAAAAAACCCTGGCTTGTCACAAGCAGTTTTTTTTTTATTTTCACAATGTTCTTGTGGGCATCTAAAAATGAGGATGGATTAACCTTTCCCCAAACAAGACCAGGTTTTGACGTACTTAGAAAAAAAGGCTTTGGAAAACATTGAGACAAAGAAGAAACTGCTGATAACCAGTGACTGGGAAAGGCCTGCGCCATGGGCCATAGTCACATTGAAATCCCAAATGTCGCATTGTTTTAGTCAATGAGTGGGCTCTTGTCCCATTGAATTTTGTTGTAGTCAAGAAAAGAGAAATTTTACTCTATATTTGTCACATCAGTTTTCAAAATGTCACATTGAATTTCTAAAATGATGGGCCATTGTCACATTAAAACAAGAGTGCCATGGTCACAATATATGCCGCCCCAGAGACTAAGTTTTAAGGGGGCATAACTCAGGCAAAAATCAATGAACCATAAAATCCTTCCTTCATGCACATTTACCAATTGAGGTGATAACATTGACCAAGTTTCAAGAAGATCCAGCCAGAAACTTAGGAGGAGTTGCATTGACAAGAAAAGTGGACGGACGTACGGACGGACAGATGGACGGATGGACAGACGGAGAAGATGACGCCAATATACGTCCGCCTCCGGCGGCGTATAAAAATGTTTAACAAAATCACTGTGATAACCAGCAGTTTCTCCTTTTGTCTCAATATTTTCCATGCTTTATTGTACACAAATCCAATTTTTATCAACAATGTTTTTGTCATCTGGAGCAGCTTTTGAATTGGATCATCCTATAATCTTGCCGTTTGGGAAAGGGTTAATTTTGCGCTGCCAATGGAATTAGATCAATGACCAGATCATTTGACCAGTTCAGACATATTCAGCACTTCATATAAAACTATAGGAAGTGTATGTAAATCTATATACACTTACAACACTTTTGCACTAAGCTCTAAACATGTAGTCTGACAGGTAAATGCCCTTTACTTATCTTGGCCATTACAATTTCTTGTCCTATAAATTCCCCAAAATGACCAATAATACTTCATAATGCCGTGATAATCCACCTTCAACCCTTATAAACAAAATTATTTCAAAGCTCAATTAACCCTTTCTTAACCCTTTCACAAGCAAGACCTGGTTTTGACGTCCCTAATAGGTAAGACTTGGGAAAACATTGAAACAAAAGAAGAAACTGCTGATAACCAGCAGTTTCTCCTTTTGTCTCAATGTTTTCTATGTCATATTTTAGACAAATTCTATCTTTGACTCCATCCATTTTGTCATTTGTGGCAGTTTTTTAATTTGACCACCCTAAAAATTTGCCGTTTGGGAAAGGGTTAAATAACAAAAGTGAGGACTGTTCCAATTCAACCCTAAACCCAGACAGGAAAAGGGTGGTACTATTTAGTTGCAGATCCAGAGGGGTTCAGGGGTTCAAACAAACCTCCCCGAGCTGTAAACTGTTTAACTCTTTCCCAAACAGCAAAAATTTAGGGTGGTCCACTTAGATAAATGCTACAAATGACAAAATGGATGTTATTAAAGATAGGATCTGTGTAAAATGGCATAGAAAATATTGAGACAAAAGGAGAAACTGCTGGTCATCAGCAGTTTCTTCTTTTGTTTCAATATTTTCCCCAAGCCTTTTCTATTAGGGACGTCAAAACCAGGTCTTGTTTGGGAAAGGGTTAAACCAATTCAGTGGCGGATCCACAGGGATTCAAACAAACCTCCCTGAGCTGTAAACTGTTTAAACCAATTCAGTGGCGGATCCAGAGGGGTTCAGGGATTCAAACGAACCTCCCCTCTGTAGACTGTTTATTTCATTTTCACACAAAAATTCAGTCAAAATTGTGCTAACCCATTACCAGACAGCAAAATTTTAGATTGTTCCAATTTTAAATGTGTAGCAGACAACATTTTCAAGTTCATGAAATTTTACATTTCATGGTCTTTTTGGGTATAAAACATTGTGGAAAATGAAGAAATTATAGTCTCTGACATTTACCTCCCATCAATGGGTGGATGATCGGAGCTGAAGGCTACGAGAAGCTTTCATGTAAGGTACAGCTCACATGTTTTTAGCCTATTTTGTAGCATCGTCACAATTTTATATCGGCGGTTTGGTTTATTGGGGTTTTATACCGTTTTCAACAACTAAGGTCATATCACAGCAGCTGGAGCACCTAACCATGGATTCCTGTCGTTTCTAATACCAGTACTACCACAACACCCTTACTGAGCATCCAGCTGCTCCCCCACATAGGTTCACGATATCAAACCATTGATGGGTGACATTTTTGTCAGTAAGGGTATTTGCCGCGGCCGGATATCGAACCCGGTTTGGTTTATTTGGGTTTTACACAGTTTTCAACTACGTAAGTCATATCGCGGCAGCTGGAGAAGCTATCCATGGATTGCTGTCGTTTCTCATACCAGTACTACCACATCATCCTTACCGAGCCTCCAGCTGCTCCCCCACATAGGTTCACGATATCAAACTATTGATGGGTGACAAGTATCGAACCCGGGACCTCTCAAATGAGAGGCAGATGCCCTACCAACTGCACCATGGCCACGGCATCGATTTCGATGGATTCTGGTGGAAAACCATGATGAGCTTGTTTTATCCACACGAATCCACCTGAAATATCCGTGATTTACCATCGCGATTTTCCACTTGATTCCTGGGAATCTCACGAATCGCGGCGATATGCATGGACAAGGTTACACTATACCTGCCATTTCCACCTGCCCCCCACCGCTATTCATGGTGATGCCCCGAAATTGAGACTGGAAAAATGTGGTTGTTGCTATGTAATATCACAGCAGTTTTCAACCCCAATTTTTTTATGTCCACAGTGGGCGAGTATTTTTGGCAAATAGCAAAAGAGCTGTACTATAATACTGATGAGAGTAATGACAGGAATATGTGGTAAGATGCCCCTGACAGGGACCCTGTCATCTGATATGAGTGAAATAATGTTTAAAATTGCATTTAATTCCGTTTGTTCAATCTATCAAAATTGATAAATTGAGATTCTATGAAATAGTACATGATATGGGGCTACAGTTCAAACAAAAATGACTGTGGTAAAAGGAGTTGGGGAGTATAACAACAGCCAAAATGTTGAACAAGACTGAAATATCTGAAATGTCATTAGTTTCGTGTTTGCGCATAACAACCAAAACATCTACCAATCTTCATCCGTTATGTTATTTACATAAAAAAGTTCACCTACCTTTAAGAGCAATTTACTTCCATCAATTCTGTGAAAACTGATTAGGTAAACTTACGGATTAATCATCCAAATTGTGAACTGTTTTTTGGACAAAATCGCGTCAGTACACACAAATAGCCACAAAATAATAAAACCGTTCAACACATGTATCAGTGTAACAAATCTTTCAAAACGGCTAAACTGATTTCTTACCTTTTATTCAGTAAATTCTATTGGTTAAATCCCTGTATTTTAGTAGATATTTGACAAATTTCGAGGAGAATCGCTTCTCCCCACCACCATTGTCGTTTCCCAACTCGCCGCAAACAGCTGATTCTATAACCGTGACCTTCGAACTATCGAGGGAGTGTGCCGTTTCTAGCGATCCGATTGGCTGAAAGTTAGGCAAACCATTAGCAATACACATACATTAGCCTAAATATAACGTCCGGGGAAAGCACGAATTTATAGACAAAGAAATCGCCAATTATCGTTTAAAATCTGCAAAACTATCTAATGACATTTATGTTTGAGACTTTTAACTGTTACTTTAATATATATTCTTTTTTATGCGATGATGTTTGCGTGAATACCAACTTCTTAAATGCAGTAAAAATAGCCCTAATCGTAAATAGGTCGTGCATTGTGGTGCAAAAAAGTAAGGGAAACAACTCGTACTTCTATGGTCTGTTCCAATATTATTCAGTTAACCCTATTCCAAAGAACCTATAGTTTTAATGACCTCAGAAAAGAAACGTTTCATATCAGAGAACGAGGATATTAACCCTTTCCCAAACGACATAATTTTGGGGGTGGTCCAATTTGAAAGCTACTGCAGACGACAAAATGGGTGTTACAAAAGGTAAGATTTGTGAATTCATAATATAGCACAGAAAACATTGGGACAAAAGGAGAAACTGCTGGTTATCGGCAGTTTCTTCTATTGCCTCAATGTTTTCCAAAGCCTTCTGTCATAGAGACACCAAAACTAGGCGTTGTTTGGGAAAGGGTTAATACTCGTTTCCTTCATTATTGTTGCTATGCATTTTTTCTTTAAAAATCTTCTTTATTCATCGTTTTAACCCTTTTCCCAAACAAGTCCTGGTTTTGACGTGTCTAATAGAAAAGGTTTGGAAAAACATTGAGACAAAAGAAGAAACTGCTGATAACCAGCAGTTTCTCCTTTTGTCACAATATTTTCTGTGCTATATTGTACACAGATCCCTTTCTTTTTAACACCAATTTTGTTGTCTACAGCAGCTTTTGAATAGAACCACCATAAAATTTTGTCGTTTGGGAAAGGGTTAATAGGCATAACTCTTCCCCCAAAACAGCAACTTTTCACTGGAGTCTAGACTAGGAGTACAGGCTCATAGGAACAGGGGGTAGGAGGGCTAAGCCAGCCCCCTAAGCCCCCAATGTTTGCACTGAAAATTTTGGCAAAATCCAATTAAGCCCATCAGCCATTCAGCCACAAGCTTGAACAAGGGCTCTACCCCCCCCCCCCCCCCCCCTTATTTGCTTCATACGGGTCTGTACATTGTAAACCAAAGAATATAGAAGGGAAACGAGAACTTGTCGAGGAGCATGTAGGGCCCTATCATCTCTCTGGTCATTATGACCTAGGCCTGCAATTTACTTTCCATTTGTATTTGTGTCGTCAGGGCTTGGTTAGGTTTGAAAAATGGTAGGACAAGATTCAGAATGGACTAACACAAAGCAAGAAAAGAAGACAGAGAATGCCAGCATCCTCATCTTTTCCCACTTTATCGTTGACTTGGATGGGTTTTTTTTTTTCTTTTTTTTTTCTTTTTTTTGTGTGTGTGTGTGTGTTTTTTTTTTTTTTTTTTTTTTTTTTTTTGCAATGGAAATACTTTTTACACTCTATTAACCCATTACCTACACAACAAAAAATCAGACTAATCCAAATTCAAAGATGTTTCAGACGATAATTAAAATGAAATTTTACATTTTTTGTCTTTTTGTGAACAAAAATGTTGTGGGAAAAGAAGAAATTGCTTGTCACAAGCAATTTCTACATTTTCCACAACGTTTTCCAAACCCGTTTTTGTGGGGAATCAAAAAGAGTCACTGTGTGTAATGGGTTAAACGAAGGATAATTCAAGCACGCATTGTTGGGGAAAGGGTTAAACATATTTCATATTTATAATTGCCATTATGTATAATGTTTTGACCACATCTAATAGAACGAAATTCGAAAGAAAAGCTGTCAAATAGACCTGACCGGCCAAACCATACTCTCGGTTTAGACTTAGATCTACATAAAGTCAAATGGTTCTCAATCATGCACAAGTGGATAGGCCCTACATGCAAAATTGCACACTTGCAAAATTAATACAATGTACAACTAGATCTAAATTCTTTTACAAATGTTTATCAAGACGTGCAAACTAGGCGCATGCTCTACATACGACAAGCTAGTTGATATCAAATGAAGAAAATAATTATTTTTCACCATAGAAAAATTCTTGGGGAAAAGAAGACATTTCTTGTTATCACTTGAAGCGATTTCTTCTTTTCTCTCAATCTTTTCCAAAACAAGTTCTAGCAGGGACTCCGAACCAGGTATTGTTCGGGAAAGGGTTACTTTAACAATTTATTCACGGGCCACTTTTCTCATGCAGGGTTACATAAGCTTTCTCAAATTATCAAAACTGGTTTTGAAAATTTTCTATCCCTAATCATAACAAAATATTGTTTAAAAAGGACAAGAAGCGAAGCGTTAAAATATGATTATGCAAATTCATTTGGCTGTAAAAATAAACAAACAGATTATGAAACATTTAACCAGTATTACGCTGCTTTTCAACGAAAATCTCGTAACTGCAGCTTAAAACAAGCTGCAGTTACGAGGTTTTCGTTGAAAAGCGACGAATGTATCTAGATGTTAGCTTGGGATATGAAATATGGGGCCTTATGAAGTTTGAGACCAGCTTGGACGTATTTTGGTTAATCTTCAATAACTTTTTTATCAGCCGATTTTTCACAGATCCTTTATGTCTATCGAATGCGTGACGTCTGTACATCTTCTCTGCTTCAAACCGAAATCAAAGCGGTCCATTATTAACAAAATTTTTGAAGATTTTCTGAAACTGTTGTATCACGTGATTATCCACCGTGACCCTACTGGTTCGAAGGTGGTCTTCTCAATGTAGGGCCTACGGCCCATTTGGGGGAAACAACACATCATGTCTTAAATGCCGCAAGACCCCATTCTGCAGATTCTAGATAATTTGTTTACCAATTACCATCTTAATATTTTATATAATTGCTCCCGTCTACCGTCTCATTTAGTCCATGCTTCATTTGTTAACCCGTTCAAAAATAATGAAAATTTCTCCTAGTCCCATAGCCAAAAGAGACACAAAGGACAAAATTTGTGTAAAACTGAACCGAGGAATGGTATGCTTGGGACACTTAAAAATAGAGACAAATAGAAACAGCTGGTTATCAGCATTTTTTCTTTAGTCTCCATGTTTTTCAAAGCTGTTTGCATCAGGGTATCAAATCCATGGCTTGTTAAGGAAAGGATTAGATAGATTTGTCCTTGAACTAGACACCTAACTTAGTAGACACGTATCAACTTAGTAGCCCTCCTGGCGACAGATAGGCCTTCTTGGAGAAAGCAAACTGACCACAAACGGTATTCTTTAACTTTTTCCCAAACAATTCCTGGGTCGGACTGCGCTAACTTGATATATTAAGCCAACCCCCCCCCCCCTCTAATTTCAATGCTACCACTTTCACACTTTTTCTTTTTCATATACATAGGCCTATAATTAAAGGACAAATGCTAGGTTCTTCAGGGATAAGAGCAACATGGGGACAGCCAGAGTTTGCATTGAACATGTGTGGTGCATTTTATTATCTATGACCAAAAAGAAAGAAATTTTAGCACTGGAATCAAGCTTTTCTTGGACAGAAATGATCTAGCTATGCAGTTTGACAATTCCATAAGATAATTCTTTAATGATATTTTACATGTACCTATGTCCGACAACCCAGTATGGGTCCCTTTAATAGGGCTTATGTATCTGTTTTGTCTTCCACATCAGCTTTGTAACGTCGTCTTGGTATAATTCGTCTCTATTGTCATTCATAAATGCAAATATCAAAATCAAGAGGACAAATTTATTGTTTCTGTTAATAAAGTACGCTTCAACTCCGTACTGGTGTTCTAATACATCAAAATATAGCTCAAGCTGTCATCGCCCTTCGTATGTAAATTAGAAACCAATGTCTCAAATGGATCGACACAGGTGAAAACAAGAATAAAGTATCGTCGCTTTTTAAACAAAAACCTCGTAACTGAAACTTGATTTTTGCTTCAGTTACGATATTTTGTTGGAAAGCAACAGTATGTTTCATTCGTTTCCTAATGCAGATTGGATGTGGAATAAGGCTGTCGGTGACCAGGGATGAGAAAGCGCTGTTTACTGACAGAGCTGCAGTTAACGTATACAACCCATCATTAGCACCTAAGAGCCAGAGGCGAAATTTGAAAAGTGCCAGTAATTCCTAAATTGTGTTCCATTTCCATTCTAAATACAAACATATGTATTTTGAACGGTTTAGAATTGTGAATTAATGCATACTTATGGAAATATTTGACAAAAATGTTCAAAATTACCTCCCTTGCATATGAATATAGAGCAAAAAAAAATGTAAATTCTTTTCTTCTGCAAGCAAAATTTTGAATTCCGGCATAATGAATCAACTTATTTGAAGTGTATTTAAAAGTTTGTGTAATTTGATGTATGTCGCATGGATAGAAATTTGTGTTTTTAATGATGGGTTGTATACCTTAAGAGGGGGTAGTGACTTTTCAAATTGCAATATTTCATTTTATTAATATCAACCAAACCTTAAGTTGTGGGTACTCATGCAAATAGACTCACCGAGACGATTTAAATGAGTAACCACAACATAGGGTTTGGATTTAAAATGAAAGAATTTAGAATGCATTCACTCCCTCTTATCTATTGCTATGCTGGTAATCTTTGTATACAAAATTGTTGTGTACAAAATTGCACAGAAAATACCGAGACAAAGGGAGAAAATGCCTGTTATCAGCATTTCCTTTTTCCCTCAATATTTCTCTGGTGTACTTTTATCAGGGAAGTCAAAACCAGGGCTTGTTTCGGCTAGTGACAAACACTGACAATTTATATAAATTATTTAAACGAGACGATGGCATTCAAAAAGTAAAGGTGTTATTTTCAGATCATTTGAAAAAAAAAACCGAACTTGAGATTTTATCGACGACCTTTGTCACCTAAAGTTTGAGCGGCTAACGACCTCTTACGACAGTATTGAACATTTGACAATAAAATGATTCACCGTAAAATGGTAATGGAAAACTGTCCCTTTTCAACAAAAAACTCGTAACTGCAGGCTTTTAAAGCTGCAGTTACGAGGTTTTTTGTTGAAAAGCAGCGAACTAATCCTTTCCAAATTACAGACGGCAAATTGGATGTTGATACAAATAAAATATCGTGAAAAAAAATAATAACAGAAAATATTGAGATAAGAAAAGCAAACTTTATGCTGATTTACAATAACTCGTCCCTCTGGTAGCATCTTCGAACGTTTGGGAAAAGCATTAGTCTGCGACAAAGGTAGAAAATGCTGACAGCAAACATCTATTATGTTATTATGTTAAAATGTGGACAGATTCTAAATCAATTTTAACATGCCCATTACCAGACGACAAAATTTTAGACTTGTCCAAAATTGAAAGATTTTGCAGACGTCAATTTCACGTGAAGACATTTCTTATTTTTTGGCCTGTTTGGATAGAAAACATTATGGGAAATGACGAAATTGCTTGTCACAAGCATTTTTCCCCTTTTCCATGATGTTTTCCAAAGCCTGTATCTTGTGGGTCAAAAGGCGTCTCCACGTACGAATGGCCGTATTGTCGTCTGTAACAGCTTTCACATTGGACTAGTCCACATCTTTGCTGTTTGAGAAAATATCAATCCATTTTTTCCGCGTTTTCTTAACATATTTTATAAATTACATTTAGTCGTCAAAAGCGGTTGTTTTTCGCAAAAGCGTTACATAAAAATTTGAGTTTCTGCCTAGAGGAAAGATACAGATTTTCACCTCATTTAAATTATTTTCATAACATAAACAATCTCTGCCATTCAACAAAATCCTCGTAACGGCAGCTTAAAACAAGCTGCAGTTACGAGGTTTCTGTTGAAAAGCGACAACATTAAGGTTACCATAACACCAAAATTTGATAATTTATCTGTAAATATCAATAGACATCGTTATTTTATAACCTTTTCCAAAATTAATAGATTTTAGGCTGGTCTTATTTAACCCATTTTACAGTTAATGGTTCTTAGGATGGTATTTAAAACCTTACCAAACAGTAAAAAAAAAACAAAATTAAAAAAATAGACTGGTCCTAATCAAAAGCTACTGCAAAGGACAAATTGATTTTAATAAAGATATGTCACAGCGGCGGATCCAGGATTTCTGTGAGGGGGGTTCGTTTTTACAAAAAGGGGGGTTCGTTTTATAAGTATTACCCAATTTTGACCGAATTTCTGCATGAAAATGAATTAATCAGGCTACATAGGGGGTTCGTTTGAACCCCCGACCCCCCCCCCCCCCTTGGATCCGCCACTGGATGACTTGTGTAAAATATAGCGCATTGTGACTGAAAATATTGATGCAAAAGGAGAAAGTGCCGGTCATCAGCATTGTGTTTTTTGCCAATCCTTTTTTTAAATTCAGTTGCATGCGACAGCTGTCTAATAAGTTGTCATTTGGTAACTGGTTTGGCATGGCAAGTGTTGATAATGGATTGTTCCAAGTTGAAAACTGCTGCAGATGACCTATTACATGGCAATGAAATAAGACGTTGTGTACAATAAAGTATGGGAAATATTGAGGCAAAAGTAGAAAATGTTATCAGCACTTTTTTCTTCTGTCTGAATGTTTTCCCATGCCTTTACTACTGGAAACGTCAAAACCAGCTTTTCAATGGCATTCAAAGCCATAATGCACGTATTTCGCAATTTAGTAAGGCTGACTTCGGATGGGACTACAGTTCAAACCACTGGGAACCGTAATTGGGTCCTTCGTAAATAGCGAAAATCAAATTTAGCCTAACCCCTCCAATATTCAGACGCTGGTCCGGACAGGGGCTTGAGCTCCTCTCGCTATAAAATCGCTTCCTACTGATCAGGGTTATGACAAACATTTTCTTATTTTGCTTCAATAAAAAAAAAAATAATAAAAAAAAACTCTTTCAGAGACGCCAGAACCACGACTTGTTTGGGAAATGGCTAATTTAGCAATTTGTCGTCAGCAATCACATTATAGTCTGTAAACATTGACCCGAACCCAATTAATATGCAATGCGTAATTGTGACACGCAATCATCAATACTTGCAAGCAATCCTCACTGTCGAGCAGAGTCCATAGTTTCCATAAGCATTATGACTAAATGTATTCTGCACATGCTTTTCGTGTCAACATAATGTTGTGGAGAGATTATTTCGCGTAACAAATACTCATTGCATATTCCACAGGTTCAGGTCAATATGTACGGACTATACAATATCGACCAGTATCAATTTTGTCGATCTGGATTAATACCGCTATTATACATGTATAGAGCAGACTTGGACCACACGTGGATTTGCGAGACTAATTTTATTCCTGTCTATTCATTTTCTTCGGCCACCGATGGTCAATGGCCTTGTCAATGACCTCATGTTGGAATAGTCCAGGTCAGTTCTGATATGAAGGCATATATCAACGCTTTACATCGAAAACCTCGTAACTACAGCTTGAACACGGTGGATAATCACGTGATACAATGTTTTCAGAAAATCTTCAATAATTTTGGAAATACTAGACCGATTTGAATTCGGTTTAAAGCAGAGAACGTGGACAGACGTCACGCATTAGATGGACGTGATTGATTTTTGAAAAATCAACTGATAAAAAAGTTATTGAAGATAAACCAAAATTTTTGTTTATCTTCAATAACTTTTTTATCAGTTGGTTTTTCAAAAATACAACACGCCCAGCTTATTCCCGGTATTTTCCCACATGCTCTGCTTCAAACCGACTTCAAATTGGTCAAGTATTTTAAAAAAAAGATATTGAAGATTATCGGAAATTCTGAGTCACGTGATTATACACCGTGTTGAAACAAGCTGTAGCTACGAGGTTTTTGAAGCAAAGTGACGATTAAACATTTCCACCTGTACGTTTGTGCACTAATGACGTCGTTTCTACTATATTTAGGTTATATTCGAGTGGAGGTCGAGAAAAATGACCCATGTGACTTAGCCCTTTCCCAAATGACAAAATTTTAGGGCGGCCCTATTCATTAGCTTCTTAAGAGGACAAATTTGATGTTAAAATGAAGGGATTTGTGTACATCAAAGCACAGAAAATATTGAGACAAAAGGAGAAACTGCTGGTTATCAGCAGTTTCTTCTTTTGTCTCAATGCTTTCCCAAGCCCTTTTAATTGGGGACGTCAAAATCAGGTCTTGTTTGGGAAAGGGTTAAATAAGATCAATATGGATCAAGTTCAGACTGCGTAGGTGGGCCTTTATATTCATGCAGTCTGATCAAGATCCATGATGTCATTAGATAGCTCATTTGTGATCTACTTGAAATCAGCATGGATCCTGATTAGACTTAAGTCAGGGGCAATATGATCTGGGAACAAGGTTGTCTCAACTCTTAAGGTATCCAACCCCTCAAAAGCACCAAAGATCTAGAGGCGAAATTTGAAAAGTGCAAATAATTCCTATTAAACTGTGTTACATTTCCATTCCAAATACAAGCATAAGCATTTTGCACGGTTTAGAATTTTGAATTAAAGCATACTTATGGAAATATTTAACAAAAAATGTTATAAATTACCTCCCTTGCATATGAATATAGAGTAAAATGATATTTGTAAATTATTTTTCTCTTGAAGCATAATCTTGAAATCTGACACGGTGAATCAACTTATGTGAAGTATATTTACAAGTGTGTGAAATTTAGTGCATTTCGTATGGCTAGAAAGTGTAGATTTTTCAGGGTCTGTAAACCTTAAGTACTATATATAGGCATTTTTCCAGATCAAATTTCATCTATTTTCAGATACACAATATCTTTCGTATGGTTCCCGAGACAGGGTGTACATTTTAGACAAATTAAGAAGAAAATGCTGATAATCAACATTTTTCCTTTAGTTTCAAAACTTTCAATACTTACTGGTGTATTAATAACTAAAATATCAAGTTGTGTAGTAAGCTTCAAAGTTTGAATAGTCCATTTTTATGTCGCTAAAGGTAGGGGAAATGAAGTAGGGGAAATGACAGTGAATAGAAAGGGGGAGCAATTATGTAACACTGGACATTGCCTCGCTACTGCTCATCAATTAGATATGACAAAGTGTTCAATTTGCAATAGCTAAAAGATCAAGTTTTTAATTTTGTGTGAAATCCGATCAGACTCGGTCGTCTCGCAGTTGGTGGTTGTGTAAGACAAAAGTCAAAGACCGGAGAAGAAACGTATATTAATCCTTTATATAAATAACCCTTTTTCAAATAGCAAACCCAGACTGATCCAATGCGAAATATCGCTGCTTTTCTGCAAAAACCACGTATCTGCAGCTTAAAACAAGCTGCAGATACGAGGTTTTTGCAGAAAAGCGACGATATGCTGCAGATGACAAAACGACGTTGATTTTGATAGGCTTGAGTGTAACTTTAAAACCAAGCGACAAATGTTTCTTTGACATTTAAATTAAAGAAATTAGATTTGCGTAAGCAACTCATGAATAGGGTTATATCAAATAGTAAAATTCCAAAATATTGTTGAGTAGACATAATTTTTATAAGGGTGAAATTCCACATCAAACAAACATAAAAGTAACTAGTAAAGAGTGACGGAGTGCATTTTATCGAATGACATCCTTCAACCCTTTCTCAAACAAGACCTGGTTTTGACTTCCCTAATAGAAAAGGCTTAGGAAAACATTGAGACAAAAGAAGAAACTGCTGATAACCAGCAGTTTCTCCTTTTGTCTCAATATTTTCTTTGCTTTAATTCACACAAATTCAACCTCGATAATCATCTATTCTAATGACAGCATCAACACCCTAAAATTTTGTCGTTTGGGAAAAGGTTAACAGTCTGAGTACCCTCTTATGATAACGAACCTTTCTAAGTCAAATTAAACCATGCTTCCTAATACGCATTCCTGCATGCATAATTAACACATGCATGATTATCTTTCTCTGCAAGTGTCTTTCATATATAGATTTCGACTCTTTCATTGTATCGCGCCTATGGCGCGATACATATTGTGGTATACATATTCTAATTTTAGAAATTACGTCATGAGGGATAATTATTTGTACTTGAAAGTCGTATATATAACCTACACATAAACTGTTTACACGGTATAATTTTTCAAGCAGTACTATAAGTATACATTGAAGTTCGTTTAATCTCAGACCATGCTGAAAATTCGTGTAAACGAAATTCTAGTATAGTTTTATACTTTGCATAGCAATGGAAAGTCCCTACTTCCGGTTTGCCCATGGTGGACATGTATTTTTCCTATCCGTTTAAATGCAACGCATTTATGCATACCATTTCGGGTTGGACTAAAACACGCAATGGACATGTTTTTGGCGCAAAGGACGCAAAGGACATGAAGGTGACGCAAATGAGATTTATATCAGTCCAAACTCCTTAATCATGATTTTTTTATCGCATTAGATTGTTATATTCGTGTATTTTACGATTAAATCTAGTCAGTAATCTTTGTTTTGGGACATAAAGTGTCTGATTTTTGTGTTGAATCCGATTTAATAGGCTACTCACGGACGAAAAGGAGCTGGCTGCGGCGCAAAGGAGATTCATATAAGCCCAAACTCCTTTATCATTATTTTTATCGCATTTAAATTGTAATTTTCACGTATTTTAAGATCATATCTAATCCATAATGTTTATTTTTTTGACAAAAGGTGTCTGTTTTCTGTATAAATTCCGATTTTCATATGCTAATCACAGGCGAGAAGGAGCTGGGTGGCGCAAAGGAGATTTGTATCTGTATAAACTTTTTAATCATAGATTTTCGTCACAATTGATTGTAATATTTAAATACTATTAGACCATAGCTATTCAATAATAATTATGGATTCTTTAGAAAAAAGTGTCTGTTTGTTTTATTAATTCCGATTTTCATAGGCTATACTCACGGGCGAAAAGGAGCTTGCGGTGGCGCAAAGGAGATTCAAATCAGCATAAACTCCTAAATCATGAATTTTTATTGCATCAAATTGCTATATTCATGTATTGTAAGATCATATCTAATCAATAATGTTTATGTTAGAACATAAAGTGTCTGGTTTTTGTATTAATTCCGATTTTCATAGGCTATACTCACGTGCGAAAATGAGCTTGCAGTGGCGCAAAGGAGATTCATATCAGCCCAAACTTCTTAATTTTGAATTTTCATCGCATCAATTTTTTTTTAGCCCAACCGTACCATTTCGAATCGCAATAAGAAATCAAAGAACGAGAAGTACCTTACTATTGAATGACCACTACATGTTGAATTTGGACTGGTCAACTTGCATTGTTACAAGGGATCGTATTATCTGACTAGATATGTATATTGCTAGTAGAACAAATGGGTTTTCTCAAGCGTTTTTCAAAATTGCATTACAATGTGAATTCCTACTTTCGGTTTGCCCATGGCCTATCCGATTCACTGCATCGCTTCCTAAGAAATCAAAGCACGAAAAAGACTTACCCGGTAAGTATTGAATGAACACTGCATGTACAATTATGGATGATTCGATTCCATAATTTCAAGGGATCGTCTGAACTAAATAGGCATGTGTATAACTAGTAGAACAAATAGGTTTTCTCAATTTTTTTCTAAAAATTACAAACTGTTAGGGGTTTTCACATAAAAGAACAACCCAATTTTAATGTCTCAACAGTTTTTGACTGGATGGATTTCAGAACCGTTCAAAAGAATACTTTATGCGCAATCAATTCGCCGCCACAATCAAAACTTTAGTCCTGTACTTTTTGTTACACTCTAGTAAATCTCCTCGTATGTGTCGCTCGTTCTTTGTGTTTTTTGTGTGTGATAAGTACAAATATAGGTCCCGATTTATGACCTGGCAGAGATGATCTGCCTGGTGAATTATTGAGACATATTCATGGTATTGCTTGTATTGTGTTACAGCTTAAATCCTAAACATTAGCGGTAGTTGTCACTTTATATGGCATTTCTGTATTTATCTTTTTTACATTTAATTTATTGCAAAAGTAATAAGGATCATATCCGTGGCATTGTGGCTGCTGTGCGTTCGTTCATCTATGTCTGTTATCATAAACGTTTCCTATTCCTGCTGTTATCAAAGCATTTTTAGATTCCATAGACTAAGATTAGCGTGCACTCTGATCTATTCAACACAGTCTGTTCTCTATTGAATGATTATACGAAGAACAAATAAGCTATAGTGGTCAAAATGTTCCGGTTTGGAAAATTTACTTGATACGATTTTTATATTCAGAAGGCTAATGGATAAACAAGTACTTTTTTTCTATTTACTTAAAGTATTTTACCTATTCTGACCAAAGGCTAGCGGGGCTTATGCCACGGTCCTGTTTCCGGCGTGCGTTCATGTGAAAACTTCTCCAAAATTACTAGGCCAAATTCAATCAAGATTCAAACAGGAATCTTCTAACATAGGAATCTAACAGGAATCTTCCTTGCATGGAGCCTTTCGAATTGTTTTTGTTTTCTTTTCTTTTCTTTTTTTTTCGAAAAATATTTTCATAGTGAACTGTGGTTACTATGGTGCACTTTCAATTTATTTGTGTGTGTCTTTTTTTCCTTCTTTTTTTCCAAAGAATAATTTCACGGAGAAACGATTCAGGACCATCTTGGTCCTAATTCCTTGCTGAAATATTCGGTTTCTTTTCTTGTTTAAGTTAATTGTAATCCCCATTTATTCAACTGCAACATTTAACACTTTTGTATTTGCTTACTTCCCCTCCTATGTTGTTTGATTAATGTATAATCTGGCTGAACACACAAAAATAGACTAGATCTAGCACCAGCATATGCAGACATGCAATCCTGTTTCGGTTTTCACTGCATGTTGACTTAACCAGACACTTGTACCATTCAGTACTTTGGTATAATTTTTTAAGCGCGATACAATTCATTTTGCTGTACATTACAGCAATTTTTTACTTGTAATATTCTAAATTACATTTTAACGACTATCTTTCAGAATAAAGAAACAGTTCTTAAATCATTTTATGAACAGAAAAGTGTATCCCGTCTGGAATTTTGGACATAATTAAGCTGCCCCCCGCCCCAAATTGTAGGGTGTTTGATTGGACATACATACTTGTACCTTATTAAAATAAAAAAAAAAAATGATTCAGGCAAGAATCCCCAAATTGAAAATCTGTTGTTTTTTTTTCTAAATATTTGAAGGAAACAGCGGATTAAACCGACAGGGGTAACATCCCAATTGGTCTACTCCCATTTCGTCTACTTGTTTTTAAGTGCATCGAGTCCCAACTCGTCTACTTTCATGTCAAAACATCAATAAACAACATTATTTTTGTTTTAAGACAAGAAATTAAGTCAATATATTAAAAAATGAAATAAAAATAAATGCAAACATTTTGATAAAAATTAGATAATATCATATTGATGTACAAAGTATAGAAAAGTAGACGAAGTGGGACTTTTGATCAAAATAGTAGACGAATTGGGAGTAGACGAATTGGGATTAAACCATGACAGGAGTTGAAAAATATATTAGAAATGTAGATCTATACATGCAACATAGCAATCTTTGCACACATGTAACACGCATGCCTTTTCAGTTCATTCACACTACGGATCACAACTGCACAAATACATGCAATAGGATGAAAAGGGCGGTAGCCAGACTTTATAGCATTTCAGATTGACACGCGTGTAGACAAACAGTCGGATAACTGTAGATCAAAGTTGTTCAGTAATATCTTCTATATGGCCTGCGACAATTGTAATAGCAGCATTGGTCATGATCACAGGCTGATCTGGAAACAGATAAGGTCTGTGAAATGGGCTTTGTGGCCAGTTATGGAACGAAATCTGTATGGTGCGAAAAGACGATTTCAAGGGAAGTAATTTTCGTTGCCGCAGGTGACGCCCGGGAATAGACGTGGACATCACTCGTTAGTTTCCGCTGTCACAAGTGGAGCCCGAAGATGCATGATGTGTTTTGTATCTATTGATGAATTATAAAAAAAAACCCATTTCCAGGTGCCGACTCAAACATAGACACCCTGTCGCTTTTTAGCACGTCAAAGTCGAACATCAATAAGTTCACAAGTACTTATACAGGCATCATGTGTTTGTTGGCCACATTCGAAAATGTCGTAACTACAGCTTCAATAAGCTGTAGTTACGACATTTTTGAACATGGCCTACGACATAATGTTGCATGTCTGTGTCATGCATACCATAATTATGATACGAACATAGAAAATCGCTGCTTTTCAACAAAAACCTCGTAAGAGCAGCTTTAAACAAGCTGCAGTTACGAGATTTTCGTTGAAAAGCGACGAAATGTCACACTATCGCACTTTGGATGGGCGTGTGGCAAATAATGATGTTGATAGACCAAATGTCTGCCAATTGTAGCATAAAATAGACAAGAAGACTATTTGTCAGAGTCAGTAGCCAAAATTTAGAAAGAATTCTATAAATTCGCTTCTATATCTGGTAGATTTTTAGAAAAAAAAACCTGATAACAATTACGGTGGATATTGTGCATCATGGGATGGAAAACGAATACGGACAAAATATTCTCGATTCTGGTAAGATTTTTTGCAATAACTTCCTTATTTGCGCGTCAATTTTCAAAAGGCTTGTTTCATGTACCCCGCCTTACCGAGCTCTTTCATCGGATGTATGACGTATTAGATAACTCGTGGTACTTTTTCCAAAATATTGTCCCAACCGACCAAAATGGTAACGACTACGGCCAAATTAACCACGCTTCAGGTAAGAATTTCTGCAATAACTTTCTTATTTCTGCGTCAATTATCATGCAGTTTGTTGCATGTACTCCGCCTTACTTAAGCCCTTTTCTCAGATGTATTACTTATCTGGAAACTCCTTGCACTTTTCTCAAAAATCGATCCCAACCGACTTGAAAAAGGACCTGGATTTTTTTGTCGTTTTTCTGGTAGGTTGGGATCAAATTTTGGACAACGTACAAAGATTCTACAAACAAGTCATATATGTGAGGAAAGAGCTCAGTTATGCGGGGTACATGCAACAAACCACTAGAAAATTGTCGCAGAAATAAGAAAATTATTGCACAATTTCTTACCTGAAGCGAGGCAAATTTGTCCGTATTCGTTATCCATCCCATCACGCACAATCTCCATCGTGACAATGCCGTCAATAACCTTTACAACAGCTGATTGTGTGGCGATGCTTCAGGGCCGCGTTTTACTAACGAACTTACGAACATTTTTGAAACAACAACATATTTGATTGGCCGAATAATTACTGTTATGATTTCTCTTTCAATCAGATGTGTTGTTACAAGATTTTTGCAAAAATCTATGTTAGTAAAACGCGGCCCAGGTGTCGGTCTTGTTGTCGTGAAGTAGAGGCGAACCCGAGTCGATAATTCGACTCCCGTTTTGCACAATCCACGATTGGTCATATCGTCGGTGTTATTACAAAACCTCGTAGCTCCAGCTTAATTAAAGCTGGAGTTACGAGGTTCTGCAATAACACCGACAATTTGAGTTCGTATGCCAGGTATGCTTATCAGAGTTCGTGTCTTGTACTGATGATAAAAAATGCACACAAATAAGTGAAGTTTGATCGTGATCACGTCTGTTACACAAAAATGTCAAGAGCTACAAAACCAACATCAAATTCATTCATGGTCAATGAATATGAGAAAGAAAGTAGACCTCACTGGGAGCATGCTAAAATTGGGTCGTGGGGTTGGTACATTAACCAATTATGGTAATAAGTCCCTATCAGTACAATCAGAATAGCTGATGCAATTACTGCCCTTTTTGCACACAACACAATTTCAGACTGTCGCAAATTCAAAACTGTTGCAGACGCCTAAATAAATGCCAAAGGAAAAGAAAATGGTGTTTCTTACTACACAAAAGAAAAACTTCGACAAAAAAGGACGAAAATATCAAACGTCAACATTTTCTCTTCATCTGATAACGCTTTTCAAACATTATCCTTCAAAGGTTGTAAAAGCGAGTGATGTTTTGAATAAAGAATCAGATTAAAGCCTAATTTGCTCGAAACCATTAGTCTCCCTCGTGCATGAATTAGCATCGGGACCACACATACTCATAAAATACATATTTAAGATTACAACCCATCATTAGATAACAAACGTTTCGTGCATCTTCGGGCGTCATCCACGACAACGGAAATTAACGAGATATATCATCAGTAATTTTGGGCGTCATCCGTTGCAACGAAAATTGACGAGGGACACCCTCGTCAATTTCCGTTACTACGGATGACTCCCGAAGATTCACGAATTGTTTTGTAGTAAATGATGGGTTGTAATTCTAGAGTGTAATAGGAGAAAAATGAAATTATATATACGGCACAACAAATGAAGGAACTCTTCAATAGTAACGTTAAAACGGCGTTAAAACGTAATACGGCAAAATTACGTCAACATACTGGTCCCAGGTCTTTTTTGTAATTTGGAAATGGTAAATGAGCGTGCCTTTAATCATATTACAATTGCAACACGCTCAGGGTGTAGCAGGTTGAATGAGTGCAGGTTTGGTTGTTTACGAATTTTACCATTATGATGTTATAAATCGTCGTTTTTCAACAAATCCTCGTAACTGCAGCTTAAAACAAGCTGCAGTTACGAGATTTTTGTTAAAAAGCATTGAAATAATATTCAGGTGAAGTGCACTTCTGACGTACTTTTTGAAAAAGATAAACACAAAAGTCATGACCAGGGACCAGGGACCAGACATTTGGGGTGCGTTGACGAAGGAAACTGTCTGAAACAATAGCAATGGAAACAACAAAACAAAATGAAACAAACAAACAATGAACACCAGAAAACGTAGCGTTATTTTTATCTTTTAACCCATTACTGCACAGTGACGCCTTTTGACTCCTTCAAACGAAAAGGCTTGGGAAAACAGTGTGAAAAATGAAGACATTGCTTGTGACAAGCAATTTCTTCATTTTCGACAATGTTTTCTAACCCAAATTGGAAAGATTTTTAAAATTTCATCAACTTGAAATTGTCGTCTGCAACACCTTTCAAATTGGAATAGATCTAGTCCAAAATTTTGCCGTCAGGTAATTGGGGGGGGGGGGGGGGGGTGTTGAATTGTTACGACGAACACAAGCATTGATTATCATTTTCTTTTGAATAGTTTCAGACTGCTTTGCACCTGATCTAATGCTGATTTTCTTTAGTACATTCAAAGTATTTACATGTATATGTTTTATAGATAATAATTATTATTATGTAATAACGATTAAAACAATCATTATACGGACCCCCTAAATTCTAATAATTAATTATATTTTACAGTATTGAATGTGATTGTGCTGAATGATAGACCACGAGTGTAGGTTATAGATGTGCATAAGTGCATTTCCGGTGGAACCACATGTAAAAATACAAATGCAACACAAAACATGTCGTCGGTGTAATTATAAAACCTCTTAACTCCAGCTTAACCAAAGCTGGAGTTACGAGACTTTGCAATAACACCGACGATGTGGTACTTATTGTTCTCATCAAACTCTTTTTTTCTATTATGATTTGTGAAAATAACGAAACCTTTCTGGGAACTTTTTGATCACCCCTGTTACATGGCGTCAGGCCACGACCTTTGTAGACTGTCAGACTGTAGACTGTCATACGAAATCCAGTAGCCTATGTACAGAATAGCAATAAAGTTTGTGCTAAAATAGACTTGTTGCTTTTCAAGACGAATATGTTGTTAACCCTTTCCCAAACGACAAAATTTTTCGGTGCCCCAATTCAAAAGCTGCTGCAAACAACAAATGAATGCTAATCAAGGCTGGATTTGCGTACTTTATAGCTAAGAAAATATTGAGGCAAAAGGAGAAACTGCTGGTTATCAGCAGTTTCTTCTTTTGTCTCAATGTTTTCCCAAACCATTTCTTCCTGTGACGTCAAAACCAGGTCTTGTTTGGGAAAGGGTTAATAATTGGAGCATTTGGAATTTCACATGCAGATGCTATGCCGGATTTTGATGAGAATGAGATTGTCTTGAAAGTTTCAAGAGAAAAGAAGACAAAAATGATAATTGGTGTTTTCATTTGTCCAAGAGTTTCATATGCTGCACAAACACCATTCTTTTATTTGCTTCCTGCAATATCTAAGTATTTAGACCAGCCTAAATGCTTTCCAAAACAAGACCTGCTTTTGACGTCTCTAACAGAATGACCATGAGAAAACATTGCAGCAAAACAGGAACATTCTTATAATCAGTATTTTCTCCTTTTGTCCCAAAATTTGCTGTTCTATGTTGTCCTCACATCCAATCTTTGTAAACAGCAGCGTTCAAGTTGGAAATGTCCATATTTTGGGAAAAGGGTAAAAGCAGGTCACAATAACATTTTGAAAAAAAGACGCAACTCTTTCTTGAACAAACTCTGTTATTGATATCTCTTGTTCAGCAAACGTTTCAATAACGCGGTAAAAAAGAAGAAAGTGCTTATGACACACACTTTCTTCTTTTCTCTCAATGTTCTTCCGGATGTTTGCCACATTTGGTAATATTTATCTTGTCGTTTGCATCATTTTTGTTTATTTTTATTGTTTGAGAAAGGGTTATCTAGGCCACACCGTGTCCCCAATACATAATTTTACTTTATTTGGTAATGCGACTCTTTTAGGTCATCTTGCTGTAAAAACACTACGAAGGGCGATTGTAAAAATGGCGTAAGTGTCTCTAAAATGCATTTGTTATAAGGCTGGTTTCAAGTTTGCCTACCCGACTGTCAGCACAGAACGATTAAGGTAGTGCACCCCTAATGAGATTCGCGCGACGTCGGAATTATTACTAGGGCGACGTCCACCGCCGAATGTTTACGACCGCGCCCGAATAGGTTCGGGCACGGAACGACGCAGCTCGAAAAAATCCGATTTCCAAAAGAGACCTTGTTTTGACGTTCCTAATAGAAATCGTTTCGGCAAACATTGCGACAAAAGAAGAAAATGCTGGTGACAAGATTTTTTTTCCTTCTGGCTAATTATTTTCAGTTCTACACTGTACACAAATGCATTCTCTCATTCATTTTATCGTTTGCATCTCTTTTCAAATTTTACCAGCGTAATTCTTTTTGCTTTTTTTGTGAGAGGGATAATGTTTTCCCAAACGCAAATATTTGTAACCGCTCCAATTTGAATGCTGACTGCAGATGGCAAAATGGATGTCAATAATGAAGGATTCCTTGTAGCCTACATAAAAAACAAAGGACAAAAAAGGTAAAATGCTGATTATCAACATATTTTCTATCTATGCATTTCATAGCAATGAAACGTAGCTCGAATGTCTAAGCTGAGGCCAAGTGATTGTATGTTTTGGCACCAAATGAGATAAATCATTATTAGGTAGAATGCCCATAATCATGATGTGGCCATTAATTTTTGACCGATCCTATTCGGGCGACGTCGAAAACATTCGGCGGTGGAAAGTTCCACCGCCGAATGTTTTCGACGTCGCCCGAATAATATCGACGTCGCACGAATCTAAGAAGGGGTAGACCACCTTAATACACCGAGTACAAACATTTTTTCTTTTTTGTTCCCAACGTGTTCTTTAAGAATGAGTAAGATATTCGTGATTCGAGCTATACATGTCATTTGTGACTTTATTGGTAATTCAATACGGAATCCATTCTAATTTGGACTGTTTTAGGGAAAGGTAAACTGACAAATGTCATTGAATAAACGATTTTAGTACAGCTGAACTTAAAAATCACGTTTTCGAAATGTCTGGCCGTTGCCCCTTTATTTTGATTCTCTAATAAAGATGGTACTAAACTTTCGAATAATATTATAGTAGCCTAATAATAGATTTATCAACTAGGCTAAATTAAAGAAAGTGAACATTCATCTTTTTTTCTTTTGACCCCAGATAATCAAATGCACCCACAACTGTGCAAACTCTGGCTGTCTCAAAGATTCTGTGATGTCTGAAATACCGATCCTTGTAATCCTCAAAGTCTGAATTGTCATAATATGCTGATTTTCAACATTTTCTTTTTTGTCTCTAATTTTTTCCCGAGCCTTTTCTTTTGGGGACGTCAAAACCTTTTCTTTTAGGGACGGGAAAGGCAAAAACATAACCAAATGCACAATAATACAGTCCAGGGGCTAGTTTCATCTAAACAATTAAAGGGACATAACATTCCGATTTCATCTTTTCAAAGCATATCTTGATGCAAAGATTTGTTATTCTAATGCGTAGAAGTAATATCAGTTTTTTTTAAGTAGTTATTTATAAGCGAAGAATACGTCTTTAAAGTTGAGACAGAAATGACAAGTTCCATATTAATCTGAACTGTTGTCCACAACAATTTGTTTTGATTTTAGCACAAAAATATAACTACAATAGTCCCAGCCGAAATTAACAGTGACGTAGGCTGATGTTTACTGATGCAAAACCAATCAATTCGTCTGATTTGCACCGTTACAAATACGAACAGAGTTGATTGGTTGTCAAGTAGTAAACATTAGCCCACGTCACTGTCAATTTCGGCCGGTACTATTGTATATTTCTCGTAAAGGGTTCAATATTTTGGTTTAAAATTTTCAAAATTTTCATAAGAAAATATGCTCTTTCAGATAAAAATAAAAGTAAAATTTATGGGAAAAAATGTGAAATGTCACTTTAAGATTTATTTTTGTCTTACCGATGACTTATGGCAATTTAATGACTAGAAACGCGTATAACATGTCTATCAAGACCTGGCTTATGAGATTGTTGCTTAAAGCGTTTTATGACATTGGTAGGCCTAAGTCAAAAATGCGTCTTAAATGTTTGATGAAACTAACTAGACAACAATTATACGCGATGTTAAATAACAAACCTTTGGTAGAAAAGACAGAAACGTTGAAAGTCAAACATTTCTCCTTTTCCCCCGACTGATTTATATGTTATTTAAATTGTTGTCTTTTTGTTCGCTGTAACATGTTTTTCGTTTTTCTGTACTGACTTGATATGTTCTAAAGGAAATGTCTAACCAAAGTAGACCATATATAACACAAAGCAAGATGATCTCATATCGATGGCTCAACACGAAACAGTTGTAACTGCCTATTAACATTATAGGCAGTTACAACTGTTTCACGCTGAGCCATCGATATGTTCCGTCTATTGTATAATCTGTCTAGTCTCTTTTGATCATATTTCAGTTAAATTTAGTAACGCATTATAAATAACCCTTTCCGATAATACAATTTTAGACTCGCCCAAATTCAAGAATGTTGTCGAAATAATAAGGTGAAAGGTACAATTTTGACCTAACGTGATTATAAAACATTTCAGGAAATGAAGTAATAGTAGCTATAATATCAACATTTCATGTTTCTTTTCAGCTAGCGTTTTAAATTTTCGTAGCAAATTCAAAACTTGTTAAGGACATGTTAAACAGCGATTTTTCAAAATAATACCTGGTTTTGGACAAAAAGAATAAAATAATGATTGGTAAAAGAATGAACTTATACCAAATATTATAAAAAGCTATGAGGTAGAATTATATATAAAGGCTGGTTAATATCTGCATTTGCCGCTTTTCTATTCTCTTTGAATGTTTTCATAACCCTTTTCTGTAACGTTCAAATCAGGGTTGATCTAGGAAAGGGTTAACGAAGAACCATTTACGTCAAAATCTTTGTTCGACATTTCAAGTGTACCCAACGAATTCATTGACGTTGCGAAACGGTTTGACCCTTTCCTAAACCAAGACTTTTTATTTCGAGCTCTGTGGGTTGAAAGCTGTACAGACGATGGAATAATTAGTGTAAAAGATAGAAAATGCGTAAATTATAATATTGAACAAATTAAGATAGAAATTGCTGATGTTTCAGCATGTTCTTCTTTTCTCTCAATGATTCCCAAACAAGAATAATATCTGCTAGGGACGCCAAATCCAGGCCATGTTAAGGAAATTACCAATCCTACCCAGACAATATGGACCTTTAAAAAAGATGCTTGGTCATGGAGGTCTCTTAAAAACGCAGAGGAAAAATAAGTAAACTTTGATAATGTGGCCTGCAAACCTCTTGAACAAAGACAAGGCTTTACTTTAATTGCTTGCAGAAAGGGTGCCCTATTGTCTGTGATTGAATTACTCAAGACGTGTTTTAAGACAAATCAGTAAACTTTATAAAGATCTTTTGTAGCTGATTTGTAAGATAAGATGACACACTTATTCGATGGGTCAGTGTTTTACTTTAACATTTTCCTAAACAAGATCTGGTTATGACGTCCATAGAAGAAAATGCGGCGGAAAACATCTAGTCAAGAGGGGAAATGCTGATAACTAGCATTTCCCCTTTTGTTGCTAAAGGTCATGAGTAAGATATCAGAGGACTACATGGATCTTGGTCGAACTACGTACGTGGTGTCCAGCCAGGCTGATCTGGATCCAGTTTGGTATTTACAAAATGCCTTACTGGAGACTTCGGACCTACCAAATTATATTATGCCCAACTACGGCCAGTGGACGTTACGCCCGTCTACAAACGTCGCGGTCTAACAACATCAAGTTCACCGGGAGTGGGTTTATAGATACTCACCATTAATCCTTGCAAGTCAAAAGTTCTACCACCAATTTGTTCTTTGTTCCGTGCGAACGTCTTCGCAAGCCAAGGATTCTACCTCCACAATGTGCGTTACGAACGTATTCGTAGGCCAAGGATGTTACCTCCACTTTGTTCTTTACGAACGTATTCGTAAGCCAAGGATACAACCTCCACTTTGTTCCTTATAAACGTCTTCGCAAGTCAATGGTTCTACTTCCACTTTAATCTTTACGAACATATTCGTAAGCCAAGGATCCCACTCTCACTTTGTTTCATACGAACGCATTCGTAAGCTAGGACTCTACCTCCACATTGTTTTTACGAACAAATTCGTACACTTTGTTCCGTACGAACGTATTCGTAAGCCAATGATACTACATCCACTTTGTTCCCTACGAACGTATTCGTAAGCCAGACATTCTACCTCCACTTTGTTCTTTACGAACATTTTCACAACCTACGAATACTAGTTACCTATTTTTCCCTACGAACGCATTCGTAAGCCAAGGATACTACCTCCACCTTGTTCCTTACGAACATATTTGTTAGCCAAGAACACATGACTTTGTTTCTTACGAACATTTTCGTAAGCCAATAGGATCCAACCTCCACTTTGTTCTTTCCGAACACATTCGCAAGCCAAGGATACTTCCTCAACTTTATTCCGTAAGAACATATTCGTAAGTCAAGGATTCTACCTCCACTTCTTTCCTTATGAGCATATTCGTAAGCCAATGATCCTACCCTCACTTTGTTTCGTATTAATATATTCGTAAGCCAAGGATCCTTCCCTCACTTTGTTCCGTATGAACGTATTCATAAGCAAAGGATACTACCTCCACTTTGTTCCTTTAGAACGTATTCGCAAGCAAAGGATTTTATGCTCACTTTGTTCCTTTAGAACGTATTCGTAAACAAAGGATCCTACCTCCATTTTGTTCCCTATGAATGTATTTGTAAGCCAAGAATACTACCTCAATTTTGTTTCTTACGAATTTATTCGTAAGCCAAGGATATTACCTCCACTATTTTCCTGATGAGCGTCTTCGCAAGTCAAGGATTCTACCTCCATATTGTTCTTTACGAACATATTCAATTCTTTATTAATACATTAAAGGCCTCTGGCCCATTATACAGTTTCTACAAAATAATACTACAAGTGGTGCCCTATCCTGGAATATACATGTAAATATGATTGAAAACATTTGTATTGATACAATTCTATGTAAACAGCAGATATTGTCTATTAAACCTCAACCCAATCCCAACTATCAAAATTGTAGTGTAATGCAACTCGAACCTGCCACAAATGGCAAATGGGTTTTGTTAGAGGTAAGAATTGTGTATGATGTAGGACAGAAATATATTGAGGCAAAAGAAGAAAATGCCGGTGACCAGCATTTTCTTCTTTTGTCTCAACACTCTCCTGTGCCCTTTTTCGTAGAGACGCCAAAACCAGGTCTTTTTTGGGAAAGGATACATAGAATGTTATACAAAAAAACAACAATGTGAAATAACAATTACTAGTAAATATTCAAATTTTTGAGAAAACATTGGAAACACTATTCTTGATTATGTTAGGCTTTACAATTTAAATTCTTAGTCATTTTATAATCCGTTTCTGCAGTTCCTATCTTCAAACGCAAAATAAAGAAACTTCGATAGCTTTTGAATTATGTATGTTTCTGTGCTCGACATAACATTGACGAACATACTCGTAAGCTAATGATCCTATCATCGCTTTGTTCCTTATGAAGGTATTGGTAAGCCAAGGATACTACAGCCATTGCCATTCGATTCTTACGAACGTATTCGTAAGCCAAGAATTCTACCATCGCTCTGTTCTTTACGAACGTACTCATAAGCCAGGGATTCTACCTCCACTTAATAACTTACGACGGCATTCGTAAACCAAATATTAAAAATCCACTAGTATTTTGTTCCTTACGAACGTTTTTACATTCGTAAGCCAAGATTCTATGCCCGCTTTGTTCATTGGGAGCGTCTTTGCAAGCCAAGGATTCTACCTACGCTTGCTTCTTCACGAACGTAAAGAATAAAGTGGGGAGAATCGTCTATGGATGCAAAAGATGACGGTCTTGTGACTTGGACATATGCTGAACACAGACGTTTATAATCTCTGTTGATACGCATGAATCAACTGTGATCATAACGTCAGTCTGTTTTCAGCATAGGTTAACCATTTTCCAAAATAAAACCAGGTTTAAACGCTCAAAAGAGATTTATGTTTTGGAAAACATTGAGGCAAAAGACGAAATTGCTGGTCATTAGTATTTTCTCATAATTACTGTCTCAATATTTTCTGTACTATCATACCTTATCTTTGCACCGTCTTTCAATTTGCACTTTCCAAAAAAAATGTCGTTTAAGAAGAGGTTGTCGAAGAACCATTTACGTCAAAGACTTCAACTTTGTTCGACATTTCAAATAGAAATCATTGACGTTGCCAAACAAATAAACGATTTCCTATACTAAGACGTTTTAGACTGTTGTGATTTTAAATTAAGCTATTAGAGAGTATGATATTATATATTGGTGTAAAATAGTAATATTATGGAAAAGGAAGAAATTCAGCATTTTTCCCTCTTTTCATGTTTTCTGTGACGCAACATACGATTCTATCGCTTTATGTTATAATATTTTTTTCGTCTGCCAGCCTTTGAGTCAGGACTGGTCTAAAATTTCATTCTTTTGGAAAGACTTTACAGAAAGGATGTTTTATTGTTTGAATGACTCGAGACGTATTTTAAGATCTATCTAAAATCTTTTTAAAGATATTTTGTAAGATGATTGGTTAGATAAGATGACACAATTTTTTGTTGGGTCGGTGCTTTAGTTAATTCAATTCCCTAGTTATACATGCTTTTGACGCGCCTGAAAGAAAGCACTTTAGAGGCATTAAGGCATTGAGGAAAATTCTGATAACCAGCATTTCATCCTTTGTCTCAACATTTTCTTAGCTTCAATGTGCATAAATCCCATCCTTGTAAATATAATTTCATAACGCATGCAGCGGCTTTCAAATTGGACCACTGTAAATGTTTGTTGTCTCGGAAAGAATTGGAAATGTTTTAACCAAGGCCCTGTTTCATCAAAACATTGAAGTCGTATTTTTGACTTACTAATGTCTTAAAATCGCATAAAACAACAATCGCATAACCCAGCTTATGATAGAATGGCGATACGCTTTTCCTACCCTAAATTTGTTGTAAGTCGTCGGCAAGTCAAAAATACGTCTTAAATGTTTTGATGAAACAGGCCCCAGGGTCCTGTTTTTGACTTACCGTCGACTGTTCATCAAAAACGTCCTAGGACATGACTTAAAAAGTGTCCTGAGACCTTTTGTAGGACGTCCGTAAGTCAGTTTCATCAAAACGTCCTAAGTAGTTCCTACGACTTAAATTTGCGTTTCATCAAAATGTGTCCTACTTTAGTTATGCTCGATCAAAAGGCCCCAGAAAATCACGTGTAATCCTAATTTAAGCTAAATTTTGTCATTGTAATGTATAGAAACTTTTCAAACGTCAAAGAAAAACGAAAATTCAACTCTTGGGATTTGAGCACTGTTGGACAAGGGGAAAATCATTTCTGCTAGCGAAATAATCTTTTTGTGGAAAAAAGATTTAAGGAAGCGTCGTGCAATAATGTAAAAATTAATCCTACTCCCCAAAGCAAAATAATTCTGCAAAAAAGTCCATACACTAGGGAAGCCAGAATGGAAAGATATTATGAAAGACCTACTCCCGGACAAAAAAGATTTGGAAAATGCTTTTTACTTTTTATGACAGATTTTGTTTTTGTTCAATATAATAATGCCATTTTTTCTTGTAAATGAATTTAGAGAAAGCAAACAACTTTTTTTGTTGTAGTCGCTTTTGACGTTTTAACATCTCTCAGGAAATTCATTAATTCGGTATACATGTACGACATTTTATTATGCTGAAAGTGGACTCTACAGGGACTATACAATCATGAAATAAACAATATAATCAGTATTTGTTAATGGCTAGATTGATGATGTTGAATATGTTGTCGTTGTCGTTCCTCAGACAAAAGTCACACCAAGTCTCTAACGTTCCGTGGGATAATGTACAGTTCTGCCAATGATAGAACCTGTACATATATTATATTACTCTATATTCATATGCAAGGGAGGTCATTTTGAACATTTCTATCAAATATTTCCCAAAGTATGCATTAATTAACCCTACGAAATGCTTATGATTATATTTGGATTTGGAAATATAACAAAGATAAGGAATTACTGGCACTTTTCAAGTTTCGCCGCTGGCTCTTTGGTGCTAACAAGGAGTTGCATATTTTACTACACATTCACGGTGGAGATTTTGCATAATGGGATGGATAGCGACTACGGACAAAAAATCTCGATTCTGATCAAATATCTTGCAATAACGTTTTTATTTCTGTGTCAATTTTCAAAAGGTTTGTTGCATGTACCCCGCCGTACTGAGCATTTTCCTCGGATATATGGATTATTTGTGGAATCCCTTTACTTTTTTAAAATTTGATCCCAACAGACCAGATTATGAACTGATAACGACTACGGCAAAATTAGCAACGCTTCAGGTAAGAATTTGTGCAATAACCTTCTTACTTATGAGTTATTTTTCAAGCGGTTTGTTGCATGTACCCTACCTTACTGAGCTTTTCTCTCAGATGTATGACTTATTTGAAAACATCCCATACTATCTATACATGTGTACCATATGGTGGTGACCCCATACTGTTATAAGCAGGCATACTCTACTTATCATATTGTCAGAAAAGAAGTACATGCTGTGATTTTATAGCCAATTGATTATCTTTTATGAACTGCAGGGTCATAATGTCTCCAGCCAAAATCTGGGCTTGTATGTAAGACTGTGTATACGATTCAAGACAATTTAAGAAAACAGGACAAAAAGAGGAAATGAAGGATCGTTGATGCTTTTTTATGTAAGTCTTTGACACTTGACGATGCTCCAATTCAAGTATATGCCCTTACTGCTAAAAGTTAGAATCCCAGACTGGTCAGTTAAAATGATAGCTGGATCAGTATAATATGAAACAGACAGGTTAGAAATACACGTATTTGACACAAACAGAAGTTGCTTACACTCAAAATTTCCGTGGCATGTAAATATATTTATATAACTCAGCTTTTAAAACCAAAAGAAATAATTTATTTGCTTTAAACATCTTAAACCCGCTTCATTCACCCCCCCCCCCCCCCCAAACAAGAGAGAGAAAAACAGAACAAAACAAAACACCATTATTTACCCTTTAAACAGGTGCGTCTAATTACACACTGCCGCTCACTCGAAATGTCCCGAGTTCGATACCCGGCCACGGCAAATGCCCTCTCTGACAAAATTCCACCCATCAATGATTTGATATCGTGAACCTATGTGGGCGAGCAGCTGGGGGCTCGGTTAGATTGTTGTGGTAGTACTGGTGTGAGATACAAAAGGAATCCATGGTTAGGTGCTCCAGTCTCTGCGTTGTGACCAAAGCAGTTGAAAACGGCGTAAAACCCCAATAAATTCATTAGAAAAATAAATTTTGTCATTCCTCTTAAAGACAACTTCAATAACATTGAGGGAAAGGAAATTGCCGCTCTTTCTCATTTTTTTTATCAAAACATGTTCTGTACTATTACTCATTAACATTTTGTCCTCTGCTTTAGCTTTCAAATTGACCCAATTGAAAATTGTCTTGAATCGTATATATGTTCTATCATTGGCAGTTACATTATCCTATCCTATGGAACGTTAAAGGCTTGGGATGACTTTTGTCTGAGGATGGACAATGACAACGTATTCAACATCATCAATCTAGCGATTAACAAAATTTACTGATTATATTGTTTATTTTATGA
Source organism: Fragum sueziense (assembly GCA_963680895.1). Taxonomy (NCBI): domain Eukaryota; kingdom Metazoa; phylum Mollusca; class Bivalvia; order Cardiida; family Cardiidae; genus Fragum; species Fragum sueziense. The sequence goes on along the minus strand of OY804600.1, from coordinate 30,292,056 downwards.
TTTTAGTCCCCCCGTAGAGTCCACTTTCAGCATAATAAAATGCCGTGCATGTATAGGCCTACCGAATTAATAAATTTTCTGAGAGATGTTAAAAACGTCAAAAGCGACTACAACGAAAAAAGTTGTTTGCTTTCTCAAATTTAATTTACAAGAAAAGTGGCATAATTATATTGAACAAAAACATAATCTGTCATAAAAAGTAAAAATCATTTCCCAATCATGTTTTGTCCGTGAGAAGGTCTTACATATCTTCTCATTCTGCCTTCCCTAGTGTATGGACTTTTTTCCAGAATAATTTGTTTTGGGGAGTAGGATTAATTTCTACATTATTGCACGACGCATCCTAAATCTTTTTTCTACAAATAGATAATTTTGCTATCAGAAACGATTTTCCCCTTGTCCAACAGTGCTCAAATCCCAAGTGTTGATTTTTCGTTTTTCTTTGACGTTTGGAAAGTTTCTTTACATTACAATAACAAATTTAGCTAAAATTAGGACTGCACGTGATTTTCTGGGGCCTTTTGATCGAGCATAACTAAAGTAGGACATATTTTGATGAAACGTAAATTTAAGTCGTAGGAACTGCTTAGGACGTTTTGATGAAACTGACTTACGGACGTCCTACAAAAGGTCTCAGGACACTTTTTAAGTCATGTCCTAGGACGTTTTTGATGAAACCGGCCCCAGGATCTTAAAAAGATTCAAAAGATTCTGCAAACAAATGATGTATATTATAAAGATGCGATTATTATAATGTTGTCAGTTTAGCATGGGAATGATTGCGGTCTAACGAGGATCCAAACTGTACCATTAAAGGCCCATATTCCATTCATCTTGCCCTAGATAAAAGACATATCAATATTATAATTCTCATTTTCTTCCACCTTCTCATACGCTCTGTAAATATGGATCAGTGAGATCCTAACCAGACGAGGGTAATTTGAGCGAATCATTTATTCTTGAAAGAATCATGCTAGCAAAAGCTACAAGCTGAACTAGGTGTTCCATTGTATCATTTTTATTTTTGAGTAAAAAGAAAAAAAAACTAAAAACAGCAACAATAACAAAAACGTTAAATTTCAGGTGTGCAAAGCTCGTCTGGACAATATTGACAAAAAGCGTTCTAAAACATTTAATTCTTTACCAAGAAAGGTGGACCATGACCATTTCGATTTTGTTACAGATTTCCTGCAAACTGAATTACCGACCGAATTCTAGGCCTACTTTGTTCAACGAGGGCTATTTGACGTTACGCCAGTCTGCAAAGGTAGCGGTCTAACAACATACAGTTCATCGGAAGTCAGTTTATAGATACTCATCAATAATCTTTGCAAGCCGAAACATTTCTACATCCTCTTTGTTCCATATGATCATCCGCGTAAGCTAAAATTCTACCTCTACTTTGTTCCTTACGAACGTTTTCGTATACCAAGGATTCTACCTCCACTTTGTTCCTTTTGGTCATCTCCGTAAGCTTAATTTCTACCCCCACTTTGTTCCTTACGAACATATTACGAACATCTTCTTAAACAAGAGGGCCAGAATGGCCCTATATCGCTCACCTGAAAGAAGTTTAAGACACGCCCACTTTTTTTGACGAATCAAAAATTTGCAAACAAATTTTGAAAAGGGTCACTCAAGGAACATCGTTGCCAAATTTGTTTCAAATTGACCGTATGCTTGATTTTTAAAGAATTTTCTAATGCTTTCTCTAAGTCTGATAAGCCACACCCTACCACGCCCACTTTTTTTGACTAATACAAAATTTGCCAACATATTTTGAAAAGGGTCACTCAAAGAACATTTCTGTAAAGTTTGCTTAAATTTGGGCCAATGGTTGATTTTTAAAGAATTTTCTTAGGATTTCTGTAAGTCCGATAAGCCACGCCCAATTTTTTCTGACGAATAAAAAATTTGAGAATTTTTTTTGAAAAGAGTCACCCAAGGAACATTTCTGCCAAGTGTGGTTCAAATTGGGCCAATGGTTGATTTTTAAAGAATTTTCTTATGATTTCTCCAAGTCTGGTAAATGCTGACCTGCCACGCCCACAATTTTTGATGAATAAAAAATCCGCGAACAAATTTTAAGAAGGGTCACCCAAGGAACATTCCTGCCAAATTTGGTTTTAATTGGCCCTATGGTTAAGGAGAAGAAGATTTTTGAAGAATTTTTTAACAATTTTTCTTGGTTCGATAAGCCCCCCCCCCCCCTACCACAGCCACATTTTTTGACGAAACTATAAATTTATGAACAAATGTTGAGAAGGGTCACTCAAGGAACAATTCTGCCAAGTTTAGTTCAAATTGGCCCATTGGTTGATTTTTAAAGAATTTTCTTAGGATTTCTCTAAGGCTGATAAGCCCCTTCCTCCCTGCCACGCCCTCATGTTTTGACAAATGTAAAAATTTGTGAATCAATTTTGAAAAGAGAGACTCAAAGAACATTCCTGCAAAGTCTGCTTCAAATAGGCCCAATGGTTAATTTTTAAAGAATTTTCTTATGATTTCTCTAAGTCTGATAAGCCCCTTTATCCCTGCCACGGCCACAATTTTTTACAAATGAAAATATTTGTGAACAAATTTTAAAAAGAATGGCTTAAGGCACATCCCTGCAAAGTCTGGTTCCAATTGGCCCAATGGTTGATTTTTAAAGAATTTTCTTATGATTTTTCTAAGTCTGATAAGCCCCTTTCTCCCTGACACGGCCACGTTTTTTGACGAATAAAAAATCCGAGAACAAATTTTGAGAAGGGTCACTCAAGGAACAATTCTGCCAAGTTTGCTTCAAATTGGAACAATGGTTGATTTTTAAAGAATTTTCTTAGGATTTCTCTAAGTGCGATAAGTCCCGCCCTGCCACACCCACATTTTTTGACGAATCAAAAATCCGCGAACAAGTTTTTAGAAGGGTCACTCAAGGAACATTCCTGCCAAGTTTGGTCAAAATTGGCTTGTTAGTTTTGGAGAAGAAGATGTTTGAAGAAATTGTTGACGGACGGACAGACGGACAGACAGACGGACAGACGGACGACGGACGGTGAGTGACCACAATAGCTCCCCTCGAGCACTTCGTGCTCAGATGAGCTAAAAAGGATTTAAACCTCCACTTTGTTCCATACGAACTTATTCGTAAACCAAAGATTCTATCTCCACTCTGTTCTTCACGAACGTATTCGTTAGCTGAGGATTCTAACAATTTCTAACGTTTTTGCAAGTCAAGGATTTCACATCCTCTTTGTTTCGAACGAACACCAAGGACTCTACTTCCACTTTGTTACGAGCCTCTTCGTAAACCAATGAATCTACATGCACTTTGTTGCTTACAAACGTATTTGTCAGCCAAGGATTCTACATCCACTTGTTTCATTACGAACGTCTACGTTTACCAATGCCTCTGCCTCCACTTTGTTCCTTATAATCGTATTTGCAAACCAAGGATTCTATCTTCACGTTGGTCCTTATGAACGTCTTTGGAAACCAAGGATTTCACGTCCACTTTGTTTTTTGCGAATTTCATTGTGAATCAGGGATTTTTACCTCGCTTTGTTCCTTCTGAGCGTATTATCAAACTAAGGATAAGGTTACGAACGTATTGGCAAACCAAGGATTTCTGTCTCCATTTTGTTCCTTATGAACGTCTTCGTAAACCAAAGGATTCTACGCCCACTTTGTTCCTTACGAACGTATTAGCAAACCAAATATTATACAGTCCTCTACTTTGTTCCTTACGAACGTATAATAATTAGCAAACTGAGGATTCCGTCTCCACTTTAATAGATCTTACGGACGTCTTCGTAAACCAAGGATCCTACGTCCGCTTTTTGGAACATATTTGTAAGCCAAAGGCTCTACGCCCATTTTGTTCCTTACGAACGTCTTCGTAAACCAAGGATTCTGCCTCCACTTAGTTCTTGCGAACGTAAAGAACAAAGTAGAATCATATACTAATACAAGTATGGCTTCAAAAGATGTAGGACATGTGACTGAGGGAATATGCGTATCAATTTTAATTATAAACATCTGTCTTCGGCATCGATTGTTTATCTCTATAACCTTTCTATACTAGTTCAGAGAACACTAGTCAGCCGCATGGCGTATGATCTTGTTGACAACATCAGTTTATTAGTTTTAAACCATTACATCACAGGGATGTCTTTTGACGCTAAACAAGATATAAAGAGAAACTGCCAAGAAATTTCTTCATTCCCCACAATGTTTTCTACCATGAAAGATGAAGAATGTTTAATTGCACTCACTTGAAAAATTAATGTCGTTGCATTGCGGATGATCATGTTGACAACGGCAATTTAGCCTTAACCCATTACCACACAAGGTTGCCTTTTGGTACCAACAAGATAAAGGGTTTGGAAAACATTTTGGATCTTTTTTCACAATGCTTTTTTACCCATATAGACAATAAAATGTAACATTTCATTCACTTGGAAATGTCGTCTGCACCATCTTTGAATTCAGGACAGTCTAATATTTCGCCGACTGGTAATGGATTAACCCCCTGCTAAACAATCACTGGGCTGACGACCATAAAAAGGATGTTCGTAGTTGGATAATAATTTTCATAAGTACAATGTACATGTATCTGATCTCCTTGTTCGTCAATAATCTTGTCATAAACTGTACTTGAGTACTCTTGCACTTTCATAGTCTTGGAGAATGAACAGATCATAGTTCCATCAAACTATACGCGAAGTTGTCATACATTTTAAACCCCTTGCCAAACGACAAGAGTTTTGGGTGGACCAACTTGAAAGGAGTTACAGACAACGAAAGGCCTGTCATGTAGCATGGGACATATTGAGGCGAAATAGGAAAATGCTGGCTGTAAGCATTCTTTTTCTAACCTTTTTGTAGGCCTATCAATGTTTCCTACTTCTATTAGTAACGTTAAAAAAATCCAGACCTTGTTTGGGAAAGTGATAATCAGGAAGTCGGAAAGAATTCTTAGAAATCCAAAGTAATATTTCTGGGAATATCCCCATATAGTAATAACGCAATTTTACAATCATTTTGTCATTTAGTGGTTATTTAACGCTTTCACAAACAGCATTTCGCTGTTTTGCAACGAAAACCTCGTAACTGCAGCTTAAAACAAGCTGCAGTTACGAGGTTTTCGTTGAAAAGCGACGATTTTTTCTCATTCAAAATAGCCGTTGCAGACGACAAAGTTAATGCTGAAAAGACAGATTTTGTCCCTCCACGGGCATAATACTACAGAAAATATCTGATACACACTGGTCTTAAAAGAATTCTAATATCCATGCTTATATTTATCTGCCCTGTTTCTAATTTACTTCGAAATAATAGGTTCAGTATCAGTACACAAATGTAAACCATCGCAAGAAATGCGGTCGGAATATCAAAATAATGAAAATAAATGATAAATAATTTTCTTCCCTCCGTTCGCCTAGGTAGATTTGTCATTTTACATTATCTTCATAATTAATATTGTACATTAACCCTTTCCATAATAACCACTGGTTTTAAATGGTTCTGCATGAGTGTAAGCTTCATGGGAAAACACAGGTCTGCGAGGGAAATGAAGTAAATGTTGGTGATCAGAATTTTCTTCTTTTTCTTCATGGATTTCCATTCTATAAATCACCGATTTTTTTTCACAGTAACATTAATTTTGTTTATGTGGTTTAGCAAAAGTTGTGAGGGGGATTGGTGTGACAATAATTATGATCGTGTGGATTTGGAGACCAATATGGATTGCAGATCAGCTGCAAGACAACACAGCCTAATCAGGATCAATGATGTTCCTATATAACTTCTTCATTTCTACGAAAAAATGTAATAGATCAGAATAAATCTACGTCGATCTGTATCTAACCATTTCCCAAACAAGACCTAGTTTTGACGTCCCTAATAGAAAAGGCTTGGGAAAACATTGAAACAAAAGAAGAAACTGCTGATAACCAGCAGTTTCTCCTTTTGTCTCAATATTTTCTATGTCATATTTTACACAAATTCTATCTTTAATAACTTCCATATTGTCATTTGTGGTAGTTTTTGAAGTGGATCGCCCTTAAAACTCTGCCGTTTGGGAAAGGGTTAAGTGCAGATTATCCAGTAAGGCCCTTTTTCAGTATTTCAGCTCAAAAGAGTAATGTAGAGGTAATATGTTTTAAGTACCTATTCAGGGTGGATAATCACGTGACCGGGAAGGATACACTGTATTAGAAAATGGCGGCTTGAACTCCCGCCTGGGATCAGTTTTCAGGTAATTATTCATGTTTTACCAATTTTCTCTTGAAGAGACATAGCCTATCATATGCGCATTTTCATTATTCGAGCTCTGCCACCAACAACTACACACAAAAACACGCATTTTTGTCAAACATCGTGGCAGTTTGCGATCACTCGCAACCGGCCACATGTCTTTGGGTGGATACAACGGACGAGTTCAAGCCAATTTTGGACTAAATTACCTTTAAATACTATATACTTCAACAAATTCCGTATTAACTCGTAGGCTTTTGTCAAACACGCTCAGTGGCTAAGTAAGAACTACAGGTAATGATGCGCTTTTCTAAAAATCAAGGTTTTGGCTGATGGATACCTCGCATCATTCATCTTGTTTGGGATACATCGTACTCTGGCATAATATACGTTTCATATGGAATGTACAGTTGAGCTCTAGATAGTAACTACAGCGAAAACAACTTTGTATTTTATGTCAATGATAAACAATTGAATGATCTCACTGTAATGACGTAAATCGAGCACACAAATATATGTACGAAGGATGATCCAAAAGTAATGTCACGGTGCCTATAGTTGGGTGATTCGACGTATTCTTGTAGAAATAAAGATTTTTATTTCAAGCATATTCTATTAGAAAAACACGCTTTTCTGAATTATTTAAATATTGTAGATATATCCGAGAAAATAAAAGATTAAAAAAGATCAATATCGTGCATGTGTGCCGCACGCCATAGACTATTTGTTTGAAGATAATTATTACTTCATGATCTATCATTATATTAAAAGAAAAACCGCGTCAATTAACCCTTTCCCAAACAATACCTGGTTTTGACGACCCTAATAGAAAAGGCTTGGGAAAACATTGAAACAAAAGAAGAAACTGCCGATAACCAGCAGTTTCTCTTTTTGTCTCAATATTTTCTGTACCATATTTTACACTAATGGTGTCTTTAATAACATCCATTTCATCAAATTTGGCAGTTTTTGAAGTGGATCACCCTAAAAGTTGTTGTTTGGGAAAGGGTTAAGCTAATATTCAAATGATGCGATGTCATGATATTGCTAAGTCATTTTAGAACGTTTCAATAGAATCAGTGCGTTGAAATAGGAAAATGGCAGAATCGGATAAAATGTAGTTTTGAAGCCTTATGGGGTGGTGCCATGTAAACCATGTTATTTCCAAATCAAACCCTTTGTTGATGATACTCAGTAGAAACTGAATCAAGTTGATTGGAAATTTCAATTGTGTACCAACAGCATAGGTTTTTAAAGGGTTAACATTATTCATTCTAATCTAGGCCTTTGCATTTCGGTATTTCTCCCACATGACCGGAACCCCGACTTACAGAGACAACTAATCTAAACGGATCAAAGATGTCAATGCCTAGATAAATCCTACAACAACAGTAAACAATGATAAATGACAAGTTTTGCACAGTTTTTCAATTCTTCGCTCGGCTCTAATGATCTGGTTCCACAAACGTGCTAGAATTCCAGGGTCAATCTCTTTTCTAGCTGAGTCGGGATATTTTAGTTAGTGGGTAACTGCGGATACCATCAATTCAATGAAACTAGGTTCAAACCCTGGCTCGGCCAATATCCTTGCTAACATTTGACAAAATTTATATCTTCATCACCAAATGGGATGAACAGCTGGTTGTTCAGATTGGATTTTCATTGTATTAATTGTTGGTACAGGTTCGAGAAATACTAGGATTACATGGTTAGGTGAACAAGTCACACTATATGACTGGAAAAAATGTTGAACGCAGCCGCTGTGCTAAAGTTTCATAGAATCACTGACTATTTTTGGTCCAATAGAATTATAAATTTTATATTTGCCGAACAGTGTTTGATTCAAATTTCATACCGTGTTTGTAATTAAGAAGGAATTGCAGAGAACACACTGTTAGGTGCTGCAAATTTTGAAATAAAATGACCATTTCCCAAACAAGACCCAGTTTTGATGTCCCTACTATTTAGGCTTGGGAAAACATTGCGACAAAAGAAGAAAATTCTGATAGCCAGCATTTTCTCTCTTTTCCTTGATACTGTTTTGCAAGACCATTGAGAATTTTTTCCTTTGGCATGAAAGGCTGTCAGATGGCTAGGATTGGTTGTTTTAGTATAATTGTATTGAGTGTAAAAGATAAACCAGGGAACACATTGTAAGATGACAAGCTAATGCAGCCATAGCTTCATGAAAGCAGACTTTATCTACAAAAAACAAACTTGATTTTTTGTATCTATATTTCCAGGGAATGACTGAATTGGACCATTAACGGAACAACTGAATATGATGTTTACTGGTGTTTTCATCTGTGGAACATAGGTTGAAGGAACTTATTTTTAAAATTGAGGCAAAGAGAGGGAAAAAAGATGACAATGATGATGTACTGCTGCTGAGGAAAGCTGGTTATGATACAAAGACGTTGACTGCTATAGATCGGGCATCAGTGATTGGCAAACTTAACCCTTTCCAAAACAGGATCTTGTTTTGATGTCTCTAATTGAAGATGCTTGGGAAAACTTTGAGGTAATAGCAGAAAATGCTGATAATGTGAATTTTTGCCTGTTGCCTCGTTATTTTCTGTTGTTTTTTCCACAGATCCTGTCTTAATTTACACAAATTTTGTCATCTGCAGCCCCTTTCTAATTGGAAAACCCTGAAATTTTGCTGTTTGGGAAAGGGTTTATGGAATAAGTGTTTTTAATTGGAAGATGGCTATGTTTGAAAATAAAGTAGTTTTAATCTGACTATCTGACTCTTTCTCTATAACGAAAAGTTATTTATACCCCTTCATGCATGGCGGCTGGCGCAATTATTAAATCAGACTTGCATCTATAACTTGGTGGAAAAAGATGAAACTGTTGATACATCCTTTTCCAAATTGATGCTTTCTAAGGCTTTTTTCTTGAATACCCAACTGGTCAATGGTCCCTCCTTTTCCAACTGTGGTATTTCTGATGATATTTTTGACTCTATTTGACATATTTCTATGGAAAATCTGTAGTAAAATTTAACTAATTGACACACAATGACTCTTTTTGACTCCCTACTAAAGGATAATGGCTTTAAAAACGTTGTGGGAAATGAAGAAATTGCCAGTGAAAAGCAAATAAAGCATTTACCACAATGTTTTCTACCCAGAACGACCAAAAATATGTCAAAATTAATTCATTCATTAATATTGTTACCTGCAATATCTTTGGATTTTGGATCAGTCCAAATTTTGCCGTTTGATAATGGCTTAACTCTTTCCCACACAAAACCTTGTTTTGACTCCCCAATAGAAAAGGCTTGGGAAAACATTTAGACAAAAGAAGAAAATGCTGATATTCAGCATATTCAGCATTTTCTCCCTTTTCCTCAATATTTTCCAGGCTACATTGCATACAAAATCTATATTAATCAACATCCATTTTGTGGACTGCAGCAGCATTTGAAATAAGACCACCCTAAAAGTTTGCTATTTGGTAAAGGGTTAAGTCGACAAAGAAATTATCCTGTGAGTGACTGGAGCTGCTATTTTTATATTCAAGTCGCCACGCTGTCGTTCCGGCTGTCTGTCCATACTTCCATCCGTCCGCCAGTCATTTACCCCTTTCGCCTTTTTATTTTCTACCATATCAAGGGAAGATTTCATATTATACTTCCAGGTTTGCATTATTGTCAACAACCATTTTCAACTTGGACCAGTCTAGCTGAAAGGATTAATCCGTTACCACATCATGATACTTTGAAATTGATGAACCACAAGATAAAGGATTATGAATATAAGTTATAATTATATTGTGGAAAATGAAGAAATTGCCTGTGACAAGCGAGCAATATTTTCATCTTCCACAATAATATTTTCAATCAAGAAACTTTTGAAAGATCAAAACATAAAATATTTTTCACTTGAAATTGTCGTCTGCAACATCTTTGAATTTGGACCAAACTAAAATTTTGTTGTTTTACAAAGGGTAAAATAATATCACATTGTACAAATGGCATTACTTTATTCTATATAAGAATACCAAGTAGTATCAGATTCACAACGATTGAACAACTAAAATTTAAAAGCTGTAGGTCTGGTCATGACATGACTTGGAACCATTATCCATGAAAACAACTTGAAGCTTGACTGTGGTCTTCATCATCATGTATGACGAGGGCGTAGCCAGGAATTTTGTTATGTTGACAGAAGCCCAAGGTGTAGATCTTAAGTTTAGTCCATTTGACGCATTATGACGCCCCCAAGCAGAAAAGCTCCGGAAAATATTGTGGAAAATGCAGAAATTTCCTCATTCCCCCTCATGGTTTCTACCCAGGGAGACCACAAATATAAAATTACGTTCACTTAAAATTGTCATCTGTATTTACATAATTGATTTTGGAAGAGTCAAAATTATTGTAATATGTTACATTGTATTATGGGTTGTAGGGGTTCCGGGGCATCTAGTGTTCTGTTTTCACAAATTATCTTGGAATGGGCACACTTTCAAAAATAATTATGTTGAAGCCTAGGCTTCCACGCCTCCGCCTATATACACATCAGTATGAAACCTCACTAAATCAACACCATCCATGTTTACAGAGCTCAAACATGCATAAAAATGTCCGGAATGACAGATGTGACCGAACTATTTTGATTCTTCTTTTCTGCCATTTTATCATGTTGATGAAGTCTTCAGTCATGCATTCATATTGATATATTTCTGGCATGTGGCCCTCCATGAATTCAAACATTTCCGCTCTTTCTAGGAATTCACCTGGACCAAGAATACTGATCTATCTGCTATTTAAAGTGAGAAGATTGACACCACCTGAAAAATACATACAAGATTTATTCAAACAAACATCATTATAAGGATGATATTAATGAATATAACCATTTCCCAAACAATTAATAATACAAGTACAATGTTGACGCAACCAAACCTTAAACCTCCAGTAAATATAGAAGAAAAGAGAGAAAGAAATTAACATCATCTTCCTTTTCCTCAATATTTACAAATTTTGTGCATATTTTACACAAATCCCTTCCTTTTAGTTTTAAACACAAATTTCACAAATTTACAGAATCTTTCAAACTATATCATACTTGAACTTTGTCATTTGGGAAAGGATTAAAAAAATCTGGTAGAAAACATTATGGGAAATGAAGACATTTCTTGTCACAAGCAATTTCTTCATTTTCCACAATGTTTTCCTAAGGCTTTATCTTCTGAAGAGTCAAAAAGAGTTAACCTGTGGGAATTAATTTATATTTAACTTGTCTGTTGAAATACTTCACAATTCAACATGTGTGTTTTTTTTAGCTTCTTTCAATTACCGTCCTTACCATAACCTCTGGATAAAGTGGCGATTGATTATGCATTCATGCAGACTATACCACTTCATCCATAGAGGGAACACAATCAAGCCATGCATACATGCAGCGTACTTTCACAAGATTACAAGATCGAAAATTCCCCATTTCTACCTTGTTGGTCACTTTAACAAATTGTCTTTTAATTTCAATTGGTAGCGTGCACATTATTAAACTTTCGGTTGATCTAATAGTTTTTCATCATTTTGGAATTGGTCAATCCAAAAAATTGTTCTGTTAAATTTAAGTCCGTATTTCTACAGATTTCAACCTTCATAGACATTGATTATTAAATGAGATTATGTTGTGTGTGAGTTTCGATGCAGATGTCCCGTGTTTATGTTGGGGGCACTCTAGGAGTTTAAAATATTCAACTTATATATATTTGTGTGCTCGATTAACGTCATTACAGTGAGATAATTGACATACAATACAAAGTTATTTTCGCTGTGTTTACTATCTAGAGCTCAATTGTACATTCCATATGAAACGTATATTATGCCAGAGTACGATGTATCCCAAACACGATGAATGATGCGAGGTATCCATCAGCCAAAACCTTGATTTCTAGAAAAGCACATCATTCCCTGCAGTTCTTACTTAGCCACTGAGTGTGTTTGACAAAAGCCTACGATTTCATACGGAATTTGTTGAAGTATATGGCATTTAAAGGTAATTTAGTCCAAAATTGGCTTGAACTCGTCCGTTGTATCCACCCAAAAACATGTGGCCGGTTGCGAGTGGACGCAAACTGCCACGATGTTTGACAAAAATGCATGTTTTTGTGTGTAGTTGTTGGTGGCGGAGCTCGAATGATGAAAATGCGCATATGATAGGCTATGTCTCTTCAAGAGAAAACTGGTAAAATATGAATAATTACCTGAAAACTGATCCCAGGCGGGAGTTCAAGCCGCCATTTTCTAATACAGTGTATCCTTCCCGGTCACGTGATTATCCACCCTGTATTGTTCTATAAACAATGACATAAGTGCACCGAGAAATTGTCTTTTGTGGGGATTTGCTTAATCTTTATCCAAACAAATCTTTATTTTGATGACCCTAATAGCAAAACAAATATTGGACACATTGGAGCAAAAGGAAGACAATTTTGATGACTAGTCTCTTCTCCCTTATTCAAACCAAGTAATAATAATACAAATCCAATCTTTATCAACATTCTCTTTTTCGTCTGCAGTGAATTACAAATTGGACCAGTCCAAATTTAGTGCCATTTTGGAAACAGTCAGATCTATAATTATGCTGTTCGCATTTTAAGGACAAATGCATGATTAACAAAAAGCGATAAGATCTTGACTGCACAATGCAAAAATCTGAACAAAAGAGAGAGACCTTAACACACTCCCACATTATTACTTTTTTGCCGCACCAAAAGATAAATACTTCTGAAAACATTGTGGGAAGTAACGATATTGCTTTATAGCAATTTCTTCATTTCCAAAATTTTTTAATACACCGAAAGACAAACAAACATAAATTTCTTTCACTTGAAATTGTCTTCTGCAACATCTTTAAAATTGGAACAGTGTAATTTGTTGTCGTTTGGGAATGGATTAAGAGACAATGAGTAATGCAAGATCAAGTTCCTTCTACAAAATGACCTCAACGAAATTAGTAAAACGCTTCTTTTCAACAAAAACCTCGTAACTACAGCTTGTTCAAAGTTGTAGATACGAGGTTTTTGTTGAAAAGCGACGATAATTTGAATAATGCATTACGTCGAAATTCGTGAAATTCTGATTTGGCTGTTATTCAAAGTTGCGTTGCTAACGCAAAACTGCAATAAGTTTGAAACTGTAAAAGGTATTTACAACAATTTAGCACTTATTCAGAAGTGAACATAGCATAATTCTTGTGCGCTCTCAAATGAGCTAGAATGAATCATTTCTCAATTTTCTATGTTGTAAATGTACACAAATCTCCTTCTTTCAAAAACCCGTTTTGTTGTCTGCAGCAGCTTTCAAATGGGAAATTTAAAGTATATAATTTCATTTTGTTGTTTCTTAAATAACAAAAAGTTAGAGTTTTGAAAGCTACAGCAGATGGCATTTTGGATTGTGATAAAAAGATACATTATATTTCACTACAGTAAAGTACATAAAATATTACGACAGAAGAAGAAAAAGGCTGGATACCAGCATTTCCTTCGACCTTTTCCTCGATCATTTTCTATTAGAGTTGTACAAAACAGGTCTTGTTCGAGGAAAGAAAAGATTTTAAAAAGGAACCATTTAGCCTACCTGAGGCATTACACAACTCTCGCTAATAATTATTTTTCTCTATTGGTGACAAAATTAGAACTTTGAACACGCTAATGACATTTTCTAACCTACAAAGATGTCCAATATACCAAACACCTTTTAAATGCCATTATCAAAATAGATGGAAATAATAGTACTCCATTTCCAGTAAACTATCTAAGATTATTCTAGTTTAAAGTTCCTGCAGACAAGCAAATCGTCGCTTTTCTACGAAAACTTCGTATCTGCAGCTTAAAACAAGCTGCAGATACGAGGTTTGCGAAGAAAAGCAGCGAAATTCGTTGAATTGATATCCCCTGCCGAAAATATTTTGTCTACTCTGTATGTATATGGCTTCACCAATAAGGGGCATTAACTCTAAATTTAATTGTCGAACAGGCTACCCCCGACGATATCTTTATCTCCTCTTTGTAGTGAAGCTTTCCACAAAGTTTCATTGAAATCCAGCCACTGGTTTCTAAGAAATAGAGCGGAAACGAATATTTCTCTATAATTATGTATATGGCTTCACCAATCAGGGGCAGTAACTCTGAATATGATAGTCGTACCAGGTAACCCCGACGATATGTGCATTTCCTCTTTGTAGTGAAGCTTTTCACAAAATTTCGTTGAAATCAACCCAATGGTTTCCAAGAAATAGCGCGGAAACGAATATTTCTCTGTATGTATATAGCTTCACCAATCAGGGGTAATAACTCTTAATTAAAAAGTCGGACCCACTCTCGTTCACAGAGGCTCTTTCATTTCACCTCCTATCTGTCATGGGCTGCGGAAGGATATGAAAAATAACGATAGGAATAACAGGAAGTTTGAAAAGTCCCATTTTAATTAGATCACTACTTAAATTCAATAGCACCTCTGATGCAAACAGAATAATATTTTCTGTCTCTAATGTATGATACAAGAAATGAAACATTTACACATAAATTAAAGGTAACATCCCAATTGATCTAGATCTACTCCCATTTCGTCTACTGTTTCTTTAGTGCCATAGGTCCCAATTCGTCTACTGTCCCAACTCGTCTGCTTTCATGCCAAATCATCAATAAACAACATAATTTTTACGTTAAGAAAAGAAATTAAGTCAATATACCCAAAAATGAAATAAAAATGCAAACAATTGAATAAAAATCACAAAATATCATATTGTAATACAAAGTCAAGAAAAGTAGACGAAATGGGAATTATGTCCAAAATAGTAGACGAATTGGGAGTAGACGAATTGGGAGTAGACCAAATGGGATTAAACCAAATTAAAGACGTTATCCTTCGGCAGACCACGATTCGTGGATTCTAGCCGAGCTAGCTCCTTGCAGAGATGATATGTGAGAGCAACGAACGATCACACTGCGGGGAGAATGAGTACCGGGTAACCCCGACGATATAATATGCATCTCCTCTTTGTAGTGAAGCTTTCCACACAGTTTCATTGAAATCGAGTCAATGCATTATGCCCTTTCATAAAATGCTCAATTCAATATTTCGGCAAAATTTGCCTTTTTCAAGAGTTTGAAAAACTTAATCGCACTACATAATTATTTTGTTATTATTAATCGCACAAAATAATTATGTAGTGCGATTAAGTTTTTCAAACTCTTGAAAAAGGCAAATTTTGCCGAAATATTGAATTGAGTATTTTATGAAAGTGTTTTATTGTATTCCATGAGGAATAATTTTGTGATATTGTACAATGCATTATGGTTTCCAAGAAATAGCGCGGAAACAAAACTCGGACAGACGGACGGAAGGTAGGATGGACGGAATGATTGATGGACGGAAGGAAGGATTGACGGACGCACGACGCAAAAACAATATCAGTATTCAATATTTCGACAAATGCCTTTTCCAAGAGTATTGTAAAACTTTATCGCACTATATAATTAATTTGTAAACTATTGAAGCCATTTTCTTTTGTCTAACAGCAGATATGACGTCGACGTCCTTTTTTCTGCGACCCCCCCCCCCCAAAAAAAAAAAGATCTAAAAATGAAAATGTGTCATATGAATTGGTTACCACAGAACTACTTATTAACCCTGTCCCAAACAAAACCTGGTTTTGACGTTTCAAATAGAAAATGCTAGGGAAAACATTGAGACAAAAAAAGAAACTGCTGATAATCAGCAGTTTCTCCTTTTGTCTCGATATTTTCTATGCCATATTTTACACAAATTCTCGTATAACTTCAATTTTGTCAATTGTGGCAGGTTTTGAAGTGGACCACCCTAGAACTATGTCGTGTGGGAAAAGGTTATTAAGCCCATATTATAGTGTCGAATGTAATCAACGACAGACACTATGATAAGAGTCGGCAAGGAATCACTTTTCTGCACTAGTGATGATTTAACCCTTTCCCAAACGGGAGATTTTTAGTGTAGCCTAATTCAAAAGCTGCCCAAAACCTCAAAGTGAATGCCGAGGCGATAAAGATTGAATTCTATTTGTATGCAGCGTTTACTAGTAACATAGTAAATATCGAAGAAAAGCAGAAAATGCTGATCATCAGCATTTTCTTATTTTGCCTCAATGTTGTTCCAAACCTTTTCTAATATGGATGCAAAAAATCATGTCTCAACAGTAATGCGTTAATAAAACAAGTTAATGTTACGGTGTTGAATGAAATGAACAACATTTAAAATCTAGTGAGCGAGGAAATGACTTTTCTGCACTCACGACAGAAAAGGCTTGGGAAAACATTGAACCAAAAGAAGAAACTGCTGATAACCAGCAGTTTCTCCTTTTGTCTCAATATTTTCTGCGCCATATCTTACACAAATCCTATCTTTGATAACATCCATTTTATCATTTGTGGCAGTTTTTGAAGTCGGTCACTCTAAAATTTTGTCGTTTGGGAAAGGGATAAGTCAACTTTACGACCGTGATGCCAGCCTGTCATCACGTCGATTCTGGTATGCCACAATCGTACAATGTCGTGTTGTGGAAAAACTGGGAAATTATAATATAGCATGGAAAATATTGAGACAAAAGAAGAAAATGCTGATTATCAGCATTTTCTTCTTTTGCCTCAATGTTTCCCTATGTCTTTTCTAATAGGGAATTCAATTGAGAAAGGATTTATTAAGTCAATATTACGACCGCGGTGTCAGTCCGTCAGCACGTATGTAACATGTGGATGCCAGTATGCCATAGAAATGCAATGTCGTGCTATGAGAAAATGAGGAAATCTAATGAAAGTATGTCATATAAATTGGTAACAGCATAACTACTTTAATTAAGGTTTACAGACCCTGAAAAAAAAAAAAAAAAAAAAAAAAAAAAAAAAAAAAAAAAAAACACCACTTTCTGGCCATACCAAATGCATCAAATTACACACATTTGTAAATATACTTCACATAAGTTGATTCATCGTGCCGGATTTCAAGATTATGCTTCAAGAAGAAAATAATTTACAAATATTATTTTACTCTATATTCATATACAATGGAGGTAATTTTGAACATTTTTGTCAATTTTTTTTCCATAAATATGCATTAAATCAAAATTCTAAACCGTACAAAATGCTTATTTTTGTATTTGGAATGAAATGTAACACAGTTTAGGAATTATTTGCACTTTTCAAATTTCGCGGCTAGCTCTTTGGTGCTTTGAGGGGTCGGATACCTTAAGACAAAAAGCGAAAATGTTCGTCATCAGGATTTTCGTCTTTTGATTCAATATTTTCCGGCTCCTTCCCAAAGAAGGGGCGTCAAAACCCGAAAATATTTTGGGAAATCAACGTTCGTTTGTGGCTACAAATTCCAAACGCATACAAACAGGTACAGTGGCAGGAAATACTTCGCAGAATGCAATCAGGATTGATCAGGCTTAGTTGCAGTTAGCCTCTTATAACACTCCCCAGCAGGGATGTTTTATTACCCTAACTATGACCCCATAAAACCTTCATGGCATATTATCTCTCAAAGCCAGTACATCGAGGACCAAGCTGGAACGGCTATCTTAGAATTTCATCGGGCTTTCTTGAACCATTCCCCCAAAGAGGCCTGGTTTAATGTGGATAATGAATAAGCTTTAAAAACATCATGACAAAGGAAGAAATGCTGAAAAACAGCATTTCACCATATAATTTCTGTGGAAAATGTTAAATACGTACATTCATTTCTGTTATTTTCAACATCTTTGAAACATGGACCAGTCTTAATTTTGCTAGATCTACTTGGGTTTTCCTTTTACTGAATGTTTTATTCTCCCCCCCCCCCCCCCCCCCCCCCCCACACACACACACACCGGTGTCAGACAGTAGGTCTATTCTTTTTCCTTGGTGTTTTATTGAATCAAATGAGACAGAATGGTGAACATTCTTTGTCTCTCAGACTCTCATCTCAGTTCATGTACTTGAAAAAAAAAACTGTAGTCATAAACTTTATTTCTGATTTATCTTGCGTGAAAAATGGTGTAGATATAATTCTTAAAAGTATTTAATAATATACATGTGGCAAAATTTAAGAACAGTTAAGATTAAGACTTAGTGGTTTGTTTTTAAGAAAAGTATACCTTTCCCACACAATTTTAGACCAGCATCTAAATACAACTGGTAGTGACGACGAAATAGTTGTTGACAGACAATATCATTTTTGTAATATACAGTAAAAAAATATTGATGTAGAAAGGGAACACATCATGCTGAAGACCAGCACTTTTTCCATTACCCTAATTGTTTTCCCAAGACTTAACTATGAGTAATTAAAACAGATCTTGCTTGGAAATTTTTGGAAAGGGTTAAACAATGATTTTGGGAGAAATGAGTTTTTTATTGTTTTTTTTTCTAGTGTAAAGGGCATTTTACCCTTTTCCAAACCGCAAAACTTTGAACTTTCCTATTTGTAGATGTAGATGATAAAACAGATGTTGATAAAAATTGGGCCTGGTTTCACAGAAATTATTTGAGACCTTAAAGAGGAAATTGCTAACCATCAACATTTTCTTCTTTTCTTTCTATGTTTTACCAAGTATGTCTGTAAGCAACATCAAAACCACGTCTTGGTTCAGAAGGATTAAAGCATTCAGAATCAAGATCGGCTTATGCCTTAGTGAAGACAGTTGCAAAAAGTAATACAGAAACTTTCTTAAATGACAAAATTTTAGGATGCTTCTGACAACAAAATAGATGTCGAAAAAATAGAATATGTGAAAAATTATAACTCAGAAAACATTTAGACAAAAGCAGAAATTGCTGATGGTCCACAATTTTGTCTTTTGCCTAGATGATTTCGCAGGCCTTTACTAATACAGGCGTAAAAACCAAGTCTTGTTTGTAATGAGATTAAGAAAGCATTGAAGATATTTATTAACCCTTAGCTGAACAGGATCCGTGTTCGTCTCATATCCCATAGGGGCTCTTTTACCAGATAAAAGCCAGGATAATACAAGTAAATGCTTCACTTTCCAGAATGTTTTCTTCCCAGGAAGACCAGAAAATATAGGCTATATGCAATTCCATTCATTTGAAATTATCGTCTGCAACATCTTTGGATTTTGATCTTAAATCTTGTCGTTTTGTGAAGGGTCAAAGTCATGTGGACATACAACAACAGTAAAAATTCCTCCATTTCCTTTGAAAAAATAATTCTGCACATTTTCTTAAAAAAAAAGGATAATAGCAAAGTGAATCTTTATCATCTAATCATTCA
Source organism: Fragum sueziense (assembly GCA_963680895.1). NCBI lineage: Eukaryota > Metazoa > Mollusca > Bivalvia > Cardiida > Cardiidae > Fragum > Fragum sueziense. Next base: position 30,272,549 of record OY804600.1, on the reverse strand, counting down.
ATAGCTAAATACAAAATATTTTTCTATACTAAGCCTTTTAAGAAAATTAAATTTGTTTCATAGATCTATCTAGTTTCATACGTTTTCCAAAATTAAAGTATGATTAATTGTTGGTGCAGTGAAAATATAGTAAAAAAAGACAATAACAAAATACATTTCGCATTTTATCAATTGATATTTCAAAACTCACCAGTTTGAAATTAGAATAACGTAATTCATTTATTACCTATTCATTTTGCGAAGTTTTTTTTATATGAATTCTGTAAAATATGACTTTGTGCCCCTTTCTTTTCTTACAATGTTTTGCAACCAGAAAAGCTCTTGGTGTAAAATAATGATTGTGGTTCATCAGCAAATACACTTTCACTATATTGTGGTCAGTGTGTGGGTAATTTATTGCTCTCAAGCTGGGTTTATTGACCATCAACATCTTGAATTACAGATAACCTGGTCAGGGCAATAAGAAACTATCTGTTAACAGGCCAGATAAAATGGAAAGAGATTTGCGAAGTATTTCCTAGCACGTAAGTGCATTGAAACCTATTTTCTAGCTAGTGGGTTGTGACAGCGCAACAGATGAAAGGGGTTAAACATTTACCAAACAGCCAACATTAAAGACTGTTGCAATGAAAGGCAACTTCTGACGACAAAATGGATGTTAATAATGTGTGGAGTTGTGTATGATAAAGCATAAAGAGTTGATGCAAAAGGAGAAAATGCTGATCATCAGCATTTTCTTCTTTTGTCTCAATGTTTTCCCAAACCCTCTCTGTTAGGTACGTCAAAACCAGGCCTTGTTTGGGAAAGGGTTAAATGCATTCTTGAATACTTATTCTGATTCAAAACCCTATGATGTCACGAATGTTCTAACGTTTTGCAAGAAATCGAGGGACCCTTTGATTTCAAAATAAATCGGACAGTAAGTCAAATACTTTGGTAGCCTAAGTCTTTCAACAAGGGGAATATTTTTTTTTTAAAAATTATAGTTTGATGTACAAAATATGTATATGTAGACAAAGATGTAGGAAAATATATCATAACAGAGTCAAATGATTAGGCTACCAACAGTGACAAAACACCACCCCTTACAATACCCAGATTCGAGATCAGGCGCGTTCTTTAGAGCGAGATTTCTTAAGATATCTCGAGATTTCTTAAAATGTTTAAAGATAAAGCGTTCTTTTGAGCAAGATTTTTAAGATGATCATTAGGAGCCGCCATTGCTCTATACTTTTTTCGGAACCACTCGGTAAATTACGTAGAATCTCTATAGGATATAATTGGCCGAGTTGCTCCGAATGCTCCATGATTCATAAACCGCGGAGTTCCGAATGCTCAATACTTCATACAAATGACGTCATGAAACGTCATTTGTATGAAGTATGGAACATTCGGAACACCCCACTTTCAATCTTGGTCTCAAAAACGCTGTATCAAAAACATCGTAAGAAATCTTAAACAATCTCGCTCGAAAGAACGCGCCCCTCAAATAGAAAAAGAATCAAGAAAATAGAGAGGAGAAATGTTTTTTTCATAATATATCATCTGTATGTTCTGTCTGTATGACGTGGCAATACCAGAATTTTACTTTGTCGTCTTACAATTGAACACCAATTTCGTCCATAGATCGCGTCCACATCACGTCCAAAATTATACTGCACGAGTCCCCTGTCTTAGACGTGCCCCCGGTCGTGATGTGGGCGGAAATTGGTGTATGTGACCAGGCCTTTAGTCGAAAATCAAATCGGATTTTTTTTTTCGTAATAATAGTAAAATGATTAAAATTCTTGATAAGATCCATTACGTGTTGAGATTTTCCGTACAAGCAATCGTAGCCCATTTTACAGAACCAAATCAAGAAACAGATTAGATTTAGCAGGCGTCTACTAGATTTTGCATTTAGAAAACAAACGAAATTAACAGTAAGATAGCCTGATAGGTAAAACAATCTAGATTTCAGAAAATTACCATAGATTGAAAAGTGCGATCCTATCCAGGCTGCACAATCCGCGCAGACTAACGATGGTCGATTCTTTTCCCTCTTCTTTTCACACTTCCTTTAGCTTGACGTGCCACGATCATGTATTAACCCCTTCCCAAACAGCAAACAATATAGCTTGTTCTAATTTCAAAGGTGTAGCAGGCGACAAAAATTATGTAGTCTAAGCTAAACCTTAAAAAGAAGCCACGAAATAGGATTTCGAAAGCGAAAGGGATAATGCCTATTTCATTCATTATCTTCTTTTCTTTGTTTCAAAAAATCACCAATAACGACACCAACTCGACCCCTTACAGCATAAAGGTGCTATGTGCATTTTTCAAGTTTTCGAGAAAAACGGTTTTAAAGTTCTACAGGTCAGACATTTAATATATTTAAACAATTAACACTTATACAATGTGTATCGATGAATGCTTAAAGAAATTATATCTTTCACACATTAAAATGTCAAGGCATTAAGCAGTTATCTGCCCATTTGTCACATAGCACCTTCATGCATGCACAAAATTTAAAATTATTTCGTACATAAAGGTGCTATGTGACAAATAGCACCTTTATGCATAAATTTATCCAGGAATATCAAGACGATTTTTAAAGCATAAAAGTGCTATTTGCCACATAGCACCTTTATGCATAATTGATTTTCGCGATCGTCATGAAACAATGGTCACATAGATCATTCTTGCGTTCAAAAAATAATAAATTCTAGTTACCTGCTTTTCGTTTCTTTCATATTTATTCCCTTAATTCGACAAACCAATGATTTTGAACGTAAAATTAAAAGTGAAAGTACACCTGGAAGGAAACTTTTGTGTAATTTTCGAATTTTCTACACAACTTAGAAATTCAGAAACATTTTTCACAATTATTACTATGACAATGTTTTCATATTAATTGGTCCATATTAGTCCCTATCAGACTCGGTTTCATATCAAGTGTCTGAAAAACCTTGGCCCAGCACTACCTCTAGATTTTAACAGTTTCTTTGTATATATTGTCCCCTCCTTTTCTACCATGCTTGCTTTTTTTTCAATTGGAGTCTGAAATCAGAGAATCTGACGAATCCTTGTCCCGTTTCGACGCCTTGTAATTATTTCAGCTTCTAAGTCGTCTACGGCTTCATCTCAAGACATTTCCACGATTTTTTTCCTCTTGATTGTTTCATCAAAACTGCAATTCGGTTCATCATCACGGTTATTTTCTGCATCTAATGAAAGGAATTAGGATCCTGCTGCTAGCATTTGTTTTGTAAATCATGAGATCAGCAGTACCATCTGACCAGTCAGACATCCCTCCGTGATTATGCAAAAAATGATATGAAAAATATAAAAACAGGCTTTTGATCTGTATCAGAATTCTATTTTTGACACGTATGACTTAACGAAGTTATGTGACTTTATCATAATAATTATATTTCATATCATAATACTTTTTACTATTCAAAATTATATAGTTAAACATGAGCATATATTGCAAAAATCATGTTATCCGTGGGAACTCCTCCACCCCCCCCCCCCCCCCCCAAAAAAAAGTTGGCCAAAAATGCCAAATTTTCTTTATTTTAAACTGAAAAATCAGTGAAAACCCAATTTAGCCCTCAATATTCAACATGTCCACTGGGGCTTTAGCCCACCTAATATTGAATTGCTTTCTACGGGCCTGTTATTTTTAAAAACACTTGCCTTTGCTCGTGCGATTTATTTTATTTGCACGTTTTACTGCAATGAAAAGAATGGAAGATTGATATTGATTACAAGGTAGTAATGTTAAGTACTTACATTTAAATATTTCATATGTGTCTGTTGAAATCATTTATAAAATAAGCTAAAGTCGCTCTTCATTACCATAAACTACTTAAATTTGTGTATATTTAATCAAGAAATGCTGAAATACTGCATATTTCCTACAATGTAAGTGTAATTCGACCAATAATGTGTTTATTTATCTAACTAGGGTGTTATGTGAAAGAAGATACTTATGGTTATTTACAAGAACAGGCCATTTTTGATAATGCATAAAGGTGCTATTTGCCAAATAGCCCCTTTATGCACAAAATGAATGCACATAGCACCTTTATGCACGAAACTTTTGGGCTATACGCATATAGCACTTAAATGATCTTAAGTATTTAATATATTTATTGATAAACTACAGTTCCCAAAATTTTTTCACAGTAAGATATGATGTTAAAGATTTGATTTATGCAAAAAAGTGAAAATTGACCAAAAGTGCACATAGCACCTTTATGCTGTAAGGGGTCGAACTACATGATATTGTTTTGGAAATGTTTGAATGAAGGAAGTTTAATAAAGTCGAAAAAGTTAAGGGTACAAAAATTGAATACATAAAAAAACTATATTCCTTTATGTACATAAAAAGAAAAAAAGTTGTTATCTATTTATGTCAAGGCGAACTAGCTAGAACACGTGACATAACAAACATGAGGATTATAACCACGTGATGTCACACGCGGCAGGATTAATGTTTTTGTTATAGTCGACTGCTCCAAACATTGCAAAAAGTCACCAAAGTTCTGAGGGCACTGTAATCGGTCGTCACTAAATGATTGAACGGGGATGCGGTTAAAACTATTTTTTCTTTTCATTTTTGTGTGTTCAGATACAGTTAAAATATCAATTAGGCATTGAATATTACAATAGATCAATCACTAGCAAACTTATATAATATCATCATACCTTTTGCAAATACATTGACACAAATGTGGGGCTGGAATTCTACACAGAGCTACAGGCCCTTACTTAGTTATTTCAATTTCACACACTAGCTGTGGGTACTTATTTGAATCGGCTCGACATGGCGATTATAATGAGTACTAACCCCATAGGGTTTGATAAGCAATGCGATATTGCACTTTGAGAAGGCTATACCCCCTCATATCTGTCGTTCTGTCTGTGATTCTAGTCAATAGCTTTGAATCGATTTGGGTGGGGAAGATTGTCAAAGATCCCATGCCATGTCTTTACGAAATAAACAAACCCAAAACAGAGCTAAATTTTCACCGCATGGTTATGACTTTGGATTTTTATGGAGATCAATGAGACATTAATATACACCACTTATTCAAAGCTCTAGGCCTAAATATTTATTAGAATAAGTATGCTTCACTTTTGAGCAAAATCCGGAAAGCAACAACATAGAGCATAATCTTTAAATACCAGTGATACATTTCTTACATATTGAATCCCGGATTTGAACCCCCCTGCTCTGCCAAATGATGTCCTTTTGAAAAAGCAACAAAATTATCTAATGATTGCTTTAAGGTATCCAACCCCTCAAAAGCACGAAAGGGCCAGAGGTGAAATTTGAAAAGTGCAAATAATTCCTAAACTGTGTTACATTTCCATTCCAAATACACACATAAGCATTTTGCACGGTTTAGAATTTTGAATTAATGCATACTTATGGAAATATTTGACAAAAATGTTAAAAATTACCTCCCTTGCATATGAATGTAGAGTAAAATAGTAATTGTAAATTATTTTCTTCTAGTAGCATAATCTTGAAATCTGGCACGGTGAATCAACTTATATGAAGTGTAGTTACAAGTGTGTGAAATTTAATGCATTTCATACGGCTAGAAAGTGTAGATCTTTTTCAGGGTCTGTAAACCTTAATAGAATAGCCCTAACATACCGTGATGATATATTTTAACTTTACCCAAACGACAAAATAGTGAATGGGTTGTCAACGTCGGAAGCTGCTTTCTGAAGACGACTAACAAAACATGATGAATACAGTACTTGTGTACAATACAGTGCAAGGAATATTGGGGAAAAAGAGAAAGTGCCGGTAATCAGTTTTCCTTCAATAGTTTCAAAGCATTATGTAAAAGATTCATCAAAACTAGGCCTGGTGGAAAAAACACGTTTAAAATAAAAAAAAAATCATTCATAGGCCTAGAAAATGATCGTCATGTTTCCTCTTTTCCCACAAGGGTTTTAGATAAACTGTCGATATATGGGAACGTCAAAAATAGGCCTTGCTTGGGGAAGGGTTAAAATAAGAAAAATATTAGAAAAAATACCTACCTTAATAGAACGAAATCATTGTTGCGTTACAAAACATAATGCAAGGGAAATAACTCAATTGTCGAAACGGCAAAATTTGAGTTGTTCCAAAGTGGAAGATGATGTTAAACGACTTAATGGGTGCTGATAAAAAGAGAATTTGTGTACAAATCTGTGTATATGATACAGAAAACATTGGACTAAAAGAAGAAAACACTGGTTTAGTCAGCATTGTCTATTTTGCCTCAATGATTTCAAAAGCTTGAACAATATCTAACATGGACGCCAAAACCAGAAGGGCTTATTTTGGAAAGCTTTATTTGGTCAACTATGCTGTTCAGCCTTGTACTTTTGATGAACCGGCTTCCCTTTTCTCTTTCCCAAACGAAACAGTAATACAGTCGACACTCGTTGTGTCGGAGTCGGAGGGACCGTCAAAATACCTTGCCATATCCGGAGTTCGACTCATCCAATTTTGTTCGGCTTCGCAATATTAATAATTTGATATTTTACCGTTTTTGAAACTTATCAAGTACGAATATTATTGAAATATAGTAGGAAAAGGAAAGCAATTGCTCGTGTCGAGCAATCAATTTCTATCCTATTCCTACTATATTTCAATGGCTATATTCAGTTCGAAATTATTTTGTTTTGAAAAAATTATGTCAATAGATGAGGACGGGACCAGATTTGAACTTCGACTTGAGCGAAAATTCGACTTATCCGATGTCGACATAACGAGTGTCGACTGTAGTCTCCTCTAAATGAAATTTAGGTATTACACCCATCATTGCATATCAAAACAATTCGGACAACAAACATGACCATGGAATTTGACGAGAGTATCCCATGGACGACGCCCCTTAAATTGACGAGGGGCACTATCGTTAATTTCCGCGGATGTCGTTAAGACACAGGCGACATCATAATGGTCAACCACAAATTGAAATTTTGTATATAATAAATGGAAATTGTTGAACACGTCAAACGAAATTTTAAAGAAAATTCTATGTGTGTAGCCTAAGTCCGGAATAAACTGTGCGAAAAATAACTTTTAATGGCGATGAAATCAAGAAAAAGATTTAGACAATCTATTGTCATAAATTTTGAAAAAAAGTAAATATACCGTGAACGAAACGTAAGTTAGTGTAATGTAAATAATGAGTGTAATGAAAAGATCTTGTTCGATTCGTGGAATGAATGATACAATCGGGCCAAATTTAATGTCACCCATTTGCCGGATATAGCCGCGATTTGATGCGCCCCAGAACCTATGCAACAATTTTCATAATATCTCATTTACATTTACATTTGCGTTACTTGTATTTCAGAACCAGAGGATTTCAGGTTTTATATGAAAAATTAGAAGATATGCATATCATTAATCCGTTCCCAAACGGAAAAAATAGCATCCCTAATAGAAACTTCTTGACAGAATATTGAGGCTGAGGCATACAATAATAATAACTAGCATTTTTCTCGTATACCAAGAAATTTTCGGTGTTATATTGCACACAGATTTTATTTTCATCAACATCCAAATTAATGTAAGCAGGCAGCATCAGTAAAAGTGGAAAAAAACAAAACCTTTGCTGTTTTAAAACGACATTATATAGACTACTTAGTATGTCTCAAGATATCCATTGCGTTCCTATTCAAAGTTGCGACCACTTTTACGAACGTTCTCAGTTTTGACCAGGAATTGAGTGGTGCTTTTTATCAAACCAAAAATAGAAGCCATGGTATGGCGGGTATTTTGGAAGTCTTTTGATATGGCGAATAAAAGACTCGGACACAATACTAGAAGAAAATGCATATTTATTGATCAATTAAAGGAAAATGCATGTCGTCGGTGGGTGGTCAAGACCTCGTAAATCCAGCTTTTTCAAGCAGCAGTTACGAGGTGGAGGTGTTGACCACCCACCGACGATGTGCATACATATATCATAACAAAGTCACGTGAATACCGATTGTGTCAAAGAAAGCTGTACACAAACTATATACAAGAGAGCTCTAGAAGAACAATCGTTTCTTATCAAGTGCGACAAGTTTGAATTCCAAAAGGTCATTATGCCATTACACCTCGATTGAACTGGCATACATTAGTAACACTGTCCAAAATAAGGCCTGGTCCCGGTTTCTCGAAAAAACTTAAGTACATACTCATGAGAACATGCTCAACTTCAAAGGAAAACTTTCCAACGTTGAAGGGTATTCGATTGAAGTTAACGCGGAGTTCGTGCGATTTGAGCACGGTGCTAAGATTTGAGCATGAGAACGTACTCTAGTTTTTTTTCGAGAAACCGGGGCCTGGACTTGTTTTGGAAACTTTAAGTGATTTAAATGGAAAGTCCTGGAAACAAGGACACGATAAAGACACAACAAGTGAACCTTAACCCATTACCAGACGACTCAAAATTAAACTGTCCCAATTTGAAAGCAACAGCAGATGACAACTGAAAGTAAATGAACTTTTTTTGTAGAAAAATTGTGGCAAATGACGAAATTGCTTGTCACAAGCAATTTCTTCATTTTCTACAATATTTTCCAAAGCTCTTTTCTTAAGGGGCGTCATAAGGCGTCTCTATGCGGGAATGGTTCAGAACACGTGATGTTGCCTTGTTGTTGTTGTTGTTGTTGTTGCTCTTGTTTTTTTCTTTCGTCTTCGCCTTCGTGCTCCACTTCTCTGGTTATTAAATCAATTCTTAAACCCATTAAAGTTTGCTATTTCGTTACTTAGAGTCCCTTCAAGAAAGATCAATGCCAAAATATGAAGGGAAAAAAGGAATAAGCTACACAAAACGCGAATCAAAATTTATTCATTTTTTTTTTGCATAGAAAATGGGAAACACTGTTTATCGGCAATGTCTTCTTTTTCCGAATGGGTTTGTAATTAAGCATCATAGCTAATGTCATTTCGACATCCATAAAGAAAGCTCAGCGACGAAAAAATAGGAAGAATTGCTGCTAATGAATTTGTTCTCCTTTTTCCTTATTTTTAATATTATTTGCTTATTTCATAGCTCTATGTCTACCATTGAAATCTGTAAGAGTCATCTTCATCCAAATCCTTGCTTAACCCTCTCCCAAACAAGACCTGGTTTTGACTTCTTTATTAGTATGAATTATATGAGGCTCGAGAAAATATTGAGGCAAAAGAAGAAAGTGCTGCTAATCAGCACTTTCTCCGTTTGCATCAATATTTTCTAGGCGATAAGCCTATTTTCCCAAATCCTAACTTTTCTAGCACCCATTTTGTCGTCTGCTACAGCTTTCAGATAGGACCACCGTCAGATTTGGTTGTTTGGGAAAGGGTTAAATTTCTGGTTACTTTCTGTTTCTAATCGATACACTCGTCCCTTTACAACGTTTATTATACGTTATGCGAATCTTGCTGCACATCAGTGGATAGTATCATAGTAGCCTTTAGGTCTTTTCTGACCAGGCTAATGTAGAATAAGCCAGGTCCGTGAAACAGGGGGGAGGAGGCTGGGGAGGTGGGGGGGGGGGGGTTAGCCCCCCTTCCAAAGTTGACCAAAAATGCCAAATTTTCTTAATTTTACACTTAAAATTTTCGGAAAATCCCAAATAGCCCCCCCCCCCCCCCCTATTCAGGATAGGGTCTTAATAGTCCTCCAAATATGAAATTGTAAGCAGTCTGATCTCGGACATTATTTGCCACATAAACTCATTGCAACGTAACCCGTTACCAGACGATAAAATTCAAAGATTGTCAGAATCGAAAGAAGTTGCAGACGACATTTTCAATGTGATGAAATTTTGACATTTTATGAGTTTTTGGGTAGAAAACATCGTGCAAAATTAAGATATTGCTTGTCAGAGCAATTGCTGCATTTGCCATAATGCTTTTCCAAAGCCTTTATCTCGAACGGCGTCATTTGAAAAGCGTCAACGTTTGGTAATGAGTTCAGCCCTATCTTGAAGAAAGGGTAAACATGGTAGTAAACATTCGCATCTCCGAATACGTGTATGATAATACTACAGTGATCGAGGGATAATGATTATCTCATACCTTCACCAAAAATCTAAACATTGCAATCGGAAGCGAATATTGTTTATCGATATCAGATATTCATGCCGTCTAAAACGAGTCTGTTATCGATTTCAAAAGTCGGATTTGAGACATGTTTACTCCCTTCGAGCTATCGGAAAGGTCAAGTTGCTTCTCTATTTTTAGACTAGAACAGCTGATCGGAAGTAGAGTGACTGTTTAACATAAAACCTTAAGTGTGAGCGTGATCGTTTATAAATAATACAACAAATATACGAGGACAAAGGAAAAACTGTCATGTTGTAGAAAAAAGGTAGGAATTTTCTCTATTTTATTCTAAATGTGTGTAAAATGATCATTTGTCGTGTCAATAGTGCTATCTTGTGTAGGAACGGTTGTTTATTGGAATAATCTGCAGGGTTTAATCAACTCTTTACTCTTTACTATGGATATCACGTGCTTACGACGCTTCTTTCATACTCTTGAAGCTACTTCAATACCGTGATTACACGTTAAAGTGACACATTCCCACGTATTTGCGATGAAATTTGGGAAATAGGCTGCAATTGAAAGCTGGGTGCGTAACATGACCTTTAATGTTGCGAACACATGTATAAAGGGAGCGTCAAAGAACCGCGAAAGTATCGATCTAGATTAATCTGCTTTCGGCCAGTGTCAATATGGATTACGTAAGCAGCTTTTGGCATCAATAAATGAGTTGACCTTCTTATACTTGCCTTAAGCAATTGCACATTTTAACGCACGTAACAGATAAGGCTTTGGAATTGGAAACAGCATTGTCTACTTTTGTCTCAACGTTTCAGTGCTAATTAGTTAACAAATCCTTACCAAATCATTTAAATCAACATCAATATTGTCAAGCACAGCAGCGTTCAAATAAGAATAGTCTTGAGAATTGTTGTTTGGAAAAGGGTTAAGATCACGAGTGATGCTGTACGGGCATTATTCTTTGTTCCCAAACGTACATTGGAAAACGTTTGCCAGCAAGCAGACGACATATTTCGTAACGTACCAGCTACAAATAAGTTGGAGTAATGGTTTTTCAAAATGCAATATTTCAAGGGCGGATCTTGAGGGGTGGGGGGGGGGGAGTCAGGGGGTCCCTGACGTTGGCCGAAAAATAAAATTTTGACCATATAACTTTAGTATTATGTTACATATCGCTGCTTTCAACGAAAACCTCGTAACTGCAGCTTAAAACAAGCTGCAGTTACGAGGTTTTCGTTGAAAAGCAACTATTTTTATGACACCTCAAGCCATTATTTAGGCTTGGACCCCCCCCCCCCCCCGGAAAAAAATTCTGGGTCCGCCCTTGTATTTCATTTATCGAAACGATCCAAATGAGAACCCACAACATAGGTTTTGGAATTGAGATAAACAAACTAGAATGTCTTTAGTCTTTACCACCCACTTACCTGTTGCTCTGGCATAATTTACGATATTCGACCAAAATGTCATTATGTTAGCTTGTTCATGGTGTGAATGCGACGATTTGGTCGAACATCGTATATTGAACCATTGATTTAACTACATTTAGGGCACACGTCTTCCAACGACGATTAAAAGCCCAATTTTCTTTAGCATATTTTATTAAACAACAAAATAAATGTCATTTAACCCTTTCACAAATAGCAAAATTCTAGGATGGTATAGACGTATAAAGCTTCTTTAAATAATAAATTGCATGTTGATCCCGATAGGTATCGTGGACGATGTAGCGCAGAGAAATAAGAGAAATATTGAGACAAAAGAAGAAAATACAGGTCACAAGCATTTTCTTCCTTTGTTTTTCTTGGGCCTTGACACGCCCCCCCCCCCACACACACACACACACACTCCTATGCCTATCCGTTGATCTTGCCATTTATAAGGACCTTTTCTATGTCCATGTTGTGTCATAATCATCATCTGAATATGTGCTTTCTTTTCTCCAAATTCTTCCAAATCGTTGGTATTCTATTATTGACATTGGGACACACATTGATAGCTATTCTTTATAAAGTTCAATAAAAAGTTAAGCTGATGTTTAATCTTTTCCTAAACAATACGTTCAGGATAACTTTTCATATTCATGTAACTTGAAGGAAATCGATAACTATGTTTACAAGTAGCAGTTAAACCTATTTCCCATATGCTTTCTTTGCCATTTCAAACAAATTCTATGTTATAAGACGTCTATCATGTCGCTTGTGAGTTTACCAGCTTTCAATTTGACTCTTCAGGGGTCTCGAGTTCGAACCCCGGCTCGGCCAGTATCCATTCTGACATTTGACAAAAGTCATTTGTCTCTCACCAATGGGTGTGAATCATCTATGTGAGAGAGCAGCTGGAGGCTCGGTTTGGATATTGTGGTTGTACTGGTGCGAGAAATACCAGGAACCCACGGTTAGGTGCTCCAGCCGCCGCGATATGACCCTGGTAGTTGAAAACGGCGTAAAACCCCAATAAACTCAATTCATTTTGACTACTATAGAATTCCCTTGTCTGGGAAAGGATAATTATATTTCTCAATCAACCCCATCTTCGCTAGCCAAGGTTGAACCCACCTACGTTTGTAGATGTCACCCTTGGCTTGCGAAGATGAATCAACCCCTACCCAATGACTTCTTCTTGGTCTTTAATATGGGGAAGGAATCCCTAGCGATGCAGATCAAGGTCGCTCACCTCCGATTACCCATGCCGACCTAGCTCATTCTGTACTCGCTTGATCTGGATTGATCGAGTTGATCTGATCGGCAGTGGGAACATAACACAATACACGTGACGTGTGCAGCTTTACGCGAAATATTCACTGCTTTAACACGAATTTATTGAAAACTTTCATTTTCATTGATAATCAGCAATGTCTTCTTTTCTCTTAATATTTTCGCAATGTATTTCTACGTTTTCTCGATGTCAAAACCAGATGTTGTTTGTGAAAGCGTTAAGCCTAGTAAACATACGAGGTAATTATGAACATGAACGTAAACATTATTGGTTCAAGGCCGGGTTCAGGCTACCGTAAACTACAAAATAGATTTTCCAGAACCAACTTTATCCAAATGTCAAGATTTTTACTGTACTAAATTAAGGTAGTCTACCCCTAAAGATATTCGAGCGACGTCGGAATTATTCGGGCGACGTCGAAAACATTCGGCGGTGTACTTCCTACAGTCAAATGTTTACGACCGCGCCCGAATCGGTTCGGATACGTAACGACAACGCTCGAAAAAATCCGATGTTTTATGAATCTCAAAATGGCCACATTACGGGTATTCTACCTTAAAAGCTGTTCTGAACAACAAAATGGGTGCTGATGAAGATTAGAATTCAGTACAATATATCTCTCAAAATTGCATCAGCATTTTCTTCATTTGTCTGAAATTTCCCCCCAGCTCATGGCTTAAATCAATCAATCAATCAATCAATCAATCAATCAATCAATCAATCAATCAATCAATCAATCAATCAATCAATCAATCAATCAATCAATCAATCAATCAATCAATCAACCAATCAATCAATCAATCAATCAATCAATCAATCAATCAATCAATCAATCAATCAATCAATCAATCAATCAATCAATCAATCAATCAATCAATCAATCAATCAATCAATCAATCAATCAATCAATTAATCAATCAATCAATCAATCAATCAATCAATCAATGAAAATTTTCATGAATCCACGATAAGTCGCTAGGTTGTTATATACAAGTATACAGATATCATGCAGATAAATGTTTTTTTTTTGGTATCATAAATCTGCTGTTTAAAATCTTACCCTTACAATATGTCAACCGGTTGCCTGCTTGTATCTTTGTTTACACCACACAGGGTCACAATAGCCTAAATACTTTTGTCACCTAAAAGTTGAAAAATTATGTGCCTACATTACATGTTGGGGGTCAGCTCACCATCTTTATGATAAAAAGACCAGTTCGCTGCTTTTCTTCGAAAACCAAGTATCTGCAGCTTAAACCAAGCTGCAGATACGAGGTTTTAGAAGAAAAGCGACGATTACAGGCGAAGTTTTTACCGTACAGTTATCTGACCTCTGTGAGCCCTGAGCTAAGACTGGCAACCATTCCTGATATAGCTCAAAATAAATGAGCTGGCAGAGCATCTCTAGCAGATAGCTAGAATTGTTCCGCCTATTCATTTATTGTGAGCTATACTACTTCGTATCTAATGATACACAAATGAATATAGAATTAGAGGTACATGTAGCAACTACACTTTGTAGTTAGTCTGGTTCCCGTACCTGAAATCTACTACGGATTTAGATTCAGTTATTTACACGAATGGGTACCAGTCTAGCAACTAATCTAACCTCGCACATGCGCTAAAAGGCTTCCGGTGGTCATATAGTAGTGCACCAAAAAGACTTTATAGCATTAGGTCTGTGCATTTACGCTTTCACACACGGGATCAATCAATGCATAATATTGTAATACAAGTCCAAATCGGGAGGGGAGAATTATGCAGTTACAAAAGTGCAAATGCACCTAATATTTAGTTAAGTTTAATCTTTGGTTCTAATCCAAATTGACAAAGTAAAGTTTTTTTTACTCTTTTTCCGAACAGTAAATTTTAGACTGCTCCTATGTGAAACATATTTCAGATGGCATATTTGGTAATGACAAAGATGTGTTGGTGTACAATAGAGTGCAGCAATATTGATAAGAAAAGAAGAAAATAGTTAAAACTTGTAATTACCGATCTGCGTGAAAAATCTTTGTAGAAACAAGACTACGGTCGTTACTTTCGAAGAATGTTTCATAATTTCATCTTAAAACCTAAATGTTCGCATCTTTACGAGACCGAGTGCATTTGAATACATGGGCGTCCGATCTGGATCGAAATATTATATGATATTGGTAAAGCCCTTTGTTGTGTGTTATGTCACGTATCGTTGCTTTTCAACGAAAAACTCGTAACTACAGCTGAAACCAAGCTACAGTTACGAGGTTTTTGTTGAAAAGCAGCGATATATAGCTTACTTAATTTTGATGTTCAACTGCTAATCATATTAAGATCTTTATCTGACAGTTTTGTTTGGCTACAAAAGGACAAAAATAAATGAGCATTTACTGCGTACGTGTGTCGATTTAACCCTTCCACAAACAGTTATTTATCTAGATGTTTCTATTTGAATAGTGCTTCTAGGAACTTAATAGATGCCAAATGAAAATGATATTTGTGTATAATATAGCCAAGAAAACATTGCATAGATTCTTTTGTCGTGATGCTTTGCCAAACAATTTTTACAATGGACGTCAAAACCAGAACA
This sequence comes from Fragum sueziense, assembly GCA_963680895.1. Taxonomy (NCBI): domain Eukaryota; kingdom Metazoa; phylum Mollusca; class Bivalvia; order Cardiida; family Cardiidae; genus Fragum; species Fragum sueziense. Next base: position 30,257,214 of record OY804600.1, on the reverse strand, counting down.
TGTTTGGGAAAGGGGTAATAGTTTTACGGTCACTGGTTTTCTACCCAAACAAAGCTCAAGATATTATATGATATTATATGGTTTCAAAAAGTTCTAAAACCCCCCTGTGCCAATTTGCGTTAGAATCGGGTTCTTGAGACGAATCTATTGAGTACCAACAATAAATTTAATGTTTTGAGTGAAATAAGCGACTTGTTATAGCATTATACATGAGTTTATCAGAAGCTGAGCTCAAATCTATGTCATTTATGCAATATACGTAGATCTTCACGTGACATTTGAAACAGACATTGGGTGGATATAGGACAAAGGTAATCTTAAATGTCAAATGTACATATCTTATCATTGGGCACAGGTGTTTGGATATGGGACAAGGTCACATTGTCTATAACTGAGGCCAACAATCACATCTCTCACTTGGGACAGATCATCGTCGCAAGTCAGGGATCGAATCCAAGACGCCACGTCGTGCCTGTATTCACGAACACAAACGTAGGTGGGTTCAACCATGGCTTAATTAGCAAGAGAGGGACAGGTATTTAATAATATAGTGCAGTTGCTGACAAACCGTCAAACAAAGATGAATAAATTTTGAGAAATGGGCAATCTGAAATGTCGCTATAAAACCAACGGTAGGCCTACGTGAGATTAAGGACCGATCACAAACAATTCCACGATCACAGCACATCCAAAATTTTGAAGCACAGGAGACCTTTTTTGTTTGTTCTCCAACAATGATTAAGCAGCAAATCTGTGGACGTATGACCGGGTCTTTAGATGCTGGACTAAGACACATCGTGATTCACTTGATTTGGTCAATGTAGTTCGTCCAATGTATATAGTTCAATCTAACGCAAAACATTTTGGAGAGCGGAGAACAATAGATAAGTGCGATACGAAATCAATTTGTATCATCACTGTGATGAATTTTGGACGAGTACATAATTATTTGTCACCCCAGGGGTCGAAGATATGGCCTGGTACTATGGTTTACGGTGTCAATACTGATACCCATACTCCTCTGATAAAAGCTTTCTTTAAGATAGATTAGCCCTTACAAGCATCTGTATCTCTATCCATTTCGTGGTCTACAGCAGCTTTAAATTAGTTTTCTAAATTTTAGTTGTATTAGAAAAAGGTTGAAACATTTTTACTCGAGGGAAATAGTTCGGGTGATAAGGTGAACATTATACACGGATATACATGGATAATAGCGATAAGATGATTACTTACCAAATATAATCACTTATCATTTCACTAATCTTGTAATATTAGGCATGGGTTATAACATGTTGTTCAATTGTATGTAAACCGAAATCAAAATAAATCAAAGTTGTCGCCAGTCTTAACTCTTTCCCAAACAAGGCCTGGTTTTGACGTCCTATTAGGAAATACTTGAGAAAACATTGATGCGAATGAAGAAAATGCTGATAATCAGCATTTTCCCCTTTTCGTCAATAGTCTCTGTGTTGTATTACTTTGTACACAGATCCAAGCCCTATCAACAGCTATTTTGTAATCTCCAGCACCTTTTGATTTGTACCATCATAAAAGTTTGCCCTATATAGATCATATAAAAGTATACTCAGTTCCAAAAGAAAGTGTGCACTATTGAATTTTGAATATCTCGAAAAGAATACCGTCTACCGTCAAGAAATTTTGTACGACACATCTAAAGACTATTGACAAACGATTGATTGATGAAGAAATCACATAACACGCACGAATTTTCGGCTTGGTTTCGACTTTGCATTTTTTGTGTTTCACGTATGCCTCACGTGCTGGGTGCGTTATCGATCTGCAATTACACTCACTGCAATTCATTTGGCATACCTTAGCATAAAATCACATTTACATTACATTTGTACATGGTGCATTAGCGTGAAACGAATTACATTTACCGTCCGTGAACGAGACCGAACCTGGTGAAAACAAAATTCCTCAACAAATTGGAATTTGTACGGTATTTATGTTCTAATAGCACGTGTTCATTTGTATGGCATCTTAAAGGCACACAAATTTGTTAAAGAACGTTGTTACACCGTCCGACGACAATTTACTAGACTAATAACGTAGCGATTACTAATGTTGACGCATGCGTAACGTCTACATGAAAGTTCAAACTTTAAAGTGGAAATGGCTTTCCAGGCCTGGTCAAACCCTACAATGGCATAAATGCGTGTATCTCTTTCCAAAGAAGAAGCTGTAAGCAGTGCAAATCTCAACACCACCAACTCTATAATGATCTGACTGCGTGTATGCAGTATGAGCAGTTCTATCGGCATCTGTTCTGATGCCAATTGTCTTTATGGTCTAACCTGAATTGCCTGACAATTTGTGAAAATTAAGGTAATTTTAAGCAAAAGGCGAAAGTGCATCCTTTCTTTTGGAACTGAGTACGTGTATATATTTTTGTTTTCTTGTCATCTAGTTTCAGACCTTGATACTTGTTGGTGTTCTATAAATGGAACGTTTTGGAATCTTTGTGTGTAAAAGATGTTCAGAGGAATTTTTCCTTTGTAATTACAAAGGCCCGTAGGAACATGGGGGGGGGGGGGGGGCTAGGGGGCTAAGTCCCCCCCATGTTGGCAAAAATGCCAAATTTTCCTTTTTTCTCACTGAAAAATTTGGAAAATCCTAATTAGCCCCCCAATATTCAGACACTGAGGCTTTAGCCCCCCCATATGAAATTGCTTCATATGGGCCTGTTACATACGTAATTCTTACATAAAATTAATTACCAAACCTTTGAACTACGTAGAGGAAGTCCTATATTTCTGGGAAAGGGTTACAGTCAGCAGTTTTAGCTCACTTAAGCTCAAGACATTGCTCCAGAAAAGGAGGGTGGAATTTCAAAATGCATTTTTTAAATGTTTGTCAATTCTTACGTCGTGGTACTATGAGACGATTCATATGAGTAGTACCCACAACATATGATTCGGAATTGAAACAATAAAGTAAGAATGTCTTCACCCACTAATCTGAAGCTCTGTTCGAGTGGAGGTTTTGCGGTCGGTCATCGTTAGGTGTGTCCGTCCGTCCATCCGACCGTCTGATATTCAGTATTTTCGTCTTTTACCTGGACGTTTTTGGTTGTCTAAAGAAGGTCTCATCTGGGAAAGTGATTATGCATTCTTTACGCACTTTCGACCCTTGACCTTTGGGGCTTACATCAGACAGTTCATTCTAAATATATGCCTAATGGATGTTAACAGCTAAAAATTTAGATAATTTAGAGCATTTTCCTAGACAAAAAAAAAACCTAGGCCGCGTTTTACTAACATAGATTTTTGCAAAAACCTTGTAACAACACATCTGATTGAAAGAGAAATCATAACAGCAATTATTCGGCTAATCAAATGTGTTGTTGTTTCAAAAATGTTCGTAAGTTCGTTAGTGAAACGCGGCCTAGAACCCTGCTATGATTTCCAGATACATGTATCGTCGTTGTAAATGCAAAACCTCGTTTATGGAAAATTTTAAAGGGGAGGGAAAAAAGTGTAATAACTTTTCTCAAACTAAAATGTTTTACTTGAAATTTTGACACATTGTTCACAAATAATGTGTCATTAATACTGATTAGTAAAAATATCTCAAAACCTGCGAGAATTTTCTAAACTGGGGCAAGAATTTTGTACTTTGAAAATTGCAAGAATCGACATACGAGGTTTTGCATTAACACCGACGGTATACTGTTTTTCGTAACAACAACTTTGTCGTCTATAACGCTTGAATTTGAACAGGTCCCAATTTGTCGTTTGGACTTTGTTAAGCCACAAATGACACATTTGCATTGATTATCGGTTTTACAGAGATTACGTAATACATTTTGGCTAGTGCTGTTGTCAGCTGCTGTGAACGTTTTAGGAATGGGAAAATTCACACCCAATATTCGGCGGTCGATCGCCGCCATATGCTACTTGGACTGTTTCTCTTATAACACAACATGAACATAGTTACATTATGAACGTCCTTAAGGTCGTCCACCCCTATTGAGATTCGTGCGACGTCGCAATTATTCGAGCGACGTCGAAAACATTCGGTGATGGAACTTTGCAATTTTGTATTTGTCGCAATATGAACATTTGAAGATACCTCCAAAACGTAAAAGATATACTTAAGAAAGGAAATACAAATAAAATAACAATTTCAAATGCTGATGCTACAGTGGCACACTGTTATACAATTTATTCAAAAGATGATTTGAAAGTAGATTATACTTTAAAACAACTCTTTTCGAAACAATGTCATTTTAGGCTGTTCTAATTTAAAATCGGCGGCAAACGAAATTAGGTGTTTATAAAGATAGGATCTACAGGCAAAATATCCCAGAAACTATTGAGACAAAAGGAGAAAATGCTGATCATCAGCATTTTCTTCTTTTGTTTCAACGTTTTCCTAAATCTAGTCTTAAAGGAATGACAAAAGTAGGTCTTGTTTGGGAAAGGGTTAATCGAGTGCTAGTGCAAAACCTTTAAAGATGTGCATTTGAATTTAATAATGAACATACAATGATTATATTCACACATAAAAAAGACTTATTGCTTCCTTGTGCATTACTTGGAAACAGACATGACGTGAAAACGAAAGTAAATGATTGATACCTAATAAGGGAACATGCTTCAATTTCAGGAAATGTAAATTTATACATTGGTTTTATGTTTTCCGTATTTATGTTAAAACGTAAGATGCTGCAAATTGCCAAAGTAATGCTACTTACTTTATTCGATTCGTATGTAACAACATGAGAAACATTAACACAGGAGGAGAAGAAGTTCCTTGTAATCAGTACTAGTATTTTCTCCCTTTTTTCAGGGTGACATTGAAATATTTCTGTAAAAAGATTTCTTTTCTTTGATACTCCAAATCCAGGGTTTTGGTTCGAAACGGTTATTGCGGTTAGCTGGTGCATGCTATAAGATCTATATTTAGATAATTGATGAATCGAGTTTTCTGATTTAATTGTACAAAATGCGTTTTGATATTGAAAAGGTTGAAGAAATGTTAGAACTAATTTCATGCAACATGGACTTATGAATATGATAGGGGGTTTCTGTCTTATGTAATTATTTATCCCTTCTCAAATTATCAAAAAGTTAGACACCTCCAATGGCAAAGAATTTTGTGCTAACAAAAGACTAGGTTCACCGTTATGCTTTGATAAACCGTCGGTGTTGTTATAAAATCTCGTAACTACGGCTTAAATCAAGCCGTAGTTACGAGATTTTATAACAACACCTACGAAATACTATTTTGTTTGTCCGAATTTACGTCACGATTAACTGGATAAAATCGTTCCCCATTTGAAAGCTGCTGCAGTTGACAAAATGGACGCTGATAACGATAACATCAGTATAACAATATACAGAAAACGTTGAGACAAAAGGAGCAAATGTTGGTGACCAACATGTCCTTCCTTTGCTTCAATATTTCCCAAATCCATTTCTATGGGGTTTGTGAAAACCATGATTACGGAAAGCGTTATTGGCGTTTAATATTCAAATTTAGAAAATGATCTCTGTATGAAATCATCTTACATTAATAGACGAATTTACCCTCCTTGAAAGTATTAAAAGGCATTCGATCAGCAATTGATAAAGATAGGGGTAACATTATTTTTCATCTATTACTTGCATTTAAAACTCAATGTTGTGGGTACGCATTGGAAGTGTCTTTACCAGACGATTCCACCGAGTACCCACAACATTACGAACATAATAAACAATAAATAATAATTCAAAGTTTGAAGGCCAAATGTCCCCACCTTTATCTGTCGCCATGATAAATCGATGCTTTTCAACGAAAACCTCGTAACTGCAGCTTAAAAGAATCTGCAGTTACGAGATTTTTGTTGAAAAGCATCGAAATGATTATGTCATATTTTCAGACGGTTTTCCAAGAACCTGCGGAATGACGTTTTTCTTGGTATATGCTTATTCAATTTGCAGGATATTATTGACGTTTTTTTTTTCATTTCATAGTTTGGTCATGGCCAAGTATGAATTCGAAAAATAGAATCCTCGTGACATTAAAATCCATTTGTAATCGTTTAACTATGTAAGTGCTATAGGTTGAAGAGGAAAAGTATACGCTCACTTAGTTATAAAAATGTGACAGAAGTGATTTCTATCTTTGGATTTTGAACAGTTGAATGAAGGGCGCATTGGTGAGATGCTATTTTCTTGATTTTGAACAAAGCTCTCATTTAAAATTGAGCGCATTTTCGGGTCCCAGTAAAGAAAACGACACTCGAGAGACGATTAAAATATCGTCGGTGTAAATGCAAAACCTCGTAGCCTATGTCAAATTTACGATTTTCAAAGTTCAAACTTGTATGTCCATTTAAGACAATTCGTGCAGGTTTTGAGATATTTTTACTGGTCAGTATTAATAACACATTATTTGTGAATAATATGTCCACGTTTCAAGTAAAAGCTTTTAGTTTGGCAAAAGTTATTACACTTTGTTCCTTCCCCGTTAAAATTTCCAAAAAACGAGATACGAGTTTTAGCATTTACAACAACGATAATATGCTGATGGCAACCTCGTTTTGTTCTGTATAGTTTTGAACTTTATCATCAAGTCTGACGAAGAAATAAATAGTTCGATGTTTAAATAGACAGTCACACCAATATACAAAGTTCGGTTCGATCTGTGGTCAATAGTTTTTAGCATGAGTATGCATATTACGTCAGCATCAGATTTGAAATTGGATCAGTCTAAACTCGTGTTTAAGAAAGAATAAAAACTTAAGCATAATTCAAGATAAATGACCTGGAACAAGATCTCTAACTGTTAGCTAGGAATGCCTTGCCAGTTCATTTATCGTGAGCTTTAATAAGCCACGTTTCCTAACGACACAACAATAAGTACTTATTTTGTTCAAGTGTACTTTGGCTGCTGATTCATTTAAGCGCGTGAAAAGAACTACAAAACACACTAACTTTGGCCTGAGTCCAGACTTACAGACTTCAAAGTACATTAATCCTGTCCTAAACGGTAAAAATAGGCGATTCCAAATTGTAGACTTATTCAGACGACTAAAATGGTTGTAAATAAAGACATGGTTTATGTCTTATATTGCGTAAGAATATTAAAGTATATTGTGGAAAATTTCGTTTATCAGCACTTTCTTTTTTTGACTGAATTTTGGTCCAAGATATGTCTAGTACTATTAGTGCCGTAAAAATATGTCTTGTTAACCCTTTCCCAAAACGACAAAACTTCAAGACGATCCACTTCAAAAACTGCCACAGATGACACAAAGGGTGTTATTAAAGGTAGGATTTGTGTAAAATATGGCATACAAAATATTTAGACAAAAGGAGAAACTGCTGGTTATCAGCAGTTTCTTCTTTTGTTTCAATGTTTTCCCTAGCCTTTTCTATTAGGGACGTCAAACCCAGGTCTTGTTTGGGAAAGGGTTAAGAGAGGTTAATCTGAGGTCTTTGAACTATAATTAAAGATATATAAGCGGTTTCACAAGTGAACCCTTTCCAAAACAACATTCTAGTTTGAAAACCCAAATTGAAAAAAAAAAAAAAAAAAAAAAAAAAAAAAAAAAAAAAAAAAAAAAAAAAAAACCATTCCAAAAGTCAGTCAGTCAATCAGTAAAATAACGCTGCGTTTCTATGAAAACCTCGTTTTATGCTGCAGTAACAAGGTTTTCCAAGAAAAACGGCGATATGCTATAATTATGTAAAAAAATGTCGATTATAACTGAGTCAGGACTTGGAAAATGGCCCCTTGTGGCATTGAGACCAATAATGTATCCAGATCAGCATAATATGCATACGCACAGTCTGATCGTGATCTATGGATTCCTAGTGTCATGTAAGACCTGTAAGAGAGTTGCATATATAGTCGCTTTTCAATGAAAACCTCGTAACTGCAGCTTAATACAAGCTGCAGTTACGCGGTTTTCGTTGAAAAGCGACGGCATCCTGATCAGAACATGCATAGGCAAAGGATGCTCTAGAAACGAGAGTGTCTCAAATACCCCACAATAAAAGGATTTTCCCGATTTTTCAATGAAAAACCGTTAAAGGGACATTTCATTCCAATTTCAAATTTTTAAAGTATGTCTTGATGCCAAGATTGGTTATTCTAATGAGTAAAAATACTATTAGTCTTTTGAAGTTGTTGCCAATAAGCGAGAAACACGCATTTAAAGTTGAGACATAATCGTTAAATTGCATATAAATCCGAACTGTTGTCCACAACAATTTGTTCAATTTTAACACAAAAATATAAATTTCTCGTAAACGGCGCAATATTTTGGCTTAAAATTTTCAGAATTTTTATAAGGAAATATGCTCTTTCAGATAAAAATAAAAGTCAAATTTATAACAAAAAATTCTGAAATGTCACTTTAATATTATGTGAATTTATGTCTCATTTTGTCGTTGATTACGTGCAATTTCGAATGTGCAAACGCATCTCTCCGAAATTATTGCAATATCAGCAAAAAATGAAAGCTGAATAAAAATTATTCAATAATATCACGTTTAACGTTTGGTGTACGTGCAAATACCAACATCTTAGCCCATCACAAGGCGGCAAATTTTCAGAATTGGGAAAAGTCAAAGATGTTGCAGACGACAATTTTAAGTAAATGACGTTTTACCCTTTTTGGTCTGTGTTGGTAGAAAATTTTGGAAATGAACAAATTGATTGTCACAATGTTTTCCAAAATATTTACATTGAGGGGCGTCAAAAAGCGCCATTGTGAGGAATCGATTTAACCCTTTCCCGAACAAGACCTGGTTTTGACGTCCCTAATAGAATATGCTTGTGAAAACATTGAGACAAAAGAAGAAACTGCTGATAACCAGCAGTTTCTCCTTTTGCCTCAATATTTTCTTGGCTATACCACACACAATTTCAATCTTTATTAACATGCATTGTCGTCTGCGGCAGCTTTTGAATCAAAACATCATAAAAATGTGTCGTTTGGGAAAGGGCTAAATAGATTTCTGTATGGTTTGGAAGGATCTGAGGAAGTGATTTTACTGAAAACATTGTATGGTATACAACTACCCCAAAATATGTGAACATTTGTTGAGCACGGTGTTGATCGGATTCAAACAATTAGAATGCTGTTTGTTCTTAGTAAAATGAGTTATTGTCTGGAAAAAGACACCCTAATTTTTAGCATTTCGGACTGTACTGTTTCCATATCGACTTGTGCCTGTAAGTAGGGCCTATGTTATGGTCAAATTCCTTGTTTATTAGCTCACCTGAGCACGAAGTGCTCGAGGTGAGTTATTGTGGTCACTTTTTGTCCGGCGTCCGTCCGTCTGTCCGTCCGTCCGTAAGTCCGTCCGTCCGTCCGTCAACATTTGGGGTGTTTACTCTCTAGCATCCACAAAAGTTAGGCAATCTTGATCAAACTTGGCCAAAACAAGTAGGACCATAAGTTCTCGGACAAGTTCGATTATGGGTCTGATCGGACCATGATGTGCGGTGTTATCTGCCCTTGAATGTCGAAAAATGCTGTTTTTAACTTTTTTTACACTCTAGCACCTACAATTATCAATCAATCAAGACAAAACTTGGACATAATGTTGCAGACTATAAGACCTCGGATGAGTTCGATTTTCAGTCTGATCTGACCAGAAAGACAAGAGTTATGTGCCCTTGAATTCGACAAAATTGCCATTTTTGGCTGTTTTTTTGCACCTTGTGTTAATCTAAGGGAAGTAACTATTGACACTACTTTTTTGATAAAGAAAAGAAGTGTCAAGAGTTACTTCCCTTAGATACTAATTACTATAGTATAAGTTGAGTTATCTGGTTTGATAGAGCTTTCTCTCTGGGAGGTTGAAAATGATGAAAGATTGTCAAAATAAAAAGAGTCTGAGATATTAAAAATACATCGTTAGTGTCGATTATTAAGCGTTAACAAATGGTAGCAGAGCGGAAACAGATCCATAGAGGCATGTATACTGTAACTATATATTGAGATATAGATTTACACTCTAGAATCTACAATTTTTAATTCATCAAGACAAAACTTGGACACAATGTTGGTGACTATAAGATCTCAGATGAGTATGATTTTTAGTCTGATCTGTTCAGAAAGTCAAGAGTTACGTGCCCTTGAATTTGACAAAATTTTTGGCTGTTTTCAACCTTGTTTACACTCTAGAATCTACAATTATTAATCAAGCAAGACAAAACTTGGACACAATGTTTTGGATCATAAGATCTCAGATGAGCGTCATTTTCAGTCTGATCTGACCAGAAAGTCAAGAGTTACTTGCCCTTGAATTTGACAAAATTGCCATTTTCGGCTGTTTTCAACCTTGTTTACACTCTTGAATCTACAATTATTAATCAATCAAGACAAAACATGGACACATTGTTTTGGACCATAAGATCTGGGATAAGTCTGATTTTCAGTCTGATCTGATCAGAAAGTCAAGAGTTATGTGCCCTTGAATTTGACAAAATTGCCATTTTTTTTTTACTGTTTTCGACTTTGTTTACACACTAGAATCTACAATTATTGACCAATCAAGACAAATCTTGGACACAATGTTGGAGACCATAAGATCTCGGATAAGTTTGATTTTCCGTTTGATCTGATTAGAAAGTCAAGAGTTATGTGCCCTTGAATTTGATAAAATTGCTGTTTTTGGCTGTTTTTGACCTTTTTTATACTCTAGAATCTACAATTATTTATCAATTTAGACTTGGACACAATGTTGGGGACCATATGATCTTGGATGAGTTCGATTTTCAGTCTGATCTGATGAGAATGTCGAGAGTTATGTGCCCTTGAATTTGACAAAATTGCAATTTTCGGCTGGTTTCGACCTTGTTTACATTCTAGAATCTACAAGTATTGATCAATCTATACAAAACTTGGACACAATGTTGGGGACCATAATTTTTATTTTGATTTTCAGTCTGATCTGATCAGAAAGGTGAGGGTTATGTGCCGTTTAATTTGACAGAATCGTTGTTTTTGGCTGTTTTCGACCTTTTTTATACTCTAGAATCTACAATTTGCTCAAATGAGTTAGATTTTCACAACCTTATTGACCATAAGTTTTTTTTTTCAGTCTTAAAGTAATAAATATTAATTAAATTGAACAAAAGTGTTGCTCATATCATTTTGGTTCAGGTGAGCGATATAGGACCATCATGGTCCTCTTGTATTATATAGTTTCTTCAAGTCACGAAGAAGCTTTTAGAAAACAACATGGATAGTGATCACACTGTGTTCGAATAACTGTGAGTATGCACAGGCTGATCTTGAACCATGTTGGTCTCAGGTGTCTCTATAGAGCCATTTCTCAGATCCTTTCTCAATTATGTTTGAAAGTAGATTTGTATGATCTCTAAGAGAAACACACAGGCTCGGTCCTTGATTTTCAACCTAAGATTTAAGTGCAAGATGGGTAGGCAAAATGAATAATAATGGTACTAAAAGTAAAGTTACGTTCAAGTCAGTGCAAGAATAGGCGGTGATTGAACGATCTAATCGAAAGTAATTAGTTTTGTACACAACCGGGGTTATCTTTATCTTTAAATTCGTTAACCTTTTCACAATCGACAAGAATTACGCGATTCCAATATGAAAAGAATGCAGTTTGATGATAAGGATATCATATAATGCATGTACAAGAAACAACAGAAAATTTTGAGGCAAAAGAAGAAAATGCTGGCTACCAGCATTTTCTTCTTTTGGCTCAATATTTTCCCAAACATTTTCAATTAAGGACTTCACAAACATTGGCTTTATTGGGAAAGGGTTAAATTCGTTAATTAACTAGGGATGAAATGAGGCCATGTTATTTGTATTCGGTACACGAATTAATCTACAGTTTATCTGTATAAGTTGCAACAGGATTAACCCTTTCACAAACAACAAATGATTAGACTAATCAAAATCGAAAACAGCTGAAAGTAACTCTTTTATTTTTAGAAAATTTGGCCATGCTATAATATGGATAGCAAGAATGGGAATGGGGAAAATGCTGCTAATATGCTACTTCTTCTGTACTGCATTTCATTTCAAGTTCGTATATAATCAGTGTGGAAAGTTCAACTCAAGTCGGACTGAGCAACAATGAACGTTTTAAGTATAACTCTAAGCAATCTCACAGTATGGTAACTCTGTACACTAGTTTGCAATGGTATTTCCAGGATGGCGGACAGGTGTTCATGAAAAAGTAAATGTCAATTATTTTTGTTCGAAATTGTTTGAACATGCCATTATATAAAACGATCACCACATTAGGCTACTAACGCCATAATTTCTTTTGACGTAACGTCAAAAGTTGCGGACCAACGTTGTAACACGCATATCGACCGTTTTCCGACGTTAACGTTACGCGAAGGTGTAAAGAAAGTTATAACTTTCCCCAAAACATGAGAAATGACAAATTTTCAATGTTGGCCAAAAGAAAACATTTTCACAATAATACCAATACATGCATACATGAAAATAGCACCGTACAAAATTAATAATCTCAACTATCAATAAATAAACAACAGAATTATTTCGTAAGTATTGAAAAATCAAGCATTTTTAAGACGCTACAAACACAATAAAATAATGATTTTCTTCAACTCCAATCAAGACAAAAAATTAACTACAAAAACTAGAGCTCAGATGTATGTCCCAAAATGTTTTATATTGATTTCTAATCGCTATTGGAAAAATAAATTAGATTTAAAAATTAGACATACCGAAAAAATCAACATGACGTCAAATCGTCAAAAACGCGTTTTTGTGACATTTTTAAGACGCTACATCACACTCTATATCTTCGCTAGTTGAAGAGATATTGACAAATGCATCTATTTTTTCAAATTTTATCCGAGACGTATGTCGAAAATCAATTCAAATTCAAAATATTTTGATTTTCTTAGAAAAAAAGATATATATGAAAAAATCACCCTTGCATTTGGGACCGTTTTAGTGAAAATGTGACATTTTTAAGACGCTACAAACACAATAAAATAATGATTTTCTTTAACTCCAATCAAGACAAAAAAAATACCTACAAAAATTAGAGCTCAGATGTATGTCCCAAAATTTTTCATATTGATTTCTAATCGCTATTGGAAAAATGAATTAGATTTAAAAATTAGACATACCGAAAAAATCAACATGACGTCAAATCGTCAAAAACGCGTTTTTGTGACATTTTTAAGACGCTACATCACACTCTATATCTTCGCTAGTTGAAGAGATATTGACAAATGCATTTATTTTTTCAAATTTTATCCGAGATGTATGTCGAAAATCAATTCAAATTCAAAATATTTTGATTTTCTTAGAAAAAAAGATATATATGAAAAAATCACCCTTGCATTTGGGACCGTTTTAGTGAAAATGTGACATTTTTAAGACGCTACAAACACAATAAAATAATGATTTTCTTCAACTCCAATCAAGACAAAAAATTAACTACAAAAACTAGAGCTCAGATGTATGTCCCAAAATGTTTTATATTGATTTCTAATCGCTATTGGAAAAATAAATTAGATTTAAAAATTAGACATACCGAAAAAATGACGTTTTTTTAACAGCGTGACGCTACTTATCTCTTTCTTTCCATTCCTCCATAGTTTGTTTACACCATCCAACTGCCGTAAGATTTACGCTATATCTTCCGTGACATCACTGACGTAATTTGCCAAAGTCTGTGCGCTTTAAAAAGTCTTACTTTTTATTCTATTGGGATTCTCGCGAGTTTGTTTGGTAATTTCTGTTACACGTGACGACGTCATTTTCTGCGTCAGAGTTTATTTAGTTTGTTTATCAAATTGTCTGTATTCAAACAATGTTGAAATTCGACATATATTAATAAATTACAATTCAATATCTTTTATATGATACCAAATACATGTGTGTTTCTCAAATAAAAATAACAAATATGCGGTTTTAAACAGAAGTGCATAGCCAAGTTTGGCTTGGTCCGCAACTTTTGACGTTACGTCTTTAATAAATTATCCATTGTTACTAAAATATAACGTCATATAGCAACGTTTGTGTAAAATATTGCTTCCAAAATGGTGTTTTATAACAATGGATAATTTATTCAATGCATTTGATGTAAATGTTATAATCGTTTTACAGGATGGCATATTCAAGCTATAAGAACAAAAATGAACGACACTTATTTTTCCACGAACGCATGTCCGCCATCTTGGAAATACCGTTGCAAACTAGTGTACAGAGTTTTCCATACTGTGATTCTTACTATAGTATGAAATATCGATTGGTCAGCGTAGGCATTGATAAGTCTTTACAGTTTGTTAAGTCTTTGCAGTCCGAGCTTGTTCGAAACTTTTTCAGAAACACAGAAGCAGGCAGTATAGAACAAGATCATACTGCACTTATTTGCATTTTGATCTTTGTAACATTACGCCTACCAAAAGCTTGTACCAGTAGGCTATTTGCTCCCTTTATGGACGTAACAATTTATGGTATTTCGATTCGTCATTTCGAGGGACTGGTTACAATTGATAAAATGTTCACGTGTACGTTAACCCTCTCCCAAATAAGACACGGTTTGACGACCTTCATTAAAATGCAGAGAAACCATTGAGCCAAAAGAAGAAAATGCTGAGAATCAGCATTTTCTCCTTTTGTCTCAATATGTTCTATGCTATATTCTGTACAATTGATGTCGTTATCAACATCTAACTTGTCATCCGCAGCAGATTCTGAATGATACCATTCTAATTTTTTCCACTTGGCAAAGGGCTAATATTACAATTGGGTTATCGACAATTGACCTCGCAAAACTTAACCTTGACGACACAAATGCAGCTTCATTGAATTAAAGAAAATTTGCAGACGCAAGAATGTATGGTACGGTGTAATTAAAACGAAAATGCTGTTGTGCGTATTATGTTCGAAAACTCATTGCTGGAATCGGATATGGTGTCGCTTACCAGCCTCTTTTCCCATCTACCAATAATTGCAGGCCTATCTTTAGGTTGTTTCACAAGACGGCAGTCATGATTTGTATTGGTTATAATGTTCTTGTTAAAAGGACCCTTGTTATGTTGTTGGACATAGAAACATTATGAAATATATATTCAAAGACAGGGGTTTTTCCCCTTAAGAAAGTGACACTGGTTACCAGCGTCTTCCCCTCCAGAAAAAATGCATTTTTTCCCCAAAAAGTAAATTTTCCCCAAGATATATTTCCAAAAATAGAATAACAAGGAAAGCTTTTCCACTATTATTGCAGTTTTACAAACTAGCCCTGCTTGTTCTCAAGTCTACAGTAGTTGGTATAAGAGGAGTTTAGCCTATAAAATGTACTTTTTCTATATTATACAATTTTCCCCAAAACTAGGATACCGCGTGTGATTTTTCCCCTTTCTACTAGCGTCCTGTGTCTTCCCCCAATCCTAAAAAAAAGCCCTGAAAGAAATATCCTATGGCGTTGTCAACTTGCATAGCCAGATTATTACTGTCCGAGGAAATTTCAAATAAAGTTCATTTGGTCCTTCTAAATCAAGTCTGTATATAATTACCCTACCCGCACTTTATGTTTATTGGAAACTAGACCTTGATAGATAGTGAAAAACTTGGTTCCAGCGCAAAAAAATCTTTCTTTTTGGTCATAGAAAATGCAATTCACCACAAAACAATGCAAACTTTGACTATCCCCACGATGCTCTTATCCCTGAAGAATCTAGCTTGTACCCTTTTAATATTCCTATTCAAGGACAAATAATTTTGTAACATGGAATGAACATGAAAACAACAGATTATCACTCTTATGTTGTCCTGCAGACAGGCCTCAGTTAACCGGTTGGGACAAATTCCGGTATCATTTCATTATCCCCTTGTTGATGTCACCTTTGGTTACACTCTTTCCCCATCCACAATACAAAAAAAATGTAAGACTGGTCGTTGCATATCGTCTCTTTTCAACAAAAACCTCGTAACTGCAGCTTGTTTTAAGCTGCAGTTACGAGGTGTTTGTTGAAAAGCGGCGATATGACCAAAGAAATTCGATAAATTACAAATACAGCAAATGAATTACACATTAATACTAGTAGCAGGGAATGAAAAGATTAACGATGGCTGTTCATATAGTTCTTCTCTTTAAATGCCAACACAATCGCATTTGTCAATAACACCAAAATATATTATATATACTGGCAATTTTACCCGTCTCGAAATTTGACCTTTGACCTCGATGACCTTGACCTATCCGGGGCTGACCTTTGACCTCGATGACCTTGACCTATCCGGGGCTGCACTCCACCTAATCCCGTCCCGTAACCCGTAAGCAATCCCGTCCCGTAACTAAGCAATCCCGTCCCGTAACCCGTTAAAACGATAAATTTGACCTTTGACCTCGATGACCTTGACCTTTCAAAAAATGAACCCCTCAAGCTAATATCCGGGGCCGCCCTCCACCTTCCCTCCAAGTTTGGTGAAGATCGGCCCAAGGACCTGGGAGGAGTAGGGGAACAAACAGACAAACAGACAAACAGACAAACGTTGCTCAAATTATAGTATGATTTTGGCATGTAAAATCAGAGATTTCGAAAAGGGAAAATCGCAATAAAATCTTTCAATTTTTTTATGCTCCTTATGAAGAAACCGCAACCTTTAGAATGACTTTTCCGAACGTAAGAAAATTCTGTCTGAATTTCAGAGAAAAATAAAGAAATAATTTATTTAATGTATTTTAACACCATCTAGATATATCTGAGAAAATAAGTCTACAAAAAAACTAGGGAAATTTGATTCTAGACATAAACTAGATTTTGTGACCTTTAGAAAATAGATATTCAATCCATTAACAAAACGACTGAAAACTCTTTGATTTTCTCAACAGACAATGACACACAAAGAAGACGCCTTTGTTACAGTCTTTGTCTCGTTGATCACGTATTAAGGTAGTTCACCCCCTAATAAGATCCAAGCAACCTTTGATTTTTTTCCTACGACATCGTGGACATTCGTTACGTATCCGAACCTATTCGAGCAACGTCGTTAACATTCGGCGGTGGGACAATCCACCGCCGAATGTAAACGACGTCGCCCGAATAATTAAAAAACGTTGTGTGAAACTAAATGTTAGGGATGGACTACCTTAGTCCGACTGTTTCAGCACTCAGCAGGCAGCAAAATTGAGATCAGCCTGCTCTTACGGGCATTCAGATCTTACTGAGTTCTTTCCAATTTTCTCAATTTATTATGTTAGGGATTTTAGTCATAATTATCCGAGAAATCGAAACGACTGGATTCATTATTGGTACCTCTGTATATATAAGAAGCTTTCTTCGAGAAATACATATAAGAAGGGGTAACAGATTTTCGAAATGCAATATTTCGCATATTGTTCGTCAAATCCAATTGTGCTGATACTCATTGGAATCGTCTCATCTAGACGATTATAATTAGTACCACAACATAGGATTTAGAGTTAAAATAACAAAGTTATAGTGACTTTACACCCTTATATCTGATGATCTGATTCTTCTATGGATTCAAACTCGTCTGGATATAATTCACCCCAGTTTGCAAATACAGTCGAAACTCGTTATGTCGACATCGGATAAGTCGAATTTTCGCTTAAGTCGAAGTTTAAATATGGCCCGGTCATCATCAATGGACATCTTAAAATGCTTAACAAAATCATTTTGAAATATATACAGCCTTTGATATAGAAGGAAAATGATAGAAATTGCTCGTTTCGAGCAATTTCTTTCCTTTTCCTACTATGTTTCAATTATGATCATACTTGATGAACAACAAAAATGGCCAAATAATATCTTAATAAAAATGAACAAAAATCCGATGAGTCGAACTCCGGATATGTCGAAGTAATCGGATGGTCCTTATTACTTCGACACAACGAGTGTCGACTATATTGTTTTCTAACCCACTAAAGTAATGGAACGTTTAAACTCATAAAGTATGTCGGTCGTCTTACAATAGGTTCATAAGTGTCACTAAAGTGTTATTCAAGCAGACTCAAAAGGCCATTGAGTAATAAATACAAAACAGTGTTTATGACGCAGTGCACCGAAAATAAGTTATGATATGTTATAAAGTTCCCTTTGTGCAAAATTTTATATGTATTTATTTTCATAATAAGAATATAATTGAGGGAAAGGGCCATTACATGCTTAATAATAATATCTTGTCAAATGACCCGAACGTTCTGCGATGAAACATGTAGCAACGAAAACAAACAAACAAAAAAATAAAAAAAAGGAGTAAATGCGGGTGTCCCGGGGCCTGTTTCATCAAAACATTTAAGACGTATTTTTGACTTACCGACGACTTACGACAAGTTCATGGCAAGAAACGCGTATCTCCATTATATCAAAACATGCGTAAGTCAAAAATACGACTTAAATGTTTTGATGAAACAGGCCCCCGAACAATTTCTTTCATTCTTTTGCAAATAGTTGAATGTTGAAAGTAAGGATCTTGGCCAATCTATGGAATCTTAGCACCTGACCTTACTAGCCATTTTAGTTTTCAGAAGCTTTATGATACAGTAGATGATTGTTTTGCTTGGCATTTTTACTAAACTTTACTAAAATGTTATTTTACCGATTAATCTTAATCTACATTTCGTCGTTCTTCGAAAACCTCGTAACTGCAGCTTGAAACAAGCTGCAGTTACGACGGTTTCAAAGAAAGACGACGGTTTGTTAGAACTTTGACTTCATTGCTGGTGGTCCTTTTTCATGTAACACGTCAAAACTACAGAAATTCAGTGCAATTGTACAATGATTATCAACGCTAGCGCCGGGATGTCGTATATCGGAGTAATTGTTTTGACCTTTTATCCACATGTTTACCCATCCTTATGTAAGAATTGAGCTAAATAGATACATCCAGCTATATTTAGATAGATTTTGTTCGACCTCATTTTGTGTCAAAAATAATGGCCTTGGCTGTCCTCGTGTAGAGCAACAGATAAGAGGGAGTAAAGGCATTGTAAACGTGTTATGTGAAATCGAAACCCTATGCTATGGATATGCCTACTTATTTGAATGTCTCGATGAGGCGATTCCAATGAATACCTACAACATAATTATGGCTTGATTAGATAAGATTTAGAATATCCATAGCTTCTTCTTATCTGTACCAATGCGTATATGTCAATGTGAGTGGATAGGTTTAATATTGTTTCGATATTCGATTTCAATAGTGCAGCTATGATAATCTTATTGACACAATTTTTATTTGTCATATAAGAAGTAAATCGATAAAAATCGAAATTAATCTGTAAAACGACCTTTTAGTTTGTTGTTTGATTTATTTATTAATAATTCAACGAAACAAAGATCGTCTAAATAGTTCTGCATAACCTACGGAACTCGTGCACAAGCAGTTTTAAAACTGTGCAACGTTCAGTATGAGCAGTTTCAAAACTGCTCAATTTTGTAAACTGCTCACAACATAATTATATAGGTCCCGATAAATGACTTGGCAAAGCATCTCTAGCTGATACTCTGCCAGGTAAATTACCGTAAACTATACCGGTATAACCAGCTTTGTGACCGACGGATCTACTTGTCTTTCGCCAAAACCGGGCTAGCCTGGCACAATTAATGATGAGTCCTTGAAATACTACCACATACGTATTTTAAGTACAAGTGCAAGTGATAAAAAACGATGTACCTGAACTTTGGACATAAAGCCAATTGAGCGAAAGAGTCATAAAATGTTATTTTATTTTTACCCACTTTATCACAAAAAGTGAGACCTGTCAACAGCCTTGCAAGAATAACCATAGATAACTGTGTTTGTAGGGTTCATTAAAAATGAAACTAACCGAAGATCATTAAATTTGTATTGTTTGGATTTTGACCAATTGTGAATCCAGACGGAACATTACATTACGAGTATACTGTACTTATCTGGCGTAGACAGCATTTGGGCTTAAGTGTGTTTTCTTCACCCAAGTTGGTTCTTAGCGCCTTAACAACACTGTGGTCCGTTTTACTAAAGACTTCGGATATCTTTGTAAAATTGGACATTAGTAGTAGTAAAACAGACTCCTTTACTTTAGCTTAAATGTATAATATATGCAAAATATCCTGGCCAGCACAGAAATGTGAATTATTTGCTAACTACAGGGATGAGTTGACAAAAATGTCAGCTCTTATCACCAAGAATTTGATAATATGCAACTGTCAGGCAAAAAGAGACAATCCAAGAATGTGAAAAGTATCCTTGTCGTGTGGAATATTTTTCCACCTTACTATCGCGTTCACTTTCTATATCGTATTAATGCAAAACATCGTAACTACAGCTTGATTAAAGCTGTAGCTACGATGTTTTACATTAATACCGACGATATGTCATGACTGATTGACCTCTGCTGATTCTGATCTGGCTCTCATAATTATACTGGATTCAAGGTCTTCCCGTAAGGTACCGTTTAGAGTGACAGGCCACAAATGGGAAATATTTACTAACTACAGCGAAGAGCTGACAATATGTCAGCACTTATGGTCAGACACCGGCTTGAATTTGCCCTTCTTTAGCCTATGTTAAAATGGTCAACTTACCGCTGTCACAGCACCTTCCACAACATTCGCGGACACTCGTGACTTGGGTCGCTTCATCTACTGCCTCTATACTCTCTTTTTATGGTGGTTTCAATATAGGTTGAGAAGGAAAATCTGAAAATATCCAACAAAGAACATGACCACTAGTTACTTTCACTTTAGAATAGCTGTTGTCCGCCCAACTACATGTACATTTTTGGGAAGTATCCGCAGAAAGTAGTCCTGCAAATAATGCAAAAAATATGCTATAAAGCAAAAGAGCAGATGCAAAAATACTAATTTATCAAAGAAAACAGCACTTAAACTATTGTTTAACACTCCAAACAGCCCTCTGCATGCAGAGACAAAAATTTCTAGAACTATTTTCTATTGTACAACGACCCGGAAGCAAAAGGTAGACTGGGGTCACTCCTAAATGAAACCAGATTTCCCACATAAACTTATTTTTTCACTTTTTCCTAGTTTTTGGGTTATCTATGAGTAAAATAACACAAAAATCAAAGAGTTAAAGTCTGTTTCCAATGATTCATGGCCATTTAAACAGAGAATGTGGTATGGCAAAAATCCAGATTTTAAAGAAGGGTTTTTCATTCACTTATAACCTGTATAAAAATGACAGTTATTTCCTTATGCCTGAATGGATTGACATCAGATAAAAAGTAATGTCTGCTGCAGATGCAGGACCACATTCTGGTAGCAGATTCATTCATCTTGTACAAATTTAGGACTCTTCAGGGTGTAATTTACACTGAAAAAGTGGTGAATATTTGGAGAAAAACATCATTTGGAAAGGTTTAAAACCTTCAAAATAATGCTTTTTGCTAAATATTTGCTTTTTGCTAAATATTTGCTTAACATGTGCATTACAATTCACACATTCACATAAAAATTAAGAAATGTGCAACGATTCATAAGAAACTTACTCGTAAAGATCGGTTGAGTTGTACGGACCTTCCACTTGGCGTTGCATCGATTCGGCCAAAATCATGTTCTGCGCTGTTAGTTTGTGGAGCCCGAATCAAATCTAAATTGGATCTGGTATCACACATAACCTGTTTTTGCACAGAAGGGGTGCCTGCAAGAAAGCTTCAAATGTAAAAGTCCCTTTCCAATGGAGCATTAGCAGATTAGGGCCACTCTGTGGGCTGTCCTGAGCTTGAAATTTGATTAATTTACTGAAAAAGTGGCAAATATTTGGAGAAAAACATCATTTGGAAAGGTTTAAAACCTTCAAAATAATGCTTTTTGCTAAATATTTGCTTTACATGTGCATTACAATTCACATATTCACCTAAAAATTAAGAAATGTGCAACGATTCATAAGAAACTTACTCGTAAAGATCGGTCGAGTTGTACGGACCTTCCGCTTGGCGTTGCATCGATTCGGCCAAAATCATGTTCTGCGCTGTTAGTTTGTGGAGCCCGAATCAAATCTAACTTTGATTCGGTGTCACACATAACTTGTTTTTGCACAGAAGGGGTGCATGCAAGAAAGCTACAAATGTAAAAGTCCCTTTCCAATGAAGCATTAGCAGATTAGGGCCACTCTGTGGGCTGTCCTGAGCTTGAAATTTGATTAATTTACTGAAAAAGTGGTGAATATTTGGAGAAAAACATCATTTGGAAAGGTTTAAAACCTTCAAAATAATGCTTTTTGCTAAATATTTGCTTTACATGTGCATTACAATTCACACATTCACATAAAAATTAAGAAATGTGCAACGATTCATAAAGAAACTTACTCGTAAAGATCGGTTGAGTTGTACGGACCTTCCGCTTGGCGTTGCATCGATTCGGCCAAAATCATGTTCTGCGCTGTTTGTTTGTGGAGCCCGAATCAAATCTAAATTGGATCTGGTGTCACACATAACTTGTTTATGCACAGAAGGGGTGTCTGCAAGAAAGCTACAAATGTGAAAGTCTCTTTCCCCTGGAGCATAGCAGATTTGAGCCTCTTTCAGGGCTATCCTGGTCTAAAAATCTGATGAAACAGGGGGAGGGGGGGTCCTTAATCCTTAAATGACCATAGCCTCTCTTATCAAAACAGCCTATCAAAAGCAAATTTTCATCATTCTAATGCAGTGACACAGTCTGAGACAGGTCCTCACAACATCTGTGGATATTCTCCATCTAAGTTGTCTTAAAGAAATACTCACCCAGGTCCCTTTCAGACGTCAAAACATTGAAAAAACAGCAGAAAATAAGAATTTATGACATAAAGTTGATTAAATCAACAATAATTTTATAAACCTCAAAAATTTTCACCAATATAATGCTTTGCAGACAAACTTTTAGAACTTTCGACAAGGGAGGTTATTCGGCCCCTCAAATTTTCAACTATGTTTTTTTTTTAAATCCAAAAATATAAGAAAATATCAATACCTGGTCAAAACAATGTTTTCTGCAAGCTTCTGGTGTGTATTCCTACCTACAGAAGAAATTTCAGAAGGATATTCCAAGAAATGTTGAAGTTATTAGAAATCCAGTTTTGGCATCTAGGTCAGACACCGGCTTGAATTTGCCCTTCTTTAGCCTATGTTAAAATGGTCAACTTACCGCTGTCACAGCACCTTCCACAACATTCGCGGACACTCGTGACTTGGGTCGCTTCATCTACTGCCTCTATACTCTCTTTTTATGGTGGTTTCAATATAGGTTGAGAAGGAAAATCTGAAAATATCCAACAAAGAACATGACCACTAGTTACTTTCACTTTAGAATAGCTGTTGTCCGCCCAACTACATGTACATTTTTGGGAAGTATCCGCAGAAAGTAGTCCTGCAAATAATGCAAAAAATATGCTATAAAGCAAAAGAGCAGATGCAAAAATACTAATTTATCAAAGAAAACAGCACTTAAACTATTGTTTAACACTCCAAACAGCCCTCTGCATGCAGAGACAAAAATTTCTAGAACTATTTTCTATTGTACAACGACCCGGAAGCAAAAGGTAGACTGGGGTCACTCCTTATCATCAGGTACTTGATATATCGTTATTTATATCTTTTCAGTACGACCAAATTTGAAATTTTTGGTCCTACTTTAAAAATGCTGCTTACAACACAATTTATCAGAAAATATGCATGCCCTAGCATGGAAAACATAGATAGAAGATGATAGAATACTGTATAATATGCGTTTCTTCTTTTCTTTAAAGTGCTTTCCGATGTATTTCGTATTAAATGGAGTCTGCGTCAACGCCATATAGGGTGAGCTAACATGTTAAAATATACCTCATGTCGTGTGTGGCGACAACTTATCCAGCCTTCCCAAAACAGAAACTGTTGGTAAACGGCTTAGAATTCTTTTGTTGTCTCAATGTTTCCAAATATTTCTAGATCTAAGTATTTTAAAGAAGAGTAAATTTGGAAAGGGCAAAAACATTATCGGATTTGTTGAAGACCGGCATTTGTAGAAGACCAACCAGCGCAATGACCCAGTCGAACTTCTTGTCTTGTTGACAAATTCTACACCCCTTCCCCCCCCCCCCCCCCCCCCCCCCCCCAAGAGACCAACATGATTTTCATTGGAAAAACTATCGAGCATTGCCCCCAGAAACATTGCAAATATGTTTTGGATTGCATAATATCTCGACCGATTTCATGCAACTAGTACTGCTATTACTTATTATTCCATCGACATTCCGTAAACACGAGATGGAAGTGCAGAATTGACCGATTTATTCTGAATGTATGGTCTGTTTCATTGTTCGGAATCCAAGACTACAACACCAAAACAACAACAATGATAATAACAACAAAATGCAAATATTCATCAACTAGAATAGCAGGAAAAGCAACATAATTATACCGGTATTAGACCTGTCTCATAATGGTCTAAACGTATCGGACGAGAAATTAGAAGTATCAAAACTATAGAGTTACGTTTCTAAATGATATTCTTATAACGTTGATGAAACAACTTCATAATGATGTCCTCGCTTTTCGTCAAAAATCATGAATCGCTCGGCATGATATTTCGTCGTTTTCCTTCGAAAACCTCACAACTACAGGATTTTATGCTGTAGTTACGAGGTTTTCGAATGAAAACGACGATATATCATGCCGACCGATACATATACCATTTTATTGCACATTTATGCTGTACTTTCGTTGATACTTATTATTGAATGGTATTTTTTGGAGTAAAACTGTTTTTGATGTTTATGACTCACCCAAGGTCACAAATATTGCGTGTATCCTCCTGCTGTTCTACAAATTAGCACCTTTATCATCCTTTTACGTTCCAAGATGTATGGTGAACTTCTTAGCCCAACATGGTACCAGATCAGCCTGCATACACACGCAATCTGATCAGGAGTCATGATGTTCTCTAATAGCTTCTTCGTGACCTGCAGCCACTATAGAAATAGCAACATTGGTCTCTGCCAGTCTCCATTTTGGCACTGACTGATCTTGAAATAGAGCTGCATCAAATGCCATAAGGGACTTTTTTCCAGATCCGCGCTCAAAATTTTATAGTCAAGAAAAGGAAAATGCCATCAATCTTATCATTGACAATGCAAATTGACAGACACTGATGCACAAATGCATTGTGCATGCACTTTTTGGATGGAGTTTTTCTTATCAGACCTTGACTTTTAATGACTTGGGTACGACAAGGTGACTTGGCGACAGCTTTCTTCGAAATATTATAGTGTTCTAACTGCTGAAGGCAACAAAATGGATGTTGACAAAAATAAGATTGCACAGTAGCCTATAAATTACACAGAAGGTATTAAGGCAAAATGAATGAAAATACTGATTATATCACAGTAGATATACTGACATTTTCTTATTTTGGGTCAATCTTTTCTCAAACGTTCTCTGTTAGATCTAATGGAAACAAAACCAGGTCTTGTTCACGAAAGGGACCTTTATTATTGAATATTATCGCATAATTATGGCTGTAATATGGTTAAGGTTTTGACCTGTAATGGCTGTTGTACAAGACATTTGGCGACAAAATTCTTGAGTTTTTCATATCAATTAATCCTCGATGATGCAATAGTTCAGATAAACCGAGTAGTCGGTGACGATCTAGTGATAACCTGCATCGTGTTCTGGAATAGAACAAGAGTTGTGCCCCTCTTGACACGGGTTTCAGATGATGATGACAAAAATAAAATAAATAATCCTCAATGTATAAAACTTGTGTTGTAGATCTACAGCGTTGAAAGAATTGAGAGAAAAGTAGGAAAAGACTTAATTTCAGCATTTTCTTTTTCTTTCCCCAATGCTTTCCAAAGCCTGTTTGATTAGTGACGTCAACACCAGGGATTGTCTTGGGTAAAGGGCAATACAATCAAGGCCATGACCTTTTTTGACTTGAACAAGACAAGGCGACTGGCGACAAATTGGTTGTGTTTTTCAGTCAAATTAATCTCCGGTGATGCAATGTTGTAGATAAACTGTGTATATCCTGGTTTTTACCTTTCCCTAAAAGGAATTGGGTTTGACGTTCCTAATATTTTTTTTGGACATTGAGACAAAAGAAGAAAAAAGAAGAAAATGCTGATTAGTATTTCACCTTTTGTGAAAACATTGAGGTCAAAGATTACATACTGGTAATTTTCATGCATATTTTACACTGACGTCATGAACATCCAATTTGTCGTCGGCGCCAGCTTTCAAATTTGGGTAACTTTTTTCTTCCCCTAAACTATTTTATTAAGAAATACTGAAAAGTCGACATAACCAAGGCCTAACTTGATTAACTTAAACGGTTAAGATTTAGCATTGATATAACAGTGTCGAAAATGTCTTAACTACATCTTGAATGGGCTATAGTTACGGCGTTTTAAACGTAATTGATGACATGACTCAACTCAATAAAGAAGGCAGCTTGTGCCTGCTTGTAATACGTAGAATACTTGACCAATATATCGCTGCTTTTCAACGAAAATCTCGTAACTGCAGCTTGTTTCAAGCTGCAGTTACGAGGTTTTTGTTGAAGAACGACGATATCAGTCAGTGTTACAAATTATTGTCTTCTTACCATAACATCGCATCTACAGCTGTTTCCAAGTTTAGTTACCACACTTCTGAACGAGACTGGCGAAAAAAAAATTTAAGGCTCTAGAAAGTGGATAAACAATCTAATTGTAACAGCTGATAATTCGGTCATAACCTGCACTAGTCAGTGACTGTCCGAAATATAGTGAAATCTCGTCAACTTAATTAGATTAAGGATGTCATGTAAAATATTAATGAAAAGCATCTACTCATACCTGTCTGCACAACATGATTATTATTATATATGCACAGAGTGATTTTTTTACCAGTTATCGCGTTTCTTGTAAGAAAAATCAACGTACTTAAAAGTGGCATAATACCTACTCTCAATAATGACAATAATAATACGAATAATAATTAATCATAAATTAATCTATTCTGTGTACATGTATATGGCCTGTAACTTAGCCTATATTGTATTACAATATTATTTATGATAAAAACCTGATCATTGTAAACACGTGTACCCATGACAAAATTGTGTTTGTGTGCATTTTGTATGAACTTTATCTTCCAAGGATAAGATTGGTCTTCTTATAATGACAAATAAATACACTGTCTAAAACTAGCTCATAAAATTATTAGCAATACTTATGGTATAAAAAGTCAAATGTAGAATGTGGCAATGAATAAGTTAATGCCTTAATTCCAAAACAATATCTGCTATTATCTATAAAATGCGTCCATGTTGCTAACAAATATATACTATTATAATAATGTATGTTGCTAATAAATATATAATATGTAATATATATGTCTTCATTGCCTTTGAGTGCTGACCGATATTAATAAGTCTCTTGATTATGGCCATGCTGATCCCGGAATTTTCCGGCCGATTTTGCAGGCAGAATAAAACAAGACCAGTCTGCACATACGTGCAGCCTGGTCTTATTCTATACTGTCTGCTTCTTGGAATTTAGCATGGCAATAGTAAATCAGTCTCTTAATCCTTTACCAAACGTCAAAATTTTGTGGTGGTCCATTATGAAAGTGGCTGCAGACGATCAAATGGATGCTGATATAGCTATCATTTGTGTAAAATATAGCACATAAAATATTGGGACAAAAGGAGAAACTGCTGGTTGTCAGCAGTTTCTTCTTTCGTTCCAATGTCTTCTCAAGCCTATTCTCTTAGGGACGTCAAAACCAGGTCTTGTCTGGGAAAGGGCTAATAGAAATATTCTTTATCGTTACAGGACTACGTCTCACGAGGCGCCTGATACGACAGACCTGCCAGCAGGAATCCGGACATTGACATTCTGTGACCGATTAGTGCTGCTAAGACGATTAAAAAGTGAACAAACTCGATTTTGGCTGGAGTCTAGTCAACTTTGAAGTATGAAGGATTTACTACTGTACCGTCGGCGACCCGCATCAATCAGATAGATTGGGATCAGAACCTTTTGAAAGACAACTGCTTAAAGACTCATAATTAGTCATCAGTCATCGTCACACACAAGCTCGTTTGCTTAGATTTCCATAAGATTTATTTATACAGAAATACTGTAGAACATACACTTTAACTTTTAAGAACATTGTAATTCTGCGAGATGAAAGGTACATAGATTTGCAAGAAATCATTTCAAACGAAACATTTTCAATCTAAATTTACCTTTCTCACACCAACGAACTTCGCATATATATTTTCAAAATGGCTGGTGAAGAAATCAACAACAAAAATGGGCGTGTCGAAGACGCGGAAAATGGTCACGTGGATAGTCACGTGGACGATGGTGAATCTGACGTGTCGGATGATTCGCTTGGGAGCGTAGAGAACTACATCCCGACGCCTCCGGACGGTGGGTGGGGCTGGGTCATCGTTCTGGCTTCCCTCGTCTGCAACATCATCGTGGATGGGATTGGTTACTCGTTTGGTATATTTCTGCCGGAGTTCGTGGAGTTCTTCGGTGAGCCGAGAAGTAAGGTGTCCTTGATTGGGTCATTGCTGTGTGGAACATATCTTTGTGCAGGTGAGTTTTAAAGATGCTAATCAAAATGTAAATGATCTAGAGATAAAAATTATCTAATTGATCGACAGCTAGATGATGGAATCCGACCTTTAGTTGAAGAATCATCGAGCATTGGAATACATCCGATGTAGAAATTGAAAATTCTGCAATTCATCATTTTCGTAGACTCTATCCTATTGTAACACCACAAAAAGATGTTATGTTATTTTGAGTCATTCGCTACGCTTGCTCTTATGTATAAGAATCACAGGCGATATAAGCTTCTTTGGATTGACAATCAAAAAGATACAACGAATCTATACGAGCAGAGAGACATCCATAAATGCAAATAATAAGTATGTATGTACTTTGTGTATATGACCGAATAGATTTTCGAAATGTTGTGCTCTGTTAAGCACGAAAAAGGTTTTCATAAATTTTATTGAAATCTGTTTTTATATTTCTACTAAGGTTTCATCTGATAAGCTCCATTTTATATGATGGGCAGCGAATTTTTTTCCTGATAATTCTTTTCAATACAATGATTATTTCCGTTCAATCTTTTTGGTTCATTGTAATGATATAATGAGTAGTTCCAAGCTTTGTATTTATCAAGTACTTCACAAACAAGACACGGCTTTGACACATTTAGTAGAAATAGCATGGGTTAATCGAGAGAATAAAAGAAATAATTTAAGGTAGATTACCTGTAATGTGGCCATTTTAAGATTCAAAATACATCGGATTTAATTGGGGTGCGTCGTTCCTTATCCGTACCTACCCGGGGGCGCGGTCTTAAACATTTGGCGATGGAAAGTTCCATCGCCGAATGTTTTCGACTTCGCCCGTAAAATTCAGACCTCACGCGAATCTCATTAGGGGTGGACTACCTGAAAATCAGTAACTTCTGCGTTTCCCTTAAACCATTACCACACACTGACTCTTTTTAACTCCTCACAAGATAATGGTCTTGGAAAACATCGTGGAAAATGAAGAAATTGCTTGTGACAAGCAATTTCTTCATTTTCCACAATGTTTTCTACCCTAAAAGACAACCAAAATTTAAATTTTATTCAATTGAAATTGTCGTCTGCAACATCTTTGAATTAGGACCAACCCAAAATTTTGTCGTTTGGTAAAGGGTTAATATTTCCAGCTATAACTATCACAATCTTTTCTATTGAAATCAATCACTTTGTTGTCTGTAACTGCTCTCAATTTGTCAACCAGCATACAAATTAGTCGTTCGGTTAACCCTTACGGCAAATTTTAGGGTGATACACTTTAAAATGTGACACAAATGACGAAATGGATGTTATTAAAGATAGAATTTGTGTAAAATATGTCATAGAAAATATTGAGACAAAGGAAGAAACTGCTGGTTATCAGCAGTTTCTTCTTTTGTTTCAATTTTTTCCAAAAGATTTTCTATTAGGGACGTAAAAACCAGGTCTTGTTTGGGAAAGGGTTAAGCCATATTCTCAGAATTAATGCTCACCCTGTTTAACCCACAGGTCCAATTGTTAGCGGGCTGACCAACAAGTTCGGATGTCGACCTGTAGCCATGACGGGTGGAGTGATATCAACAATCGCATTTGTTTTAGCAATGTTTTCACCAAACATTGACGTTCTGATCCTTACGTATGGTGTATTAGGCGGTAAGTGGATCATTTTCCTTTGAGCTCGAATATGGAAAACGGCCCCTAATTACTAAAGTATCTGAGACCAGCATAGAAACTTGATAAGCTAGCACTTAGCAATATGCTTTCGATCGATTTATAAAAGTTCAAAACCATATCGTCAGTTTTGATTCTGTTTTCTTTTCTTTAAATCATTCAGAATAATTGGACATGATACTGTCAGCGTAACATATTTAGCATTGTCTTGTATGTAGAACACTTAACCTTTACCAAACGGTAGGCATTCCGATTTTTCTAATTTGAAAGCAGGCGCGAACGCCCAAAAATGGATATTGAAAAGGATAACATGATAACAGTTGTCTACGATATGGCACTGCGACAAAGCAATTTCTTCTTTTGTCCGAACGTTTCGGTAGCATTTTCTGTTAGGTATTTCAAACCCGTTTCTTGTTTGGGAAAGGGTTGGTGCTTTGATGCAACGTTATATGATAAATAATAAGAAAGAAAGAACACAGCTGCTGCTTTGAAATACAGCTGTTTCTCTTCTAGCAGTTATTGATCAATTAATTGCGCACTTGTTCCGTCTGATCCCAAAAGAACATCAAACACGTTTTAACCCTTTCCCAAACAAGCTGTGGTTTTGATGTCCCTTATGAAAAATACTTTTAGTTAGTATTGAGAAAGTATTGAGAGATAAAAGGAACTGCTGATATTTAGCATTTTTCCTTTTCCAACCGAGATTTCTAGGCTTTGTTAAAAACTAGAAAGACCTGAAGGTCTTGAGTCGCTCCACAGGCCTGAATTTCTTGTGGTTTACTATAAAAAAAAATGACAAATTTATCTAAATGCTTGACCTGATATATATATTTTTAAATTCTTGTGATTCTTAGAGCAGAAACAAAGTAAAGAGAAGCAATCAAATTTAAGGGCACATACTTCAATATATGAGTTAATAATTGTGGTAGACTAAGGGAAGTAATTTTTGATATGAACAATTTAAAGTTCAGTAACAGTTGTTTTTCTTTATGATAATTAGTTCAAGAAGTTGCGATTGTGCATGTAAAATTGTGGTCATGAAAATAAAGTCATTCTGATCTAAAAATATGATTTTGACTTGATAATTTATGTCTTGAACACCACAATAATCAAGTTGAATATTAAACTCAAGCAAGATCTTATGGTCTGTCCAAATTTTGTCAGTATTAATCTATATATGTGGCCACAAAAGTGAAAAAGTGTTGAAAACTGGAATTTTGTCAATTTCTAGGGCACATAACTCAAGTTGTAGCAATGCAATCATCCTGAAAATGACACATAAGCAAGATCTTGTTGTCAACAAGCTTCTGTTCAAATATCATCTTGATTGGTTAACAATTATGGTTGTTAGAGTGAAAACAAAGTCGAAAATGGAAATTTTGTCAAATTCAAGGGCACATAACTCATGATGTAAAATTCCGATCAAGCTGAAAATTAAACCCAGGCAGGATGTCATGCTTATATATATTCTATCCAAGTTTTGTCTTGATTGGTTAATACTTGTAGATTTTAGCGTGAAAATAAAGTCAAAACCAGCTTTTTTGACGTTCAAGGGTAGATAACTCAAGTTATTCTGGTTCAATCCAAACTCTCTGTAGGAATCTGAGAGAGGGTCACCCAAGGATCATTCCTGTGAAGTTTGGTTGAAATCCATCCAGTAGTTTCTGAGGAGAAGATTTTTAAAGAAAAAGTTTACGGACGGACGCACGGACGGACGGACGCACGCACGCACGCACGCACGACGGACACACCGCTATGACAATAGCCCGCTGGCCTGAAAGGCCAGTGGAGCTAAAAAAACACATATTTTTACTTTTAATTATGCTTATATTGCAAAATGTCAACAGCCTAAAATCTTGATGTTTGAGAAGAAGTTAATCGACCCCTTTCCAAACAAGATATGGTGTTGAGGTCCCTACTAGAAAATGGAAAACATAAAGGCAAAAGAAGAAAATGCTGATAACCAGCATTTAAAATGCTGATAATCAGCATTTTCTCCTTTTGTCTCAATATATTTTTACAATATTATACATGTACACAAACCCTCTCTTTATTAGCTTCCATTTTGTTGTCTGCAACAGCTTTCAAGTTGGAATATTTTAGAGTTATGTCGTTTGGAAAAGGGTTAATAACTCGTGTCTACCTTTTATTTCAGGATTTGGATTCGGCATGATTTATCTCCCTTCGATCGTTAGTGTTGGATACTATTTTGAACGTAGACGTGCCCTTGCTACTGGCATAGCTGTTTGTGGATCGGGAGTGGGAACGTTCATATTTGCACCATTAACAAAATTTCTGCTGGACGAATATGACTGGAAAAACGCCCTCTTTATCATAGCTGGCATAATATTTAACGCATGTGTATGTGGTGCCTTGATGCGACCACTGGAACCGAAGAAGAAAACAAAGAAAACGAAAAAGCAATCAAAGACACCACGTGAAAAGAATGTTATTGACCGACTAAAAGAAAACGCGAGAATTTCTCGTAAGCATTACATGTCTGAGTCGTCCGGTATCGGGACAACAGACACTACTGAAATTTTGGAAAAGGTTAGGGAAGCGAAACTTCAAAGGGAACAATGTTTGCAGGAAAACGATTCGGAGATTTGCTCATTGCCAAGTCAGTATTTTGAGAAAGATAAATCTGTACAACGTCAGGACAGCACAACTTCTAGTCAAACACGATCTCGTATACAAAAACTATCATTATCAGAACGAAGTGACAATACGAGCGCAAAAGCGGATACCCCTGTCTCAACCCCTAAAGTTGTTATCGATACTTCTCCTTTAAAGGATCTTGATGTAGGAGATAACCAATCAGAGCCGGCCTCGACTGCCCCTTCCTCTCCCGTTAGAGCAAAAAGCCCAGATTCGAAAGCTGAATCACCAACGAAGAAAAGAGTTTCAACATTAAGTGAGAGTAGCACAGGAAAGGTATCTATAACCCTTCCTAATGGTATCCACGCGTATGAAATACAACCTTTAATAAAGGTTGGAGTTGGCGGAGTAGATGACACAAAACGGAATGCAGCTAAAGAGTTAATGGCGCGGTCAGGTGCAGCTGGAGCCGGGGGTAGCCGTCATTTGCTCGGAGCCTCTATGAGGAGTATTTCCAGTAAAGACTATTCCAGACCGATGTATAAGAAGGACATATTTTATAGTGGAAGCGTGTTAAATATCACCGAGTACAAGTCCCAGCCCGATATGACTAGCTATATAACTAGCATCACAAGTATTCCGGGAGACCTCGGTCCTCCAGAATCTAAACTGCATCAGATTTGTTCTTGTCTTCCCAAACCGGTGGTGGATGTTCTTTCTGAGATGTTAGACATGTCATTGTTGACAAATTTTGGTTTTATGTGTATTTGTTTGGGGAATATTCTGGCTATGATAGGCTTCTATGTGCCTTATGTGTACATCGTAGATAGGGCACTCCTAGCTGGCATCGACAAGACGCAGGCTTCTTTCTTACTTTCTGTGATAGGTAAGATTATTCATTATCTTCAAAAGATTTCATGTAACTTCGGGACGTCATCGGTAACGATGGAATTTTCCGAGGGTATTCCTCGTTAGTTTCTGTTGCCACGGATGGCGTATGGGAATGGACTAACGTAACATATAATATGTAGTATGAATTATTTTAAAAAAACCGTAACGATTGTGTTAAATAGAGAGTTAGATCTTAATTTCAATGCCGAATTAGAAATTCTGACTGCAACTTGACATGCGTTGTCTAACAAAAACAACTCAACCCAAAGATATAGCTTTTCTGATAGCTCACTTTAAAAGTGTTTGAAATGGCTTTTGTAGCTTTTTTCGATTTGGTTAAAGTTCAAAAGTCCATTAACCAAGATGGATGAATCAGTTATTATTATTTTGCAGGTATCACCAACACTATAGGGAGAATATTGTCGGGTGTACTGGCAGACTTCAAGTCAGTGAACAGTCTGATGTTGAACAACGTCTGTATGTTGATAGCTGGTCTGTCAATCATTCTGACACCGTTTGCTGAGAGTTATGCTCTCTTAATTGTGGTTGCTTCCATATTCGGACTCACAACAGGTACTTGTTTTACTCGACTCTATGAGAATCGTTTGAAAACACAAGATGTATTTTAAAAACATCAATCAGAAACGAAAATTACAAAGAAAACAACAAAATCAACATACAAATATTACATCAATATGGCCTCTTCTCTACTCCCTATTGACAAAGACTGTTCTTATCATTTAAGATATCCTGACGAGTTACTACATTAAAACGGAGAATATCATTGAAACAGTGGTAGGCAGTTTTGGTGATACTGCAAGACTACCGCACAAAATGATACATTCAATATTAGAAAGCAGGGTTTAGGAATGGTCCCGACAGTGTTTAATATTAATGTATTTAATGAATTGAATTCATTTTAAAAACATGATTATGACAGACCTTA
This sequence comes from Fragum sueziense, assembly GCA_963680895.1. Classification (NCBI taxonomy): domain Eukaryota; kingdom Metazoa; phylum Mollusca; class Bivalvia; order Cardiida; family Cardiidae; genus Fragum; species Fragum sueziense. Next base: position 30,222,611 of record OY804600.1, on the reverse strand, counting down.
TAAATGGTACAATGTTGTCTGATAAAATTTATGTATTTCACTCAACTCTGAATGAGTAGGTCTACGGTATTGTATTTAGGCAACACTTTGTCAAAAGATATTTTAACATGAATTGATTGTTTTTCAGCAACATATATTTCTCTTACATCGATTATAATATGTGATCTTCTTGGACTTGAAAAATTAACGAACGCGTTTGGTTTAATGACGCTGGCTCGAGGGGTGTCATCAACATTAGGTCCTCCTATAGCAGGTGAGAAAGTATTGGAGGAAGTTAGAATGGAAGTTGCACAAAAGTAACCAGCATATCATTTGCGAATATCTATCCACAAGGCTGTAATGTAAAATGTTTACGTATGGAAAGTATTTTTGGCTATTTCATCAAACAACTTGCATACAAAATATGTTTCATTAGGTCAACTTTCAAATGTGTCAGTTTTGGAATTGTCAAAATAGAACAAAAAACGTTCACGTGTTAGGACAAGGCTGATGATAGACATTCGCGAATTCGGCAAATTAACATGTGTGATCGCTACAATCCATAATCATGAATTCTACCACAGTTGTGTTCACTAATTTACGTTTCAATTATTAATGATTGCATACTGTACTGATATAAGGTCTGTTTTGTAATAAATACTGAACATCAACTATTCACTTTGTTGTACTAGTTCAGGATATATTTGGATACATTGGATTATCCTACATTGGGAAATAACCAAACACTAGTAAAGTTTGGATCGTTTGATTAATATACTGCAGCGGTGCTTTTTAAACAATTCATTGCTTAAATAAGAATTTGAATCTCTGATTGTGCCAGCTTAACACTTACAAAGTTGGTAGAATTCATGAAGTTGTGCATGATGAATTTTGAATCCGCTAGTTTCTCGACTAAACTGATCTATTTATTTAAAGTCACTTTTCGAGACCAACTCAAGTACATTTCGTCTTTTCAATGAATAGTCAAAGAGAAAACTTCTATAAACGAAACTAGGAAATGTACAATTTCTTACTTTAGTCATCTACACTTAGAAAGCGTTTTCTTTTTCAGATCATTTGTAAAATAGATCAGTTAAGTCAGAACAGTGGTCATATTTTCAGCTAGTCCATCGGAGTATTCCAGTACATATATATTCACCCGCCCTTCAGTTTTTAGTTGTGTTTAGTTTTCGCTTTGAAACTGGACTGCTGGGATTTCAACAACTAAGTTTATAAAGTGATCACTCTCCTTTATTTCTTTCAGCTGCTTTCATTTCGCTAACATCAATCGTTCTTTGTGATCTATTGGGTCTTGGCAAACTAACAAATGCCTTTGGGCTGTTGTCCATGGGCCGAGGAATAGCTGGTGTTGTCGGCCCACCCATGGCAGGTAATCCATATATCAGAACATATAAACATGTGTGGGTCATAAAACGGCAGACCTTATGTGTGTAACTTTTGTCCTGGACCCCAGAGAAACTGTAAAATTGTTTAACAGACCTTTGTTGATTTGTAACATGTATTTAACATCCTTTCTTGGTGGTGGAGTTGCTTCAATAGTCATCTAAATCGCTAGCCATATCATCTATTCGTTGTGTTCGTTTTGATATTCATATATTCCTGCATCATTAGTTAATTTATGCTGATTTCAGGATCAAATAACACAAGGCATTTACTTGTATCTTTATATTTTGTTAATACTCATCCAGGCCCGTAGGAAGCAATTTCATATGGGGGGCTAAAGCCCTTAACCTGAATATTGGGGGGGCCTAATTTTGATTTTCCCAGAATTTTCAGTGTATAATTAAAGGGGCTCGTTCTATGTTTTTATGCTTCCGAACTGTTTGGGAACTCATATTTGTGCATGGAAAAACAATTAGCAATGGATAAAAACCTCAATCTCGGCGAAAAAACATTTTTCCTTTGCTATAGATCAATCCCTTACAAGCGTGTTTACACATTCTATTTTTACTTCAAAACAAGACAAGGTCAAGGTCAACGAGACACACCTCCGCGATATTAACACACCGTACAACCGGCTGTGTGGATGACTGTGCCCTTCTTTGCGAGGAATACGTGAAAAGGTTTATTTTGTACAAGCACTGAACATTTATACGCGTATTTATCAACTATAGAATACCAAAGATCCTTTCGTTTATTTATAAAAGTAAATTCATTTGACCTACCATGCACATGACATCAGATGCCGAATCTGTCTTCGCTGACTTTCTACGCAGCCGGTTGTACGATGTGTGAAATCTCGCTGAGCACATATGACGTATCTCTGACGTAATTGATTTTTGAAGGTTGGGCATATGTAGCCGTTACAAAACAAAAAAAAGGACGACCAGCATGTTATTAATTGACTTGGATTTTAATACTTAATAAAGCTCGACGAGTGGTTACAATGGACATACATGATCTACCCCTTCACGTTGGTAATTTCATACGTTATTTCTGGTTTGTAATTATTGTGCCATTTGCATTTTCGACAGCCTAGCTCGTCGCCCTTTAAGTAAATTCGGCATTTTTGGCCAACATTGGGGGGGGGGGCTAACCCCTAGCCCCCGCCCTGTTCCTACGGGCCTGCTCATCTCAAATATATATAGCAAAGTATTTTATGTTACGAATAGGTCAACGGTTTTTGACCAACTAATGATTTTTTTATGATACATATCTTTCATAGACTGCATATTTATCAGAATAGGTTCATCTAATTGTGTACATATTTTAAAAAATCTTAATTTTCCACCAGTTCCAGTAATAGTGAGATTCACTGCTTAAAATGTGAACTATTAGGATTTATTTATTCAGGTTTGACTATTTTAAGAACCATTTATGTACGATATTTTATGTAAAGTTGTAAACCTGTTGCCAAAGTCTGCATCAATATGTGGTTTTGGGTGAAAGATTATCCATATACATGATCATACATGTACAACTTGCAATCGCCTTGTTAATATATTCCACCAATCAGCAGATACCAAACACCATGGCAACGGAAAATAACGAGGTTATCAATGTGTTCAGGAACCTCACGTAATCCCGAAAATGTCCGTTGTCACAAAATATGGTGCAGAACGTTGGAAGAAGTGTTTTGGATCTTAGAATGGAAGGAATACTTAATGTACAAATAAAGGATTCGTGTATTCAAAACTAGTCTAGATACATGTACCACTCCCCTGCTGTAATACAATAATATACCGGTAGCTGTACTATTCATGTACCTAGACCCCATTGACTTACTTGGAAACTGTCAGTAGACAGAAATAACATCCATATAGGTTCAAGTTACCTGTGTATTTTTTAGCCCACCTGAGCACGAAAGTGCTCATTGTGACCTATTGTGATACCGCTGTGTCCGTCGTCCGTCAAACTTTACCTTGTGTGCACTCCAGAGGCCACAGTTTTTGCCTTATCAACCTGAAAATTCTTCAGAATGATTGTCTTGATAAAATCTTGGACGAGTTTGAAATTGGGTCATCTTGTGTCAAGTAGGTCACTAGGTCAAATTTTAGAAAAAAAAAACATTGTGTGCACTCTAGAGGCTACAGTTTTTGCCTAATCAAAGTGAAAATTTGTCAGAATGATTGTCTTGATAAATCTCGGACAAGATCGAAATTGGGTCATCTGGGGTCAAAAACTAGGTCACGGGTCAAATCTTAGAAAATTCCTTTGTGCTCTCTTGAGGACACATTTTTTTGCTCAATCAACATGAAAATTTGTCAGAATGATTGGTTTGATAAAATTTCACAGAAGTGTGAAATTGGGTTATCCGGGGTTAAAAACAAGGTCACAGGGTCACATCTTGGGAAAACCTTGTGTGCACTCTAGAGGCCATATTTTTTGCCCAATTAACCTGAAAATTAATCAGAATGATTGTTATGAAATCTCGAAGAAGCTTGAAGCTTGGGTCATCTGGGGTCAAAAACTAGGTCACGGGGCCAAATCTTAGAACATTCTTGTGTGCACTCTTGAGGCCACATTTTTTGCCCAATCAACCTGAAAATTGGTCAGAATTGTCGTCTTGATGAAATCGCAGACAAGTTCCAAATTGGGTCATCTGGGGTCAAAAACTAGGTCATGGGGTCAAATCTTAGAATAACCTTATAATTATGTGCACTCTAGAGGCCAAAATGTTTGCACAATCAACCTGAATTTGATTCAAAAAGATTGTCCTGAACATGCTCAGAATTTCTGTTTCCTTCATATATCTTAAGAGTTGAATATGGGTCACATGGGGTCTTAAAACAGGTATCTAATTCAAATCTTGCATAAATATTGCATTAATAGGCTAGCTTCATCATATACAGAAATCTGTTATGTCAGGTGAGCGCCTCAGGGCCAATGACCCGCTTGCTTGAATGTGAAACATACCGGTAATTATATACTACAAGTCTTTATCCAACCAGTTACAAGGCAGCATATATATAGATATCCATACATCCGATCACCTAGCATAGTGATGACAGTCTTTTTGTGGTCAGTTGAATTGCAGGATTCTTCTTCAAAGATTTCGTTTACATAGCTTGATTCCACTTGCAAAACAACCAATTGTTATTGCGCTGGTACGTTTGTCTGTGTTCCTTGTACAAAAACCTCCCGAATGTTTCTTTACCAATTGCTTTGAACGCATTTATTGACATAATTTCTTATGTATAATGTTGGTCAATATTCGTTTAGTTTATCGTTTCAACAGCTTAATATGTAGCTCCAAATAAGGGAATTCTTTTAATGAATGATTGAACTTTTGCAAAGTAATAGTGTATGTCTTTAAACATAATTTGAAATTTTGAAAGGCTTGTTAGCATAAACATTGCTCTAAACACTCATTCGCCCATATTTGAGTGAAATATATTGCAAACGACAAATGCTTGGTACAGAAAGCTTTAGTGACACTTTACCACAAAAAAGAGACTGAGACAAACGGAGAAAGTATTGTTTATCAGCATTTTCTTTTGTCTCACTGACAAAGTCTTTTCCAGCAGGGGCATCAAATTAGGTTATGTAGCCTTCGGGAAAGGATTGGACAATTATCAATCATGGATGATCGATGTCTTTAAATACAACAGAGAATTTGATGAGGCAAAATGGGAAAGTGTTGACAATTACCAATTTTTATTGTCTCAATGCATTTCCCAGAAGTTTCTGTTAGAGACGTCAAAACCATGTCTTGCTTTAAAAAAGGTAGATGGTTTAATCTTAAGTTTTTTGTCTAATCTGAATCTCTATCATCACACAGGCGCAGTGTTTCAAAGCACGGGGAACTACGACGCATCGTTCTATCTGGGCGGAGCTTTGTTTATAGCTGGTACCCTACTACACTTTGTTCTATTCATGCCCTGCATGAAAACCGGGGACCAGCAAGAGATCATCGTCGAGGCTAACGGGAACCAAGAAATGAGAGTGCTTCAGTCAAATACTAGAGTGGATGCAGATCCAGCCGACGTGTGACGTATCCAAAATTGCGATGACTTCATTAGTGTTCTATTCCATCGCTCATTTGCGACTTCATCAGGCATTTATACAATCGTTTGTTGGATGAAACATCCTTAATTGATAGATAAATGCGACATTTACGAATTAGTGCATAAACACAAAAGATCTGCAATGCATTACACTTTATTCCAGCTTTTATGTTCTCTTTCGCATTTCGAGCAGTCAGAATTTTGCCATTTACATTATAATTTCATCCATTTTGAAATACATGTACATGTGACGATATGTGCAATTTTGGTATGAAAATCAAAATAACAAGATATTGGTTGCTGTTTTACATACATTTTTCATCGTAATTGGAGTTTGTACAAGTACAAGATGGAAAAGGTTTTTGACAAAAACATCAATGCTTCACTGTACAGGCACATACATGTAGGAAGCAATTTCATTTTGGGTGGGCTTAAGCACCTTTGTCTGAACATTGGGGTGGGGGTCTAAATTGGATTTTCCCTAAATTTTCAGTGTAAAATAAGGAAAATTCGGCATTTTTTGCCAACATTGGGGGGGGGGGGGGCTAAGCCTCCTCTAGCCCCCTGTTCCTACGGGCCTGCTGTAACTAGGGGAAGTGTTTAACCTTTTCCAAGACAAACATTCAAAGAGGATGCAGACGATGTTTTGATAGATATTACAATAAAGCCATATGTGTATGTTATGAATGAGAAAGGAGGAAATGCAGGTCATCAAAATTTTCTTCTTTTCTCCCGACGCTTTTTAGCTCACCTGAGCACGAAGTGCTCGAGGTGAGTTATTGTGGTCACTTTTTGTCCGGCGTCCGTCCGTCCGTCCGTCAACATTTTGGGTGTTTACTCTCTAGCATTCACAAAAGTAAGGCAATCTTGATCAAACTTGGCCAAAACAAGTAGCATCATAAGTTCTCGGACAAGTTCGATTATGGGCCTGATCGGACTAGAAAGTGCGGAGTTATCTGCCCTTGAATGTCAAAAAATGCTGTTTTAAAGTTTGTTTACACTCTGGCATCTACAATTATTGATCAATCAAGACAAAACTTGGACATAATGTTGGAGACCTTAAGATCTTGGATGAGGGCAATTTTCAGTCTGATCTGACCAGAAACATGAGAGTTATGTGCCCTTGAATTGGGCAAAATTGTCACTTTTGGCTGTTTTCAAGCTAGTGTTAATCTAAGGGAAGTAACACTTGACACTACTTTCCTGTAGTATAAGTAGAGTTATCTTGTGTGGTAGAGGATATAAATAGATTTACACTCTCAGTCTCTACCTTTAGTGCCACTTTCCAAAACCTGTGTACTCTATACTACATTACACTTTTCATCAGAATTGATGGCTTTTGAGACACTTAACCCATTACCACACAATGACTCTTTTTGACTCCTTTTTGACTCCTCACAAGATAATGCCATAGGAAAAACATTGTGGAAAATGAAGAAATTGCTTGTGACAAGCAATTTCTTCTTTTCCCATAATATTTTCTACCCAAAAAGGCCAAAACAGTTTAAATTTCATACACTTAATATTGTCGTCTGCAACTTCTTTGAATTTGGACTATTCCAAATTTTTGCCGTTTGGTAATGGGTTAAAATACTGGGTGCTCTAGAATCAATTATTAATCCTTTCCCAAACAAGACCTGGTTTTGACGTCCTTAATAGAATAGGCTTGGGAAAACATTGAAACAAAGAAGAAACTGCTGATAACCAGCTGTTTCTCATTTTGTCTCAATGTTTTCTGTGCCATATTATACACAAATCATATTTTTATAAACATCCATTCTGTCATTTGTGGCAGTTTTTAAAGTGGATCACCTTTAACTTTTGTCGTTTTGGAAAGGGTTAATCAATCAAGACAAAACTTGGACACAATGTTGGGGACTATAAGATCTCAGATGAGTTGATTTTCAGTCTGATCTGATCAGAAAGTCAAGAGTTACGTGCCCTTGAATTTGACAAAATTGCCATTTTCGGCTGTTTTCAACCTTGTTTACACTCTAGAATCTACAATTATTAATTAATCAAGACAAAACTTGGACACAATGTTTTGGATCATAAGATCTCGGATTAGTTAGATTTTCAGTCTGATCTGACCAGAAAGTCAAGAGTTACTTGCTCTTGAATTTGACAAAATTGCCATTTTCGGCTGTTTTCAACCTTGTTTACACTCTTGAATTTACAATTATCAATCAATCAAGACAAAACTTGGATACAATGTTTTGGACTATAAGATCTGGGATTAGTTTGATTTTCAGTCTGATCTGATCAGAAAGTCAAGAGTTATGTGCCCTTGAATTTGACAAAATTGCCGTCTTTTACTGTTTTCGACTTCGTGTACACACTAGAATCTACAATTATTGACCAATCAAGACAAATCTTGGACACAATGTTGGAGACTATAAGATCTCGAATAAGTTCGATTTTCAGTTTCAGTCTGATCTGATGAGAATGTCGAGAGTTATGTGCCCTTGAATTTGACACAATTGCTGTTTT